>JAKSZT010053785.1:4214751-4346741 GCA_026826555.1 Tolypeutes matacus
TAACAGGAGAGATACGCAGGGGAGAGACAAGACGAGATGCTCCGAAAGCTCTAAAAACCAGGAACCGAGGTGGCGCAGGTGGCAGAACACCTCTTTCCTACATCGGAGGTCTCCAGGATCTGGTGAAGACTGGAGGAGGAGGATCAGAAGAGATGGCAGGAACAGACAGAGAACTGCCCAGCAAGTGGACACAAAACAGCAAATGGGGAAGGGGGGGTTTAAAATGGATAAAGTAAATAAATAAATCTTAAAAAAAAGAAAAAACTTATTACAAAGTCACAGTAACCAAAAGAGCATGGTACTGGCTCAAGATCAGGCATATAGATTAATTATACTGAACTGTGTGCTCAGAAATCGACCTTCACATTTATGACTAACTGATTTCTGATAAAGGACAAAGAACACTCAATTGGGAAAGAATAGTCTCTTCAACAAATGGTGCCAGGAAAACTGGATCTCCATTTGCAAAAGAATGAAGGTGGACCCTACCTCACACCATATACAAAAATCAACTCAAAATTGATCAAAGACCTACAGAGAAGTATAAAATTCCTAGAATAAAATGTACAGAAGCAACTTCAGGGTCCAGTGTAAGGCAATGGTTTCTTAAGACTTTATACCAAAAGCATAAGCAACGAAAGAAAAAAATAGATAAATGAGACATCAAAACTAAAACTTCTGTGCATCAAAGGACTTTACCATGAAAGTAAAACAACAACCTACACAATAGGAGAAATTATTTGGAAACCACATATCTGATAAGGGTTTAATATCCAGAATATAAAAAGAAATTCTTCAACTCAACAACAAAAGACAACCCAATTTAAAAATGGGCAAAGACTTGATTAGACATTTCTTCAAAGAAGATATACAAATGGCCAGACTGCACAAGAAAAGATGCCGAACATCATTAGCCATTAGGGAAATGTAAATCAAAACGACAATGAGATACATTTCACACCCATTAGAATGGCTACTACTAAAAATGTAAAATTACAAGTGTTGGAAGGATGTTGAGAAATAGGAACACATTCATTTTTTGTGGGAATGTAAAATGGTGCAGCTACTATGGAAGACAGTTTAGCGGTTCCTCAGAAAGTTACCGTAAGATCCAGCAATCCCGCTTCTAGGTATATACCTGAAAGAACTGAAAGCAGTGATTCAAACAGAAACTTTCACACTGATGTTCAAACTGGCATTACGCACAATTGCCAAAAGATGGAAGCAACCAAGTGTCCATCAATCAATAAATGAATAAACAAAATGTGGTATATACACAAAATGGAATAGTATTCAGCATTAAAAAGGAATGAAGGTCTGATTCATGCAACAACATGGGTGATCGTGAAAGACATCACATTGAATGAAATAAGCCATGCACAAAAGGACAAATATTATCTCACTGACATTAAATAATTAGAATAAACAAACTCATAGGGTCAGAATCTGGAATACAGATTATACCAAAGGATGGGTGGGGGTAGGGAATAGGGAGTTAATGTACATAGTTTCTATTTGGGATTGTGGAAAAGTTTTGGGAATGGGTGGTGGTGATGATAGCATAACATTGTGAATATAATTGACAGCACTGAATTATATATTTGAATGTGATTAAAAGGGGAAATTTTAGGTTGCATATATGGTTCTAGAAAAAAATTAAAAAAATAAAATTCCACAGAACTGTACAACACAAACAGTGAACCTAAGTTAAACCATGGACTATAGTTAATAGCACAATTATAAAAATGTGGAGCTGGTGTAGCACAGTGGTTGAGTACCTGTTTCACGTGTACTGGGTCCCAGGTTCAATTCTTGGTACATCCTAAAAAAGAAAAAGAAAAAAAAAAAGAATATTTACTTGGGGAGAAGGTGTAGCACTCAGTGGTTGAGTGCCTGTCTCCTTTTTTTTTTTTTTTTTCTTTCCAGTTAACTCAAATGTTTATTATTTTTTTAGTGAGAGTCTATGTGGTGGCCATGGCCGGGCCTGCGTTCTCTGCACGGAGATCCTGGGGTGCATCTTGACGAGAAGGTCAGTGAACTCCTGATAGGGAGACTTGGTGAACACAGTCTTCTTCCAGACATAAGGGGTGAGATAGCTGTAGGTCTTGGAGATGGCCTTGAAGCTAGCCTTAGCAAAGTTGTCCAGGGTGGCTGTGCAGCTCCTGGCCGAGGTGTAGCAATTGTCAATACCAGTAAGCAGCAGCAGCTTCTTGGGCACAGAGGCTGAGACAATGCCAGTGCCTCTGGGGACAGGGATGAGGCACACCAGCACGAGCTTTAGGGTCCTGTCACCTTCAAAGGAACGGTTTGGGGCTTGCTGATCTTGTTCCCCCAATAGCCCCTCCACACAGGGGCAATGGAGAACTTAGCCAGAATGATGGCCTCACGGTTGGCTGTGGCTACCTCCCTGGAACACTTCACACCCAGACCCACGTGGCCATTGTAGTCCCTGATGGTGACAAAGACCTTGAACCTGGTCTGCTGGCCAGCCAGGTTTGCTTTTGCACAGGCATGATTTTCAGAACCTCATCCTTCAGGGATAGCCCCAGGAAAAAGTCAATGATCTCAGACTCCTTGATGGGCAGAGAGAAAAGATAGATCTCCTCCAGAGATCTGATCTTCATGTCCTTGACGAAGTGGCCCAGCTTGGTGACACGGAGCCACTCCTTGTCCTCGGCCTTGCCTCTATGAGCTCTGCTCCCCAGATACGCTGCCAAAGTCTCCAGAGAAATCACAGTGGCCTCCCAGTCCAGGGCCTCCCAAGGCCCCCGGGGCTTTCTGCAGCACAAGTGTAATCAGCCATTTGGTGTTTTCTTGAAGGAGAAGACACCAAAAAAAAAAAAAAAAAAAGTGCTTTCACCAAATGTAACAAATGTACCACACTAATGCAAGGTGTTAATAATACAGTGGTATATAGAAATCCTGTATTTTAAGCATGGTTTTTGTGTAAACTCACAGCTTCTCTAATTATAGGAGAAAAAAGGACATACATTGGGGAAATGGTGGTGAAAATTGAAAGTGTTCTATGGTTCAGAGTTGGGATTTAGATAACAATTAACTTTGGTAAGTATACATACATGGTAGAATTTCAAAATGGAACCAATAAAAGAATAATAATAGAGTTTATAACCCCAAAATCAATAGAGAGGGAAAAAAAGAAAAATTTAGAAACCTATCTAAAAGAAGGCAACTAAGGAGAAACAAAATAGCATGAAAAGGCAGAACAAACAGAAATCTTTATATTAACAAGAAAAATTAGATTAAAATATATCAGTAATCAAAATAAATATAAATAGAATATTGTCAGATTGGATTAATAAAACAAAATCAGCTATATATCACATATAAAATTACTCACCTAAAACATTAAGAACAAAGAACAGTAGGAAATAAAAGGAAGGGAAATACAAATTAAAAAAAAAAACAAAATGTTATTTTTATATATATATACATATATTTTAAGAGGTGCTTAGATTACCCAAAATATTACACGGAACCCACTGGGATTCCCATGTTGCCCACCTCCCACACCTCCCACCACATCCCACACAAACATCTCCCACAAGTGTGGCCCACCACCCTCAATGAACTTAACATCCTGGAGTCTTGCCACCAACCATAGACCACAGTTCACACTGTAGACCACACTCTCTCCCACTCAGTTCTGAGTGGTGTGTGCTGATTTAAAATGGCCTACATCCGTTGCCACAAATATATCATTTTGCAAATGTTTGTATGTATTGTGAGAACTTTGATTTTTACCCACAATAAAAATAAATTAAAACAAAACAAAACAAAACAAAAACCTGTGCACATAAACATCAAAGAAGAGTATAAGGACAAATGTATTAAGTATAAAGAAAGACTGGGGGGCGGATATGGCTCAACTGGTTGGGTGTCCGTCTCCCATATGGAGGGACCTGGGTTCGATCCCCGGGACCTCCCGGTAAAAAAAAAAAAAAGTATAAAGAAAGACGTATCTAGAAAGTAACATGTAAAGATAAAAGGTTCAATTAATCACAGACACACTAAACTTCTAAATTATTCTAAATTATAAAAATCCTCAAAATATCTAAAGAAAATTTGATGAAACTACATACAGGAAGAAACAGAAATATCTACCATGATGGTGGGAGATTTCAAAACACTTCTGTCAGGGAATCAAACAAAAAATTAGTAAGGATATAAAATATCTGAATAACACAATTACCACTCTTGATTTAACTAATATAGGACCCTGCTCCCAACCATTAGAAAATATATTTTTTTCAATCATGGCAAGCTGGAAAAAAAAAAAAAAAAGACCACAAAGTATTCCATAATAAGTCTCAAATTTTAAAAACTGATTATCATAAACCCCATGATTGCTACTCAATAAAATTAGAAATCAATAATAGTATTGATTCTATTTTTGAGAAAAAGAGAGGCATTCCTAGGGAGCGGGTATAGTTCAGTGGTTTGAGTGCCTGCTTCCCATATACAAGGTCCGGGGTTCAAACCCTGGTACCTCCTGGGGAGAAAAAAAAAAATAGAGATAGGCACTCCTTCAAGTAGTAATACTGAATAGTTAATTAAGGGTTATTCCCATCAATGTACTTTATGTTAATGTTCTAACAAGGAGAAGAGTCAACCTATCAGCAGAACAAGTCACAGTTGTCGATGCTAGTTTCTTCTTGAAAGCTACCCAGAATGGAACTGTGACAATGATTTTGTATACACCACTTATGATCCATTCATGTTACAGCAATATATAAATTCAGCATCAAGAATTATATTTCATCCTAAGAAACCACCAGATGGACCAAGAAGAAACCTCAATTCTGGAAATGGAAACCTGCAAGGAGCAAGACTTGTGCAAAAAAGGTAAAGCCAAAACTAGCTCAGTTATTCACATCATGAATTTTCAGAGAGGGAAAAATCTGAGAAATCAACATTTCAGTTGATAGGGCCATTGTAAATTATCTCAAATCACCTGATTCTGAATAAAAGTAATAAGAAATTTATCAAAATATATACCATGAAGGACTCTGATGCTGCAGTGAATTATTATATAACCAACACCAGCATTAGTATTTGGCTAGCAGTGAGTTCAATTATTCCAGAAGCATAAATGAATTTAAAAACAAAACAAAGAAACAAACAAACAAAAACCCCAAGGGAAGCTTGAACAAAAAATCAAAAGCAGAATATTCCTCTAGCTGCGCTTGCAGGGACCTGACCTTACACAGAATACCAAATACTTTGAGAACTGACCTACAAGATGGACCACCATCCAGATCCCAGACTGCCCAAATGGTGGTACACATTTAGGAAAGATCCAAATAACACTACAAAGGCTTTAAAAACTGAACTAATAGAACCATAACACACAGCTGGTCCAAACCTAGTGTGCAACCTGCTCAACTGCCAGTTAAAACAAAATATCAACATTCACTGCAGGACTTAAACAAGACCAGTGTATCATAACATAATAATTAAAGTGTCCAGGATACAATCCAAAATTACTCAGCATAAGAACAACCAGGAAAATTTCAATTCACACAGGAAAAGACAATCAACAGATGCCTAAACTGAGACAACACAGACATTGGTGTTATCAGAGACTTTAAAGCTGCTCTTTTTAAAATGCTCCAAGTTAAATGAACGGAAAGATAGAAAATCCCAGCAAAGAAATAAAACCTATAAAGAAGAGCCATATAGAAATTTTGGAAGGGAAAAATACAATGACCAGAATAAATTTAATGGATAAATTCAACAGCCGAATGGAGATGAGTGATAGATAAGGAGTCAGTGAACTTGATAGATCAAAATTACATATAAACAGATGAGCAGGGTATAATCCAAAGTGTCAACCAGCTGTCTGTAAATGGATGGGATGAGTGTTCTTCTTTCCTTTTAATTGTCTGTAATTTGTTATTGGTAAAAAAAAAAGCATGTTTTGTTTTTATGATAAAAAAATAAAATTTTTTATATATAAAAGAGCAAATAAGGTGTGAGGTAGAGACTGAAAGGAGGTAAACCAAGAAACAGATCATGCAGGATCTTTTATGCACCATCAAGGTGTTTAAACTTTATCTTGTAAGAAATTAGGAGACACTAAAGGGTGTTAGGTCAGATTTTGGTTCCATATAGGATATGTAGATGATCAATTTTTTTTTTAGAGAACATAGGAAAGGAAAAATTGACAGGTGACAATGAAAGTCCAGATTAAGCTGTATCCTCACATTGCCTAACAGTGCCCAAATTTAGAAGCAAAAAGGGTGGGCTTTACCTCTCTAAGATCTGGTGCTAGATTGGATCTTTGGGTAAGATGATCAATGGAGCCACACCAAAATAACTGGGTTAATAGTTATAAAGTTTTGAGTTTTTATTTTCTTGAGATGTGTGGACTAAGTGTTCAGAAGTACACTGCAGAGAAAATGAACCTTCAGTTTGCTT
Organism: Tolypeutes matacus; assembly: GCA_026826555.1. Classification (NCBI taxonomy): domain Eukaryota; kingdom Metazoa; phylum Chordata; class Mammalia; order Cingulata; family Chlamyphoridae; genus Tolypeutes; species Tolypeutes matacus. Next base: position 4,221,190 of record JAKSZT010053785.1, read on the forward strand.
TTTGTTTTGTTAACTTGCCAATTCTAGATTATTTTTGTTTTAATGCATATGAAACAGTCAACACTGACTGTGTAGAATCCTATATTGTGTGATGTGGAGTTATAAATATGAACATAATTTCACTCTCCATATAAAGTGTATACTTAATAATAATTTTCAAATGTTTTATAATGTATAAACATTCCAACTCCCTTAAAGCTCAGCATTTGAATAATAACAATGCATGAGAAATCCAAGGGGGAAAAGCCAAGTCTGTGATTAAACACTAATAAAATATAATATATTTTTAAAAAGGTATTGTTATTTAAATTTAGATGAGGTTATCTCTTACCCATTTTAGTTTTCAATTGCTAGAGTGTCCCTAGTGTTTTAATAACTAAAGTTGTATTTTAAAAAAGCACTAACCTAATATATTGAAATAGCGCTTATTAGAAGATATTGGCGATAACACTGTTTTGTTTTTTGAATCAGAGTTACGTGAAATCACATTACAAAATATAAGAAAATAATAGTTCTGGCTACTACTTTTTTAGTTCCTACCAAATTATCAGTAACTCGAAGCAATGTTTTAATCAAGTTAAATGACACATACATTGTCAAAGAGATTTCTTTATTTCCCTCATATTGGTTACTAAATAATTGGCAATTTAACAATCACATTACATGTATATGTAAGAAGTTTTAAATTAAAAGACAAAACCAATGATAAAAAATGTAATTTAAATAACAGGCCACATCTGCTAAATGTGTGGAGAAGAACTGCACTGTAGGATTTGGCTGGTTACAAATGACGAAGATCCAATTTAAACTAGCTTAGGCAAAAAGAAGGACTGTGTATATTAGCACAAGTAATCAATTCCAGGAAAGGTGGAACATGTCTCAGGTACAACTAAACCCAGGTACTTGACTGCTGCAAAAACTCTCAATCTTTGTCTCTTTTTTCACCTTCTTTACATGCAGCCTTATTCATTTCAACTATTTTTTCTCCACACATAAATGAACCCAGCAGTACCTACCAGAAAAAGAAAAGAGCACTTCTCTCTCTCAGTTACATTTTTTCATTTTATAACATCCCAGAACTTTGGGTCATGTACTCATCCCTGTAGCCAGGGAAGTGGGATCTGTTATTTACAGTACCAGACAAAAATCAGAGCAGCACTTAAGCCTAAGTTAAGAGTTCAAAAGTGGGAAGCGGATGTGGCTCAATTGATAGAGCTCCCGTCTACCATATGGGGAGGCCCTGGGTTCGTTTCCCCGGGCCTCCTGGTGAAGGCAAAGCAGCCTGCACGGCGCAGTGAGCTGACACAGCAAGACTATGCAGCAGAGGGAAACAAGCGGACACAGAAAAACGCACAGCAAATGGACACAGCAAACACAGGCAGCAAGGGGGGAGGTGTAAATAAATAAATAAATAAAATCTTAAAAAAAAAAAAAGAGTTCAAAAGTATTTTTCCACTTTAATCATTTGTCCTCAAAACACATCTCTGCCATTTACAGGTAAATTTCAGAATTCTCAAACACTATGACACGGCATTCTAACTCAATAAAGCATTTTATTTCTTTTGTTTCCATATTCTAATTGTGGTTATATCATACATATAGAAGAATGCATAAAGAATCTAGAAACCAAAACAAACAAAAGGAATGTGGAGGAAGAGACAATGCAGAGAGCAGGGGAAAAAAAAACTTTAAAAAATTAATTCTCAGAGTGAGAGAGAAAAGCAATGCCAACTATGAAACAGGAACAGGAAGCTACAAATAAGGAACATTCAGAGAACAAAAATATGATCAAGGAAATTAAAACTATGACAACAAAAATTTAAAAATTCAATCAAGGTTTGTGTGATCCAGTGAAAGAAGTGCGCATATATATATATATATATACATAGATAGATAGATAGATATTTTTAAGAAAGCTCTAAAATCAATAATCTAAACTTCCATGTTGGAAAAATAGAAAAAAAGAGCTGTTTAAGAAATAATAAAAATTAGAACAGAAATTAATGAGATTGAAGACAGAAAAATATAGAGAAAATCCAATTAAAAACAATCTGCTCTTTTAAATAATCAATAAAATTGTAAACCAGGCTAACCAAGAAAAAAGAGGGAATACACAAAATGGCAGTATCAGAAATAAAACAGTGGTCACCACTATTGATTCTGTGGACCTTAAAGAATAATAAATGAATGCTATGAGCAATTGTATGGGCAATTATATGCCCATAAATTTGATAATTTAGGTGAAATGGACCATTCTTTGCAAAATACAAACTACCAAAATTCACACATGGAGAAATAGATATTAGTGAAATTCTGTTAAAGGAATGGAATCAACAGTTGATACCTTACAAAAAGAAAATCACCAGGTCCAGATGGTTTCATCAATGAATTCTACCAAACATTTAAGAAAGAAATGATACTAATTCTTCACAATCTCTCCCAGAAAACATAACTAGAACAAACACTTTCTCACTCATTCTATAAGATCAGCCACTACTTTAATTCCAAAAACAGATAAAGGCATAACAAGAAAGGAAAACTGCAGATCAATATTTCTTATTAACATAGATTTTTAAAATCCTCAACAAAATATTAGCAAATTGAATCTGACAACGTATAAAAAGAACTGTAGGAAGCGGCTGTGGCTCAATCAGTAGGGCTCCCGTTTACCATATGGGAGGCCCCGGGTTCGGTTCCCGGGGCCTCCTGGTGAAGGCAAGCCCGCCCGCACGGCGTGGTTGGCTGACCCAGCGAGCACAAGCAGCAAGGGGGGGATAAATGAATAAATAAATAAAATCTTTAAAAAAAAAAAAAAAAAGAACTGTACACCACAGCCAAGAAGGGTATATTCCCGGTATTCAAGTCTGGTTGAATATTTGAAAATTAATCAATGTAACCCATGACATGAACAGGACTAAAGAGGAAAAAATCATATGATCATTTCATTTAACAAGAAAAAGCATTTTATAAAACCCAACGCCTATTTATGATTTTAAAAAAAAAAAAAACAACTCCTGGGAAACAACGAGGTGAACTTCCTCAATTTGGTTTAAAAAAACTACAAAACAATCCTATAGCTAACATCATACTTAATGAGAAACTGGATGCCTTTTCCCTAAGATTGGGAGTACGGCAAGGATGTCCTCTCTCACTACTTCTTTTCAAGATAGTACTGAATGTCTTGGCTCATGTAAGACAAGAAATGGAAACAAAAGGTATACATACTGGGAAGGAGGAAAAAAAACTGCCTTTGTAGATGATATGAATGTCTTTGTAGAAAATCCCAAAGGATACACAAAAAAACCTTCTGGAACTAAAAAGTGAGTATAACAATTTTACAGGACACAAGGTTATATATGAAAGTCCAGTGTATTCCTATACACATGCAATGAATAATTCAAAATTTTAAAATGCCATTTACTATAGAACCTCAAAAAATGAAAAACGTAGGTATGAATCTTAAAATATATATAGGATCTATATTCAGAGAACTACAAAATACTGATTTGGGAAGAGGGGAGGGGAGGGGAGGGGAAGATTGAATCATGTCCCCCACAAAAGACATTTTCAAGCCCTAACCCCCAGGCCTGTGACTGTGAACCTACTTTAAAATAGGACCTTTGGAGATGTTATTATTAGCTAAGGTGTGGACTCATTTGTGAATAGGATCTTAAAAGATTTTATTTAGAACAGGACAAATTGAATGAGGATGGGCCTTAATCCATATGACTCGAAATCTTACGAGAAGAAATCTAGATAGGCCACTGAATGGGAGAAATAGAAGCCACAGGTAGGAAAAGCTAGAGGGAGAAGAGAGCACCATGTGAGGGAAGACTGCCATCACCAGAATGCTACAGACTTTGGAGAGAGCATGGCCTTGCCAGTACCTTGATTTTGTACTTCTGTCCTCCTAAACTGTGAGCCAATAAATTCCTGTTGTTTAAGCCAAGCAGTTGTGTGGTATCTGTCACAGAATCACTGGCAAACTCTTCCAGAAAATTGAAGAGGAGGGAACACTATCTAACTCATTCTATGAGGCCAACATCATTCTAACACTAAAGCCAGATAAATACACTACAAGAAAAAAATATTACAGAACACTTTCTCTTATGAATATAGATGCAAAAATCCTTATTACTTGCACATTGCACCCAATAGCACATATAAAGAATTATACACCATAATCAAGTGGGTTTTATCCCAGGAAGGCAAGTGTGGTTCAACACAAGAAAATCAATTAATGTAATACAACACATTAACAAAATGAAGGGGGAAACACCACATGATCATCTTGATTGATGCAGAAAAGGCATTTGGCAAAATCCATCACCCTTTCTTGATTTAAAAAAAAAAAAAAAAAAAAAAAAAACCACTTCAAACAATAGGTACAGAAGGAAATTTCTTCAACATGATAAAGGGCATATATGAGAAACCCACAGCTAATATTATACCCAATGATGAAAGCCTGAAAGCATTCCCTCTAAGATCTGGAACAAGACAAGTATGCACACTGTCATCACCATTATTCAACATTGTACAGGAAGTTCTAACCAGAGCAATTAGGCAAGAAAAAGAATAAAGTGCATCCAAATTTGAAAGGAAGCAGTAAAACTTTCCCTATTTGCAGATGACATGATCCTATATACAGATGTATTAGTCAGGGTTCTCTCGGGAAACAGAATCAACAGGAGATATCTGTCAATAATATGAGATTTTATAAGAGTCTCTCATGCGACTGTGGGGATGCACAAGTCCAGGTTCTGCAGGCAGGCTGCAAACCAGGGGCTCCAATGAAAGTGCAATGAAAGGTCTTTGATGAGTTTCTGGGAGAAGTTGGCTGGGAAATTCTCTCTGAATGTTGAAATCACTTCCCCTTTTAAGGCATTCAACTGACTGGATAAAAGCCTCACCTATCGATGATGCAATCTCCCTGATTGATGCAGATGTAATAAGCCATCCACTCAGTAAACTCACTGGTGATCGAAGTTCATAAATGCTCTTGTATTACAATTAGCCCAGTGCTTGCTGGACCAAACACCTGGACACAATTATCTGGCCAAGTTGACACATTAGCTTAACCATCACAACAGATAATTCTGAAAAATCCACAACAAAGCTCCTAGACTTAATAAATGAATTCAGCAAAGTGGCAGAGTACAAGATCAACTCTCAAAACTTAGTAGTGTTTCTAGATGATAGTAATGAACAATCAGAAGAAGAAATCAAGAAAAAAAATTCTACTTACAATGGCAACAAAGAATCAAATATCCAGGAAAATAATCAAAGATGTAAAGGACTTGTACGCAAAAAACTACAAGACATTGCTAAAAGAAATCAAAGAAGACCTAAATAAAGGAAGGATTTAACCAATCTCAATCAAAACTCCAACAGCCTACTTTGCAGAAATGGAAAAGCCATTTATCAAATGTATTTGGAAGCATAACAGGCACCAAACAGCTGCAAACATCTTGAAAAAGAAGAAAAAAGCTGGAAGACTCAAACTTCCAGACTTTAAAGCATATTACAAAGCTTCAATGGTTTAAAAAAAAAAAAAAGAGGCATGGTACTGGCATAAGGATAGAAATATTTACCAATGGAATAGAACTGAGATTTCAGAAATAGACCCTCACGTCTATGGCCAATTGATTTTTTTCCCCATTTAAACATTTATTAAAGTATATCATTCATACATGAATATACACAAACAGTAAGTTTATAGTAAAAGTTGTGAACTTACAAAACAAACATGCATAACATCATACAGGGCTCCCATACCTCATCCCAATGCCAACATGTTGCACTATTTTGAAAACATTTATAACAAATTATGAAAGAGCATCATCAAACTATTACTTCTAACTATAGTCCATACCTTACATTTGCTGTATTTCCCCCCCCAAACCACCCTATTATATTTTTGTTCATAAATCATACAATTTAAATAAAATGTACAATCAATGGCATTTGGTATAATCACAGATTTGCGCATTCATCACTTAAAATCAGTACTAGAATATTTTCATTACTCCAAAAAAGAAAAAACAAACAAACCACTATAACACCCATATGTTAGCTCTACTAATTACAAATCCTATGATGTGCTGTCACCATTTCTTTTCATTTCCAAACATTCACAAACAACTTTTTACCAATTCTGCACAGATTAAACCTCAGCTTTCCATTCTCTAACCACATTCTATTCTCCAGTGACTTATATACTATGAATTTGCTCATTATATTTAGTTCATAATAGTGAAATCATACAATAATTGTCCTTTTGTGCCTGGCTTGCTTCACTCAACATAATGTCCTCTAGGTTCATCCATGGCATCATATGCTTCATGATTTCATTTCTTCTGACGGCTGCATAATATTCCATCATGTGTATACACCACAATTTGTTTATCCATTCATCAGCTGATGGACACATGGGTTGTTTCCATCTTTTGGCAATTATGAATATCGCTGTGAACATCAGCGTGCAGATGTCTGTTCATGTCACTGCTCTCAGTTCTTCCGGATATATACTTAGTAGTGGTATGCTGGGTCACATGGTAAATCTATATCTAACTTCCTTAGGAACCGCCAAACAAACTTCCACAGTGGCTGTACCATTCCACATTTCCACCAGCAGCAAATAAGCATTCCTCTCTCTCCACATCCTCTCCAACACTTGCAGTTTTCTGTGTTTTTTTTTAAGTAAATCAATTTTATGGATACATATTAATAAAGCATAAATCCATCCAAAGAGTATAATCTATGGTATTCGATGTAATCACATATTTGTGCATTCATCAGCCCAATCATTCCCAGAGCACTTTCATTATTCCAACAATAATAAACAAATGAACAATAAAACTCATCACCTCTCAATCCATGCCTTGCCTGCTGTACATAGCTGCTATTCTTTTTTCCTTATTTCTAGTATATTTGTATTTATATATTGTAAAAAGTCTTAGATATGCAATATCACCCATATTAGTGTTTTACATGAGGTTTTCCTATCTTATACAGTTCCATGTTAGTTTTTAGCTTTCCTTCTAGTAATATGCATGACCTTAGACTTTCCCTTTCAACCACTGTCATACCCATATAACGGCTCTGCTAGTTACAAACACTATGATATGCTTTAACCATGTTTTTTTTTCCTTTCAGACTGCAGCACTCCCTTTAGTATCTCTTGTAATCTGGTCTTTTGGTAACAGTCTATCAGTTTTTGTTTGTCCGTGAAGACTTCGAACTCACCCTCAGTACTGAAGGACAGTTTTGTCGGATACAGAATTCTTGGCTGGCAGTTTTTTTCTTTCAGTACCTTAAATACGTCATACCACTTTCTTCTCACCTCCATGGTTTCTGATGAGAGGTTGGCACTTAACCTTAGTTTCCCTTGTGTCTTATGTTTTGCTTTTCTCTTGCTGCTTTCAGAATCCTCTCTTTATCTCTGATATTTGTCATTCTGAATAGTAGGTGTCTCGGGGTAGGCCTATTTGGATTTATTCTGCTCAGGATGCATTGTCCTTCTCGGATATTGATATTTATGTCCTTCATTAGGGTGGGGAAGTTTTTGGTCATTATCTCCACAAATATTCTTTCTGCCCCTTTTCCATTCTCTTCTCCTGCTGGGACACCAATAATGCAAATGTTTCTGTGTTTCACATTTATCATTAAGTCCCTGAGACTCTGTTTCATTTTTTCCAATCTCTTCTCTTTCTGTTCTCCTGTCTTTCCCAGTTCAGATGTATTGTCTTCGAAATCACCAATTCTGTCTTCGAGCAATTCAAATCTGCTCTTATGTACCGCTAATGTATTTTTTTTTTTTAAGATTTATTTCTCCCTGCCCCCTCGTTGTTTGCATTTGCTGTGTCTGTTTGTTGTGTGCTAGTCTTCTCCTTCTAGGAGGCACCAGGAACCAAACCGGGGGACCTCTTGTGTGGGAGGGAGGAGCTAATCGCCTGAGCCACCTCCACTCCCTGCTTTGTTGCATCTCTCATTGTGTTTCCTCGCTGTCTGTTGGATACATCATCTCACTGCATCATCCTGTTGTGACAGCTCACTGCACCAGCCCATCGCATCAGCTCACTGTCTTGCTCATCTTCTCCAGGAGGCACCAAGAACCGAACCTGGACCTCCCATGTGGTAGGCGGGAGCTCAGTCAGCTGAGCCACATCCACTTCCCAGCCTCTAATGTAGTAACAATCTCATCCATCGTTTCTTTCATTTCCATAAGGTCTGTTACTTTTCTTTGCAGGCTTTCAAATTGTTCTTTATGCTCTCCCAGTGTCTTCTTAATAGCCTTTATTTCTTTAGTCATATATTTTTTTAATTCTTTGAAGTGATTTAGGAGAGTTGTATGATTATCATTGATTAATTGTACTAAATCCTGTATCTCTTCAGGATATTTGGTTAGTTCTTTTGGCTGGGTCATCTCTTCCTGTTTCCTAATATGGCTTGCAATTTTTTGTTGATGTCTAGGCATCTGAATATTTTGGTGAATTTACTCTGATGGCCAACTTCTCTCTATATTGCCTATTGCTTTTTTCCCCACAGCTCTTCTTTGGTATTTGGTTCAACTTATTCTAGGTCTTTAAAACTGCCCAGCTAAGTTATCAAAATTGGGCCAGGGACTGCACTAGTGGGGTGTAGATTTTCTCCCAGGGGTAAGATACAAAGAGAACTGAGTTTTTGTCTATGCAATTTCCAGACCAGCCAGCAGATGTGCTCGTCTATGTACCTTTCCACAGCGTTGTTTCAGTCTGGGCTTTCCTGTATTCTTGCATTGAATCTCCCTACCAGGGACTCAAAGCAGGCTCTGCTGGCCAAATGCACTGAAGAAAAGCACCCAGACTCCCCCTCCCTTTTCCCTTGAAACAGGTGACAGGGAGGAAGATGCTGGTTCCCCTCTCAGTGGGATGCAGTGAGCCAGGGGTTTTATCCCAGCTTAATATCTTGGGGGTGGTACAGGGGAGCCTTTCCCGGCTGCCACAGGGGCTTGGTAACTCACGTTTGTTGTTTCGGCTTCTTTGTCTCTCTGCCCCTCACTCTCCTGGGAGTTGTGTAGCACTATCCTGGTCTGCTGACACCCAAAGCAGGTCCCCAGACAGTTTTTGGCTCTTTCTCCATTGTTTTTGTGAGAGCATTGAGCTCTGCCTGTTAGTTAGACCCACAATTCTCTGACCAACTGACTTTTGACAGGGCTGCCAAGTCCACTCTACTGGGAATGAATAGTTCCTTCAACAAATGGTGCTGGGAGAACTGGATATCCATATGCGAAAGAAAGAGGACCCCTATCTCACAATATCTGTAAATATTAACTCAAAATGGATCAAAGACCTAAGTATAAGAACCAGGACTATAAAACTCCTGGAAGAAAATGTAGGGAAACATCTTCAAGATCTTGTGGTGGGCAGTGGTTTCTTAGACTTTACATCCAAAGCACAAACAATGAAAGAATAGATAAACATGACCTGTAGAAATTAAAAACTTTGTGCAAAGGACTTTGTCACAAAAATGAAGAGACAACCTATTCAAAGGGAGAAAATATTTGGAAACCACAGATCTGATAAGGGTTTAATATCCAGAATATATAAAGTAATCCTACAACTCAACAAGAAAAAGACAAATACCCAATTTAAAAAACAGGCAAAAGACTTGAATAGACATCTCTCCAAAGAGGATATACAAGTGGCTAAAAAGCATATGAGAAGATGCTCAATATCATTAGCCATAAGGGAAATGCAAATCAAAACCACAATGAGATATCGTTTCACACCTACTAGAACACCCACTATTAAACAGAAAACTACAAGTATTGTAGAGGATATGGAAAAATAGGAACACTCATTCATTGCTGGTGGGAATATAAAATGGTGCAGCCACTGTAGAAAACAGTTTGGCAGTTCCTCAGGAAGATAAGTATAGAATTACCATATAATCCAGCAATCCCACTACTGGGTATATACACAGAAGAACTGAAAGCAGAGACTCAAACAGATATTTGCACACCAATGTTCACAGTACCATTATTCACAATTGCCAAAAGACAGAAGCATCCCAAGTGTTGATCAACTGGTGAACTATAAACAAAATATAGCATATATATACAATGGGTTATTATTCAGCTGTAAAAAGGAATGAAGTCCTGAGGCATGTGCCAGTGTTGCTGAACCTTGAGGACATTATGTTTAGTGAAATAAGCCAGAAACAAAAGGACAAATATTGTATGATTTCACTGCTGTGAACTAATTATGATAAGCAAGCTCACAGAGTTAGATCTAGAATATAGGTTATCAGGAGACAGATTGGGGTTAGAGAACGGGGAGTTAATGCTTAACTTGTACAGAATTTCTATTTAGGCTGATAGTAAAGGTTTGGAAATGGATGGCAATGGTGGTAGCATATTATTGTGAGTGTTATCAACAGCACTGAACTATATAGGTGAATGTGAAAAGAGGAAACTTTTGGACATATATATTACCAAAATAAAAATTAAAAGGTAAAACATAGGACTGTACAGTGAACCCTATCATAGATGATGGACTACAGTTAATAGTACAAGAATGTTCTTTCATGAATTTTAACAAATGTACAATACTAATACAAGGTGGCAATAATAAGGTGGTATATGGGGGAAAATATAGTTAATGTAAATAATGGATAGAACTTTTTAAATAATCTTTCATCAATTGTAAAAAAGGTAACTACTGTTAAAAAAAAAATAGTGTGATTATTTAAAAAGTGCTATCATCAAGAGCAACAAATGTTCCACACCAATGCAAGGTGGTGGTGTTGGGGCGGTATACAGAAATCCTATATTTTATTCATGATTGTTTTGTAAACTCACAACTTCTCTAATTTAAAAAAATTATGAAATGGATTAAAAAAAAAAAAAAAAAGAGCTACCTCTTCATACCTATTACAATGTCTAAAATTCAAAGACCTTACAATACCAAGTGATGGCAAGAATGTGGAACAACAAGAATTCTCATTCATTGCTGGCAGGAATGTAAAATAGTACAACCACTTTGAAAACTTATGTCCACACAAAAACTGACACATAAATGTTTATAGCAACTTTATTGCCCAAAACTGGAAGCAAAACAAGATGTCCTTCAATAGGTGACTGGATAAACAGTGATACACCTGTACAATGTACATTTTTCAACAATAAAAAGAAATGAGCTATCATGCCACAAAATGACATGGATGAATCCTAAATGAATACTGCTAAGTGAATTAAGCCAGTCAAACAAAGCTATAAACTGTATGATTCCAATTATATGACATTCTGGAAAAGGCAAATCTATAGAGATAGTAAACTGATCAATGGTTGCCATTGGTTTGGTGTGGGGGAGGGCTGAATAAGTAACACACAGGGGACTTTTTAGTTTGGTGAAACTATTTCATATGATACTGTATTGGTGAATAGAAGACATTAAGCATTTGCCAATACCTACAGAACTTTTAAAGCACAAAGTTCCATAAATATTTATGCAATTTAAAAAAAAAAAACTCATTTAGGAGATTGAGGGATCCCAATATGGAATATAAAAAGTGACAAAAGAATCTAAAGATATTACAAGTGTATGAAATATTCTCACTGAGGAGAGGGGGAATAAGTTGGTAACCTAAGTAACTCTGGAAATGAGTGGAAACTGTGAGACTAAAGGCAAAGGGAACTATATACAAGCACTGTACTCTACTTGATAAAAGTTGTTTCCCATGGGAGCTATGGATTAACAATTCTAAAACCACTATACATGTATACTGGAATCGAGCAATTAAGTAAATGGATGGCTGCTGGTGGGAGCCAGGTTTCTCACTGTTGGAGGGGGTGGTTACAGATAACCAAGGAGAGAAGGCTAGAATGATCTATGTGGTAATGGATTTGAGTTGGAGATATCAGCATTAAATTCATGTTTAGCTTAATAGGGATATAGCTAGAAATATTTATCAATATACATATATATACCAATTAGTATACAGACACATATCTCCTTGCTCTGTCAGCTCAAAGTGTCAAGAAGCAACGATATTCCAGTGGCAAGAAGCGCACTTAACACTGTCCAGATCTTGGGTTCTAATACTACTCTTCAATAAAAGCAACCACGGCTCCTTGGAGAAATGGCTGATTCTAAGAGTGGGACAGGAAATAAACAAATTGAACACAAAGTATCTTGTAATGTCACTAAGTAAGAAAAGTGCTCAAACACATATGTGCACACACAAACACATTGATGGGGATATAACAAAAAGATAGTCAACTGAAAAAGCTCCCAGTGGCCAAAGCTGGAACAATGTGAGCAACAAAATATATAATGTAGTATGGGATTATAATCCAACATATAAAATAATATCCATGAGTTCCATATTGGCATTAATAAATGATTAGATAAATAAATGAGGATTAAGACAATCTCCCATGCAAAAGAATTCCAAATAGATTTGTAGATTCTTTGTCTTTGGGGAGGCAAGAATTTGGAACATAACTCCCCACTCCTTAATTGTGGGCTGCACATAATGACTTTCTTCCAAAGAATACAGTATGGAAAAGGAGGGAAAATGAAAAGAGTAACTTTATGAAAGAGAAGCCTGACAAACACTACCTCAAGCAAGGAATCAGGGTTAATATCAGCAGTGATAAGTCATGTTGATAGAAAGTACTATTGATACGAGGATGTGAAGAGAATGGCCCTTGACCTCTATTGTCTTCTTCCCCAAAATGCATTTACCCCAGGCTAATGGTGAGAAAAACATGAGACAAATCCCAATTGGCATTCTGTAAAATACCTGACCAGTAATCCTCAGCACTGTCAAGGGCACCAAAACCAAGACAAGCTTGAGAAATTGTCACAACCAAGAGGAATATAAGGACGCATGATTACTCAATATACTGTGGTATCCTCGATGGCCTCCTAAAACAGAAAAAGCATATTAAGGAAAAACTGAGGAAATGTGAGTAAAGTATGGACGTTAGTTAATAATAATATATCAATATTGGTTCAATTGTGACAAATGTACTATGCTAATATAAGTTGTTAACAGAGAAAACTGAGTGTGACGTATATAGGAACTCTCTTTGCAATAAATTATTTAAAATGTAAAACTGTACTATAACAAAAGTTTATTTTAAAAAAATTCAATCAAGGTGTTGGAAAATAAAGTTGAGGATATAACCCAGAAAATAGACCAAGACAAAGAGAAGTGAAATGGGGGAGAAAATATTAGAAAATTAAGAGAATCACCCTAATGAGGTCCAAAATCCAAATAACAAGAAGTCCAGAAAGAAGGAATTGGGGGGGGGAGATTATTAAAAAAAAAAAAAAACAACTCCAGAATTAAAGGATATATTTTCCAGGTGGCAGGGGCCTATTTAGGACAAACACAATAAAAGAAAAATCCTCACCCAGGCCTTGTGAAATTTCAGAACACCTGGGTGGTTGAAATGGATCCATCCCCATTTAGAACTGCAGTCTGCACCACTCACCTTTTCTTTCTTCAACACTCCTGGCTTATCCATCCCCCACCTCCAACTTCACAATCCTGCTCCCCTTTTTCTCTTGTCTAAAACACTTATTTACTTTACAGCCTTCTAACATTTTGTATAATTTACTTATTTATTAGTTATTGTTTACCATCTGGAACAACCCTCCCTACCTCCTGAATTTAAGCTTAATAATGGCTGGGATATCATCAGTTTTGTTCATCCATATATTCAAAGCACCTTGGCTAGGGCCTGGCATATAAAATGTGCTCAATTTATACTTATTGAATAAATATAAAAGCTTCCAGAGGGAAATAAGTCACATACAAAGGATTGGTTATCATATCTAGCATTCGACTTCTCAATAGCAACTCTAGGAGGTAGAAGACAATGGAACTATGCCTCCAAAATTCTAAAAGTAACATGATTTCCAACTTAGAATTCTATGCTCAGCTAAGCTATCAATTGTAAATAAAAAACATCAATCAAAAAATATAAATCATAGAATAAAAAAACATTTTTAGACATGCAAGATCACCCAAAATTTGCCTCCCATTCAATTTTTCTGAAGAAGATATGAGGACATGCACTACCTAAATGAGGGGACCATCAAGAAGAGGAAGACTCGAAATCCAGGAAACAGGCTACTCTACATAGACAAATGAAATTCACAGATGATCATAAAAAGACACTCCAAGAAGATAACTGTGCAACAGACCTAGAGAGCAACCAATCCTGATGAAAGCAAGAAAAATGAATGCAGGAAAGATGATGCAAAACAAAGAGATTATCTGATGTGTTTGAATCTAGTAAGGGGAGATTTACATATCTTGTCTGAGGAGTTCTTAATAAAGATATGAAAGACATAAAAATATATAATACAGTTATAAATATACGTGAAAGATAGATACATAAAAGAACTAAGATTATTAACTCTAGAAAAAAGAAAATATTATACAAGGAAATATCATCAGAATATACTACCTGGCTCAGCTGTATGTAAATATTTACATGGTTAAAATGATGTAAATACTAAATAATAATTTAACTAAAAATGAACATGTAACTAATTTGGGAATATAGAGGGAAGGGAAGGAGAAGTGGAGTGTTTAAAGGTGGGGGGTTGGTGAAAGAGACCTAAACTCCCACCTCTTCCAGTTCTATAATAGGAAGTTGGTAAGTAACACCTAAAACTGTGGGGAGAGGGCAGCTATATAAGTAAGCATTTTATTTTAAAAGCTGGAGATAAAACAAGTTGGAAGAGTCATTGACTCTGGAGCAGCCTTTCTCAACAAGGGTTTTTGAGAGAATTAAGCATTAATGTCCTAAGGCATCTACTTTAAAGAATTAACTTCTCTCCTATGCATCTAAAGTGTTGAGAGTTATATATCATCCTTGGTATAAGAAAATAGTTACTTAAATTATTTTCCATGTTCTATCATTCACATGAGGAATGCTGATTGATATAGCCTACTTCTGGAGAGTGGGATTCACAGGTGAGAAGAATTGGAGCAGAAGACTTATTTTTCATTATGTCTTGTAGCATTATTTGACTCCTGAATTATATACAGGTATTCCTTTGATAAAAAGAAACATTAAATTAAAAATAAATATGACAGTAAAAGACAGGAAGGGAATGTATAAAAAATAAAGCACAGGAACTGAAAGGTCTAGAAATAGTTTGTCATTGGAAAAGGTCAGAGAATTTCTCTAATAAATTATAGCATTCATTAAATAACATCTAGAGTACATATCTAATGTACTACTAAGCATTATGTTATTTGAGGTGCCTATAAATATACAAAAAAGTAATATAATAGCAATAATAATAATTTGTAAATGTTATGCCAATGCAAATACTGTATCCTGAAAACTTTTAACATCAAATCTTAATATACTCCACATACTTCCCATTTTAGTCAACCAAAATGTATTACTGTGCCAGCAATCTACCCTGTATTGTATAAGAAACAAAAGAAATATAAGATACACTTCATTTTCTAAAGATGTTTACATGTGCATATGATACCTGGTTTGGGTAATTTTTTTCAGTCACTTGACCATTTATGTACTCTCAAATTTACAGACAAATTTCACAACAATTATTTTACTAAAAAAGTGGTTTTTAAAAAATCTCTTCATGATTAATAAAAACATTTTGTAGCAATATGGAAGATTAGTCAGAAAATGGGCAAAATAGAAGAAAATGGTAAGAAGACCTCTAAAATGGTTAAAGTGAGACGAAGAGTGCCTGAGTTGAGACAGTGCTGTTGAAATGGAGAGAATATAGATATAAAAGTAGCTAAAGAGTGGAAACTGCTGGAGTGTGAAAGCAAGAGAGAAAGCTAGTATTAATGCCACGTTTCTAACATGGGTGGTACCACTGACCATGTACACAGGTAATACAAAGAGAACACGCTTGAAGGGAAACATGAGTTCACTTTGGGACTGTTGTTTGAAGTACCTTGAGAACATCCTAGGGAAGATATCCAAAAGGCAGTTGAATATAAGGCTTTGGGAATTGGCAGTACACAGCTGTTAATGGATGAGATCACCTAGGAAGGGAATGTAGAAGAGAAGAGTCTGCCATCAGATAACTAAAGATTTTAATTGGTGTTCCTAAAACTCACTTCTTCTTTAAATATGTACTTCTTTAAAATAAACCCAAGATTTGTCCAAATGAAAATAAATCAAATTGCAAAACCTATGCATAAAAGCCCATTTTTTACAAATAATTGTTAAAAAAAAAAAAAAAAAAAAAAGTATTAGCAAAGGCGCAAGAAAAAAATGGAAGAATATACAGCAAACTTTTTTTTTTTACAGCAAACTATTAATAATGCTATATATCTGGGGACAGAATTATGTAAGCCTTTCTCATCTACATTATATATCTATACTTATTTTACTTTTTTTCACAAATATATACTACTTTTGTAAACAGGAAAAAAGACATAATTTTGTTCCTTTCCTAAAATGAAATATAGCACATATCTTTACAATATAAAAAGACAATAAAAATCTGTCAGAAAAACACCTGTAAATAAATATAAATGGCCCACAGCCTGGCATGGAGGAGCGCGGTGATTCTGAGCCGATCCCGGGCTGCAGCAGCATGAGCCGGGGCAACATACCAGGCAGCGGCGGTGCCCACTCGTGGGCCCCTGAGGACGCCTGGATGGGGACCCACCCAAAGTATTTAGAGATGATGGAATCAGATATAAGAGATGCCACCCAAGTTTATATAGCATTCTTGGTTTACCTGGACCTCATGGAGAGTAAAAGTTGGCATGAAGTAAACTGTGTGGGATTACCAGAACTGCAGCTCATCTGCCTTGTTGGTACTGAGATAGAAGGAGAAGGGTTACAGACTGTGGTGCCTACGCCTATTAGTGCGTCCCTCAGCCATAAAAGGATAAGGGAGATCTTGAAGGCATCCCGAAAATTGCAAGGTGACCCAGATTTGCTGATGTCTTTTACTTTGGCCATAGTAGAGTCGGATTCCACAATAGTTTATTATAAACTTACTGATGGATTTATGCTGCCAGACCCTCAGAATATTTCACTTAGAAGATGACAGCTATACTTCCCAAAGCTTATTTTATTCATACAAGATTGGATTTGAGACCGATCAGCCTGCTTCATCTTTTATCTCAGAGATAGTCGGGGTTGATTTCGCTGGTCCATTCCATAGGTTTTCTTTCTGAAGAATAAGAATTTCCCAGATAGAAAAATGTATGGGTTTTTTTTTTGTTTGTTTTTTGTTAAAAATATAGGGTAGTTGCTCTAGAACTTTCTTATATGGATTCAGTGTAATTACAGTTGTATACAGGTTTATGCCAAGGATATGTTCAGAGGGTTGAAATGAGTTTTTCTCCTGTCATCCCACACTCATAGCTACCTCTTTGTTCACTGCTGCCACAGCTGGCTCATTGATGAGACTGCCACCTATTTCCCCTGCTCAACTCTCCATATGCCTCTTGGCCTGTGTAACTAGCTTGGAATAGTATTTCACATATACTTGAATACCTTGAGAGCTTACTTCTGTCTGCTTTTTCATCCCTCACTTTAAATAAAAACCAAATATAAACTTACATGTTAACAGGGACAAGAGAAGTGCTACCTACAAGAGTACTGGACCTTCCTTTCCATTCTTATGGCCACCAACAACTCTTATTATATCATACCTAGAATATTACAAGAGAGATAGTATGGGACAGTATCAGCCTTAAAAATGTCTTTATTAACTAAACCCAGTAATTCCACTTTTGTTACTCGCTCCCAATTAAGTTGTCCAAACTGAAATACTATGTGCACAAAGATGTTTCAAGTAGCATTACTTGTAATAGCCCAATTATAAACTACTTTAAAATTTAGGGCAGGGGTCAGCAAAATTTTTCTGTAAAGGGCCAGATAGTAAATATTTTAGGCTTTGCAGGCCATACAGTCTTGTCACAACTATTCAACTATGCATTTGTAGCACAAAAGCAGCCATAGTCAATGTGTAAACAAATGGACATGGCTATGCTCCAATGAACTTGATTAACAAATGTGGGGGTCATAGTGTGCCACCCCTGCTCCAGGGCAAGGGTTGGCCAATCTGTTCTTTATAGATCAGATAGTAAATATTTTAGGCTTTGTGAGCCATATATGATCTCTTACGTATTCTGCTTTTTTTCCTTACAACCCTTTTAAAAATGTAAAAATTATTTTTAGCTTGTGGACTGTGCAAAAATAGACCCTGGGCCCAATTTAATTCATGGGCTATAATTTGAAAACCCTTGCTCTACGGGGATAGTCAATAAACAAATATACGTATACCCCAAATTAGTAATGAATATTATAAAAAACATGAGAAAATGTTATATTAAATAAAAAAGCAATATATAAAGAAGTATATGAATGGGTATGATTATGGCTTCAAATAACACATCAGCATATAAAAAAAATGATGAAGTAAAATTAAATACGGTTTTAGTGGAATAGCAGGGCAGAAAATGGATGACTGTCTTTTTGTAATAGTTCAGTTTTTATTTGGTCTGTTTAGTTTTATAATAAAAATGTTTTAAAATTTAAAAAAATATATATATATATAAATGGGCAAATAATATGATCAGACAACTAGTAAGATTATGAAAAAATGCTCAATGCACCATCTGTACTATCAAAGTAATGCAAATTAGAACACATATCATTTCTTGCCTACTAAATTGGAAAATAATTTTTAACAATAAAATTACTCAATGTTCCTAAAAAAAAAATATATATATATATATATATTAAATACAACATTACCACATGACCTGGCAATTCTATTCATTGATACAAAAGCAAAGAAATTGAAAACAGGGGCTTAAGCAGATACTTGTACACCAATGTTCACTGCATCATTATTCACAATAGCCAAAATGTGGAAACAAACTAAGTGTCCAAGAATAGATGAATGAGTAAACAAAATGCCATACATACACAAAATGAAATATTATTCCGCCATAAAAAGGAATGAAGTTCTAAGACATGCTACAACATGGGTGAACCTTGAAAACATCATGCTGAATGAAATAAGCAAGGACCATAAGGACAAATATTGTATTTCACTTACATGAAATATCTCAAAATAGCAAATTCATAGAGACAGAAAATAGATTAGAGGTTACTAGGAGATAGGGGTTCAAGGCAAGGGGGATTTGTTGGTTGGTAGGGATACAATGTTTGTAAATTCTGAAGAATTTTAAATTACTAAAATACCTGTGGCAGTTTGATATCATTTATGAACTCCAAAAAAGATATGTGATTATGTTTGTAAACTGGTCTGCTCCTCTGGGCATGATACCCTTTGATTGTATTAGATTCAGTTGAGATGTCTTTGATTAAATTATGTTAAGATTAGGGGTCTGATTCGACTACATCATTGGGGCACACAGGACTGAGTCCCCACTCCCTTGGTGGGCTAACAGACTCTCACACAGAGAAGCAGATACCTGAGGAAAAAGAGAAGGCTCCATTAGACATGGCAGAGGCCGGGAGAAGAGAGATGAGCCAGATAGTCTACAGCTGACCTTGTGAAGAGAGCAGAGCAGCAGAGCCCAGAAACAAACAAACTCCAGGGAGAGAGAGAAGCCTTATGCCAGCCTACAGCTGAGATGAGAAAGAGATGGGACGGCAGAGTCTTAAAAGGAGACTGAACCCTCGCAAACATGCCAGCCATCTTGTGTCAACATGTGGCAAATGACCTGGGGGTAAGCAAGTACCTGTTAAGAGTACCTTGAGTTGGACTCTTTTGGGCCTTGTGACTGTACGCTTCTATCTCAAATAAACATCCTTTATATAACAGATTTCTGTTACTTTTCATTAGCACCTCTTTTGCCAAATACAATACGCAATGTTAGTAAGGAAGTGAAGAAAAGAGCCTCTCAGAAACTGCTGATAAGTAAAATGGTACTATCTCTCAGGAAAACAATGTGACATATGTATCAATAGCCTCAAAAAGATTTCTAACATTTGATCTAACAATTCTCTTTTTAGAAATTTAAGAAAATAATACAAATATATATATATATATATATATATATATGGATTCATTTCACCAAATCATTAACTGAAATAATCAAAACACCAACATTAGGGCTCAACAGAAAATTAGGCCAGAAACAAAAATAATGTTTGTCTATTGAAAAAGAAAAGTGCATACTTCACAACTTAGCAAGTCTACTCCTAGAGTCACATAAGCACTTGTGAACAAGAACAATTACAAAGAACTTTCAATGTTACAGTGTTTGCAATAGTGTAAAATTGCAAACAACCTAACAGACCATCAATACAACAATGGGTAAACCGGCTTTCTCAAACTGTGGCCTGAGGACCCATGACCCTTCTAGAGATCTGCGAGGTCCTCCCTTTTTGAAACACATATTTGTGCAAAGTTGAATTTTCTTCATATGCTTCAACCTAAACAAGACAGCATACCAAAATGAATAGAGAAGCAAATGTGAGAATCTAGTTGTTTTCTATTAAGTCAGACCGTAAAGTGATTTACAAAAATGTAAAATATTTTCTAACAATTTTATTTTAGAAAATAGTTGCTTTCATTCAAATGTGTTGTTTGTTAGTAAATAATAAACTTGTTTCTGTTATTTTTAAACGAATAAAATTTCAAAAATTTCTGAGAAATTTAATTTCTGAAAGTAAGTATACTATATTAGAAAACAAAATTTCTTTTGGTCCTCAATAATTTTTAAGTGTGTAATGGGATCCTGAGATGAAAACGTATGAGAAATGCTGGGTTAAATAAACTATGATACTAGCATATTATGATTAAATGGGAATTTAGCTTTATCTGTAATGTTTTAAGTGTTTCCAAAGAGACTTTAATCATGTATTACTTGTGCAATCAAAAGGTAATAGTTATGTTTATGAAGCTCTTTAAAAACATGGGGAAATGCTTAAAATATAACACTACGAAGAAAAGCAAGCAATCCAACTGTATATACATGCTCATCATAAGAAAATATACAAAAGGAAAAAAAGCCAAATTATTAAAAGTGGCTGATTATCTTTAACTGGCAAAATTACGGTGAATTCCCCCCTTATTCTTTATTATATTTTGCAAATTGACACTAAGCATGCAGATTAATATACAGAGGAGAAAGAAAGGAAGAAACAAGGTGAAAATTATATCTACTGGATCAAACCATTAAACTTCTGTCACCTCAAGAAACGGCATGCTCAAATGAATACATGGAGGAACCTGTTTCGACCGGGAAATTTTGTTACTGTTTTTTAAATGAGAAAGATTAACATAAACATCAAAGTTATGGACTAGTTTTCACAACACAAAGATCAACATGGCAATCCTTAGTCTGGAACATAACAATTCAACCACGGTAGTACAAACATACTGACAGTTTTAAAAGTTGTCATCTTTTAGAATTTTCCAAAGGTACCAAAGAAAAAAAAAAAAAAAAAAAAAAAAAAACGCAATAACCACCACATCATTTTGGTCTAAAACGATGAGAAAATGCATGGGTGCGGGAACGGGCATTGCGAAAGCACAGGCAGCGATACAGATTTCGTCTGGGACCCCGCGTCCTGTCAGCGCACAAGCTCCCACTCCTCAAGAACAAGAGTACCCCCCGCAGGCGCAGCCCCTCCCCAGGCGGGACAGGCGGCGCTAGAGGCGCTTCTTCTCCATCCCGCCGCGGCAGCTCCGAGCCCTCCGAGGGGTCCGGGGAGCCCAGGTGGGTGGGACCCGGCAATTAGCCGCCACGACTACCCTGCCGGCCTGCTGCTGCACTTCAGGCTCCACGAGGGGGCGGGAGGTCTGAGGGCCCCGGTTCCCCGACCGCGCAGGAAGCTCGGGAAAAGAAACGCATCAAGAACCAGGTTCGGTCCCTGGAGGAAGAGGAGGGCCGTACCGGGCGCCGAGGACGGCGGGTCCAGCGGCCACCCCGCCCCTCCGGGAAGGCAGCAGGGGTGATGGGAGGCCAAGGCGGCCTGTTACAGGGGCTCTTACCTCCTCACACCCCTGCGGAGCTCTCAGGGTACTCGATACGACGCCGCACTGAAGAGCGTAGAGCGACCCCGACCGGGAAACCCGGGAATGCGCGACGTCGGCTCAGGGTTTGTTTTTCCCTGGACCTGGGGTGAGAAGACGGCGCAGGCGCAGACGCAGAGGACGTTTACCTTCGGGTCAAACGCCACCTCCCTCCGCGTCCTCGCCTCCGCCAGTCCTGAGCGCCTGCGCGCTGCGATGCGGGGTCTGAGCTGCGGGCGCCGGGTTCTTACCGGAAGTGCCTGAGAAGGTTCTTGGGAGACCGGGACTCCAGAAAATATGGTCGTGAATCGGAGTTTGACTTCTCGCTAGACGCCCTGAAGCCGGAATCTGGAGGCGAGCCGCGTCAGTGTCCGGCTTCCTCTATCCTTCGGTGACCCTTCCCCGTCCCCAACCTCCTCCGTCCGCGGAGTCGGCTCCGCGCTCTGGTCGGTACGGCACACAGCCGCCTTCACAGAAGCTTGCTCGGCCTGCGCCCCGTTTTTGAACTTCAAACTGGTTTTGCATCGCCTGCTCCCGGCAGCAATAGAAACGCTCCCAAGCCCTAGCCCTCCGACTGACTAGCCATTCCGAGTGGTTCTTCCCTTCCCTCTTCGTTGCTTTACTTCTGCTTTTCAAACAGTAGCCACGAGAACAGCTGCCTCCTGTCTAAAAGCAAAAGCTTACTTCTCTGATGAAGAAATAAAATGCCACTCATGTGATGTGTTTTTATGCTTGTTGGGCCTTGCTATATATAGCAAAGCCCAACAAGCATAAATGAGTGAAGAAGAAATATCTGTGTGGGACCACGGTATCATTGTAGAGTAGGGCAAAAGAATCAGTTACCAAAAGGTTTTACCAGCTCAGAATTCATACTGGTCTCTCAAAATTGCAAGACTTGTAATATCGCAAGTGTTCCAGTCAGATATGATTTGTGGTGAATCATTGTTCAGATCCTAAATCTGCAATTTATTAGGCTGTGATTTTTTCGGAGATACTTAATCTCTCTAATCTTGATTTTATTTCACCAGTGAATCTTTTATTGATTGTGTAAAATAATGTTTATCATTTAATGGGCATCTACTTTGTGATAGGCAAGTTCTGGGATGCTTTGCTTACATTATATCATTTAATCCTAAGAATAATTCTAAAAAACATGGTATGCATTTTCTCTACTCTGTGTTATGCACTGTTCACAAAGATAAATAAAATGAGACAACTATCCTTAAGCAAACAGTCTAGTACCAGAAACTCATATATGTACATGTTTATTTTCAGACAAATATGTACGTGGTACAGTTTGAAAACCAAAAAGAAGAGTAGAAGTTTAAGAACTAGGTAATTGGAATGAACAGGAAAAACATACATTAATGGCAAATCCACAAAATAGGAACTTTAAATTCCTGTTCTTAATTTTAATGTTGGCATTCAGTATCTTAAAAGAGATTATTTCCTACTGATCTAATTAGCCAATTTGTTTAAAATGTGGATAACCTCCAGTGATGAGAGTGGAGGGAAATGAACACTGATAAACTGGGGAAGATATAAATTAGGACAAAGTTTTTTGAAAGCTATTTGTTAAATTAGCTTTCAAATGCTCCTATCACCTAATTCAATAATTTTCCTTCTAGAAATTATAAGAAGAAAATCCAGAATGCAAAGAATTACATGAAAACATACTATTGCAATATTTATATTTTAAAATTTGAAAATTAGGGCACATACCAATAAAACCATTAAAATTGATTTACAGGGAAGTGGATGTGACTCAACCAGCTGGGCACCTGCCTACCACATGGGAAGTCCCAGGTTCAGGTCCCAGTGCCTCCTAAAGAAGACAGGTAGATGCTGCACCCACTGCACCAGCAGATGCCACAAGCCAGCAGATGCCGCAGCCCATGGGAGTGCATGTGGCTCAGGCCATTAGGCACTTGCCTCCTATGTGGGATGTTCCAGGATTGGTTCACCGTGCCTCCTGGAGAAGGTGAGCAAACAATGAGCAGGCAGATGAGAAAACCATGGGGGGGGAGGGGGATAAAATTTTTTTAAATTAATTTGCAAAGAATTTATCATAACAAGAAAATTACTATTTCCTCATGAAAAATCATGTTAAGTATTTTAAAATATTTAACATTTTCTATGAAGTATGAGATTAGCTACATTTATACAATATATGTAAAAGTGAAGAAAGTATACCAAAATGTTAACAGTGGTAATGTCCAGCTAACTAGTGTCTGTGCTATTTTTTTAAAGATTTATTTATTTACTTTATCCATTTTAACCCCCCCCTTCCCCATTTTGCTGTTTTGTGTCCATTCACTAGGCAATTCTCTGTGTCTGTTTCCTGCCATCTCTTCTCATCCTCCTCCTCCAGTCTTCACCAGGATTCGATCCTGTAGACCTCCGATGTAGGAAAGAGGTGTTCTGCCACCTGCACCACCTTGGTTCCTGGCTTTTGGAGCTTTCAGAGCATCTTGTCTTGTCTCTCCCCTGCGTCTCTCGCCTGTTAACGTCACCTTGCTGCATGGCTTCTGGGGCCTGGCAGCTCTCCGGCATACAGAGCCTGGCAGCCCATGCGCCTTCTATATATATTTTTTTTATTTTACTGGGAGGTCCCGGGGATGGAGCCCAGGTCCCTCCATATGGCAGACGGACGCCCCACCACTTGGGCCACATCCTCCCCCCCAGTGTGCTATTTTTAATACTTATATTTGTTCTCTATTCTAAATTGTCTATAATATACAAGTATTACTTTTAAATTCAGGGAAAAAAAATTTCCCCAAAGTAACAGATGTGATCAACAAAATGCCCCCATATTACACCTGTTTTTCTCTCTCCCTTCTGTCAGACTATCCAGTGGCCACTGCCTCCGCATCCATGATAAAAATTCTTCCATTGCTAGAATCACAATAAGTCTGAGAATATCAGTAAGTCTACTCTAGTCCATCATTCATTCCCCCAATCTTGAGGATTCTGGGATGGTGATGCCCACTCCACCTCTAATTGAGAGGGGGGCTTAGATCCCATGGGGCAGATGGATGGGACCATCTTGCTTGCAGTTGCAGACACTCTCTGTTCCTAGGGATGGTCATTGTCCATCATTATTTCCTTGTTAGTTGTCCTGGGTGAGTCCAATGAACTGGAGAATAGGTGTTGCAACTCTGTTGAGATTCAGGGCCCAGCTGGCACATGGACAGCCCAAAGATTTAAGTCTCTTGGACATACACCTCTCAACTCTAATACTAACTATAGGTTCATAGAAGGGGCAGAAGAGCCATATGTAGGGAAACCGCAACTGAGTCCAACTCTGTTACACTGGGGAGCATAAATTCCAAAGTAAGGCTCACTCGCAGGGCACCAAACTCCTGGGCTGTCTGCCCTGCCTGTAGTGTCTGGATGTCTCCAGAGCCCTCAGGAGCCCCACTATTTGAGGTAGTATTTACTGTGGCAGTCAATGAGATCCTGCTGAGACATGCAAAAGCATAACCTCTGGAATGACCTCCCAACTCACTTTGAAGTCTCTTAGCCATAAAAACACATTTTGTTTACTATTTCGCCTTTTGGTCAAGGTCTTTTTCCAGTTGCATTGTTAGTTGGTGCTTGGTAGTTATCCCTTGGTGCCAGGGAGGCTCATCCCCAGGAGTCACGTCCTATGTCATGGGGGAAAGGTAATGCATTTATATGCTGAGTTCGGCTTAGAAAGAGGCCACATTTGAGCAAGAAAGAGGTTCTCAGGAGGTAACTCTTAGGCACTCTATAATACTAGGCTAAGTTTCAATTTTAAAAGTAAAGGTTCATAAGTACAGTCATTAATATCAAGGGCCCATCCTAGAGGGTTGTTTTTTTTTTTTTTTTGGGGGGGGTGATTTTTAAAACTCAAACTTTATTTCAATTCAAAAAATAAATTAACAGATAAAAGGTTAGAGCTGGCAGAAGAATCAATGAACTCGAAGACAAGACAATTGAAATGATTCAGGCTGAGGAACAGAAAGAAAAAAACATGAAAAAAAGCTAATAGAACCTAAGAGACCTATGGGACTCCATGAAGTGTACCAATATATACATTATGAGAGTCCCAGGAGGAGATGAAAGAAAGGTGCAGAAGGAATATTCAAAGGCATAATGGCAAAAAAAAAAAAAAAAAAAAAAAAAAAGTTTTCAAATTAAAGACAAGAACATACACATTCAAGGATCCCAACAAACCCCAAACAGAATAAATGTGAAGAGAACCATGCCCAGACACACAGTTTTCAAATTGTTGAATGCTGAGGACAAAGAGAAAATTCTGAAAGCTGCAAGTGTAAAACAACATGTTATGTAGAAAGGAGCCCCTCATCAAAAACCATGGAGACAAGAAGGTGACGTATTTAAAGTGCTGGAAGAAAATAATTACCAACAAAGAATTTTATATACAGTAAGACTTTCAAAAACGAGGGAAAGAATAAAACATTCGCAGTATTTCTCTGCATTAGTAATGAACAATCTGAAGAGGAAAAGAAGAAAAAATTCCATTTACAATAGCAACTAAAAAGAATTAAATAACCAAAAATAAATTTAACCAAGGATGTAAAGGAATTGTACATGGAAAACATTGCTAAAATAAATTACACAAGACCTAAATAAATGAAAGGACATTCCATGTTCTTGGTTGGAGGACTAAATACTGTTAAGATATCAGTTCAACCCAAAGCAATTTACAGATTCAATATAATCCCCATAGAATTCCCAACAGCCTTTGCAGAAATGGAAAAGCCAGTCATCAAATTTATACTGAAGACTGAGAGGCCATGAATAGCCAAAACCACTTCAGAAAAAAAGAACAAAGGTGGAGGACTCACACTTCCCAATTTGAAAACTTATTGTAAACCTACAGTAATCAAAACAGCATGGTACTAGCACAAGGACAAATATAGAGACCAATGGAATAGAACTGAGAGTTTAGAAATAAACCCTTACCTTCTTGGTGAATTAATTTTTTTTTAGGAGGTACCAGGTATTGAACCCAGGGCTTTGCACATGGGAAGCAGGCACTGAACCACACAGCTACATCTGCTCCCCCAGTTGATTTTTGACATGGGTGCCAAGTCCACTCAATGGGGAAAGAACAGTCTCTTCAAAAACTTGTGCTGAGAAAACTGGATATCCATGTGCAAAAGAATGAAAGTGAACCCCTACTAGACAATATGCAAAAATAAACTAAAAATGAACTAAAAAAAAAACTAAATTAAAAACTAAAACAAAAAGGATCAAAGACCTAAATATAAGAATCGGCAGAGTGAGTATAACTCGGTGGTTAAATGCCTGCTTTTCATATATGGGATCCTGGTTTCAATCCCTGGTGCCTCCTATAAAAAAAAAATAATAATAAATAAGAACCAGTAGTATAAAACTTCAAGAAGAAAACATAAGGAAACATCTTCAGAATTTTGTATTAGGTTATGAAACATTTCTTAGACTTTACAGCAAAAGAACAAGCAACAAAAGAAAAAATAGATGAATGAGACTTCATCAAAATTAAAAACTTTTGTTATCAAAGGACTTTGTCAGGAAAGTAAAAAGACAATCTACAAAATGGAAGAAAATATTTGGATGCCAGATGAAGGGATCTGGTGCCTCCAGGCACAAGCACGTGAACTCATATGGAGTTTTTCCTGATGTTCCACTACAGTTTTTGTATAAACATCTGCCCAGACTGAATGTGTTCTGTCACTCAGCTTTGCTTCCTATGACTCCCATTTCCTCTTCCCCTTTATCTTCTATATGTTGATTTAAACGATATGCCATAAACCTCAAATTATTCATTTAAAAAAATGACTGGTTAGTCTTAAGGAATAAATTGGTAGAACATGTTAAAATTGGGATGATTTCCTCAAGTATAGAAACAAATTAATTAAGAACTGCACTCTTTAGAGGTCAAAGCTGATACTCAAATTTTGCCAATTTATTTTTCATTAATATTTTCTTTGATAGTGCATTTGATGTGCAGATTTCTTCTTCATTTCAGTCAACACATGAAATCAGAAAATTTAATTGACCAGGAATCTACACAAAGATCTTATAAATTTATTAGCTTCCAGCAATCTTTCAACTATTTAGGTTAGTAAATAAAAGAATGCCAGTGGATTATGAATCTCTTTGGGGCAAAAACCATGAATTATTATCTTTATAATCCTCAGGACTTCTACCACAATGCATTGTACAGAGGAGGTACCCATAAACAAATACAATGCGAAGTACAGTTTCATTTGTATGTAAAAAGCATTTGAGTTTTGGGAAGAGGCCTGTTTCCTTCCCTTACTATTTTGCCCAAACTTATGTTGAATTATTTGTATTTTTGAGCACATGCTGATTAATGGTCCAGGTAGGAGGCCTAAACCTAAGCAAGTATCAAAGGAAAGTCAACCTGCAAATAAAATTTGCTGCAGTTGAACCACAAAATGCATACCACTCACAAGTTAACAAAAGATGACTGAACGGTATGACTAAATTGCTTTAAAAATGCATAGGAAAAAAGCTAGGAAGGAAATCCACTAAAATAATAACTGTGATTATCTTTGGATGGTGAAATTATGAGTGGTTTCCCCCTTCTTTCTACTTTTGCATATTTTGCAAGTTTTTAAGTGTTAATAGCCAACATACTACTTTGATAATCCAGGAAGGAAAAAGAGAACACTTTCTTTTAAAAAGTATTTCTGAGAGAGCGGATGTAACTCAGTGGTTGAGTGCCTGCTTCCTATATATGAAGTCCTGGTACCTCTCCCCGCCCCCCAGAAAGTATTGCTGACTTCATATTTGTGTTAACTGATTAGCCAATATTCATTATGGCAATTTCTCTGTACAATGGATTGCATGACTGTGGGTCACAAGAGACAACCCACAAGGATGAATGAGCTTTTATCCAAGAGTAGTACTTGTGTCTGTGTTGCTGTCATAGAGGTGGGAACAAGTTACAGTCATATTCCCAAGACTTTAGTATGATATTGCTTCAATATCATGACACAGACTTTCTGAGTGTTGGAAGTCATTAGAACTCCTTGCCAAATATTTTCCATTCTCTCCTCTTCTGGACATATGATAGAATTGTATTTCCTGGTCCCCTTGTGGTTGGATAGAGCACGTGACTGATTCAGGCAAATAAATTTGAATAGAGGTCATGTATAATTTCTAGGCTGGATTCTTTACTGATTGATGTGAGACCCTCCAGAGCCCTCTTTCCCTCTGTCCCAGAAATAGGCAAGACTTGATATTATGGTGTGCCATTAGCCTGAGTCCCTGAGGGATTCCAATGACCAGAGTCTCTAGAAAAAGAAATAAACCTTGTTGTATGCCACTGAGATTTTTAGATGATTTGTTATTGCAACATAACTTAGCCTGTCCTGGAGATACATTGAAACTTTTGTTTTATGCCACTAAGATTTGGGGGTGGCTATTCTGAATGACACACTGAGAAAGTACCTCAATGAGATTATCTACAGTAGCATTGTTCCTAATGTGTTTTTCCTTTACACGTGAATTACTCTATGCTTACAATTATTATGGTCTTCCAGGCAAAGACATTTTGTCATAAATGTATACTCACCTCTACCACATCTCAGAGTGATACTGAACATTTTTCACTTTAAAATCTTTTATTATGGAAAATGTCAATCACATATAAAAGTAGAGAGACTAGTGTAATAAACCATGTGCCTATCTGCCAGCTTCAACAATCAACAACTCGTGGTCTCAGATCTTATTTTATCTATGCACCTACCCACTCTCCTCTTCTCCTTCCCCTGAAACAACTGATTTATTTTCAGGCAAATCTCATTTATAATTTTATCTCTAAGTTTTTCTACATGTATTTTTAAAAGATAAGCACTTTAAAAAGAAATAATAATGCCACAAACTTCCTTGTGCCCAATACCATCATCCAGATTTAATATGAGCAATCTTGTTTCATCTATACCCTTACCCACCCATATTATTTTGAAGCAAATCCTATTAATCACACATTTCATCCATTCGTATCTCAAAAGAAAATAACTCTTTACAAAAACACAATATCATTGTCACACCCCCAAAATTTAACAATAATTATTTAATATTATTAAAGATGTTCATATTTACAATTGTCTCATAAATGTCATCATTTTGTAATAATTTGTGTGACTCAGAAGCCAAATAACATAAACATATTGAAATTGGTTGATGTATGATAACCTTTCCCTTTTCTTTTTTGTTCAGTGCAATTTCTTTTTTGAAAAAGTTGTGTCTTTTGGCTTATGGAATTTTAAAAAAATTTTTATTTTATTGAAATATATCATTCATACATGAACACACATAAACAATAAGTGTATAGTAAAATTTGTGAACTTACAAAACAAACGTGTAACATCATACAGGAGTCCCATATATCAACCTACCACCACCACCTTGTATTGTTGTGAGACATTTGTTAAAAATTATGAAAGAATATCATCGAAATCTTGCTACTAACTGTAGTCCATATCTTACATTTGGTGTATTTTTCCCCTAACCCACCCTATTTTTTTAGTTTATTTTTAAATTTATTATTTATTTTATTTTATTATTATTTTTTAATTTATTGAAGTATATCACTCATACATGAACATACATAAACAATAAGTGTATAGTAATAGTTGTGAACTTAGAAAACAAACATACTTAACATCATACAGGGCTCTCATACTTCACCCTACCACCAATACCTTGCATTGTTGTGAAACATTTTTAATTAATGATTAAAGAGCATCCTCAAAATATTACTACTAACCAAAGTATTTTTCCCCAACCCACCCTATTATTATTATTTATATCATTTATACATGAACATACATAAATGATAAATGTATAGTAAAAGTAATGAACTTACAAAGCAACATTCATAACATCATACAGGGGGCCCATACATCAACCCTCCACCAACACCTTGCATTGTCGTGAGACATTTGTTCAAATTATGAAAGAATATTGTCAAAATCTTACTACTAAGTATAGTCTTTATCTTGCATTTGGTGTATTTTTCCCCCAACCCACCCTATTATTATTTTTTAAATATATTTTTATGACAAAAGTTGTAAACTTACAAAACAATCATGCACATGTGCAGAATTCCCAAACAATACCCCTCTATCAACACACCACACCGTGGTGGAACATTTGTTACAGATTATGAGATAATATCATCCATTCTTGCTATCCTTCAGTTCCCTGAGACCTGTTCAAGTTTTTCCAATCTTTTCTTCATCTGTTCTTTTGTATGTTCACTTACAGAGGCCATTTCTTCAAGCTCACCAATCCTTTCTTCTGCCTCCTCAAATCTGCTATTATATGATTCCAGTGTATTTTTTATTTCATTTATTGCATCTTTCATTCCCATAAGATCTGCTATTTTTCTATGTATGCTTTCAAATTCTTCTTTGTGCTCATCCAATGCCTTCTTATTATCCTTAATTTCTTAAGCCATCTCATTGAATTTATTGAGATTTGTTTGAACATCTATGATTAGTTGTCTCAACTCCTTTACATCATCTGGAGGCTTATCTTGATCCTTTAACTGGGCCATATCTTTCTGTTTCTTGGTGTGGATTGTAATTTTTTGTTGGTGTTTTGGCATCTGGCTTACTAGAGTATTTATTCTGGGTGTAGGTTTTCTCTTTAGTTTAGGGCTTCCTGCCCTTTCTCCCTTGCTGGTTGTATAGTAGGAGCCAAGGATGTAGTTGGTCCTGTAAGCTGTGGAGGCTCAAGCTACCCTCATTGCCCCAAGGACCAATGAAGCTTCTCCCCACTTACTCCTTTGCCAGGGGTAGGGACAGAGCCACAGCTGTGTGGAATAATCCAAATCATGCAGGCCTAGAGTGTAGTTGCCCAGAGAGACTGATGAAGCTTCATGGCCCTTTTTCCCCTGCCTGGGGCAGGGATGGAGCTGCAGGGGTGGGCAGCAATCAATGCAGTGCAGGTCCAAGATGACTGCAGTTGCCCTGGCAGATTTCCTATTATTCAGTCTGTGCCAGCTAAATGTACCTGCAGTTACCTGAATAGGCTGGTGCAGGGCCCATCAGCTTCCTGCCTGCTAGAGGTGGGGCTGAAGCCTAGGCTAGGGCTGCAGGCCAATCTGGGTGACAGAAACCGGTTTCTACCATCACTGTGATTTTCAATCAGCCCGGCTTCCCCTCATGCTGGGGGTGGAGTCAAAATGGTGGCTACCGGCCTCCTTCTGACTTGGAAAGGCTCAAACATTAGCTGTTCTTAGGGTTATACTTTAGCCAGCCGAATTGACTAATCAGTAGCTGAAATCAGTGGCCAACCGTCTCTTCCTCCCCTGCTTTGGGGAAATGGAGCTTCCAATTCCTGCCACAGAATAACTCCTGGGGTGGCTTGCACTGCCAAAGTAGGATGATCACCGGGCCTCCACGGCATGGCCTGTAATTTCCCGGAGAGGCTGGCACAGCTCCCCGCAGCTTCCTCCCTGCCCAAGGTGGGTCTGGGGCTTATGTTAGAGTGGCAATCTGATCTAGATGGAAAAAAGTAGGTCCCTGCCAGCACTGTGATTTTCAGTCAGCCCTGCTTCCCCTCATGTCAGGCGTGGAATTAAGATGGTGGTCACTGACCTCTTTCTTACTTGGACAAGTTCAAACTTTAGCTGTTCTTGGGATTATACTTTAGCCTGCTGAATTTACTAATCAGTATCTGAAGTTGGTGCCCAACCGTCTCTTCCTCTCCCATTTTGGGTAGTGGAGCTTCCAATTCCAGCCGCGGAACAGCTCCCAAGGCGGCTTGTGCCTCCAGTGGAGGATGGGCACTGGCCTCCGTGGCGTGGAGTGCTCTACTTACGAATCTTCTCTGCAGATGGGCAGTCTCCTCCTTCCATTCTTTCAAAAATATTGCAAGATGCACTTCTGGTCTCCTACAGCCCCCAAGTAAGTGCTCTAGTTAGTTGTGGGTGATCACCAACTGCCCCGTAGCAGGAGCTGAGTCTCTGCTGCCATCTTGTTTGTTGTCCCCACCCTATTTTTTAAAATATATTTTTATTACAGAAATTGTGAACTTACAAAACAATCATGCACATGTGCAGAATACCCATACAACACCCCTCCATCAACATACCACACCGTGGTGGAACATTTGTTACAGATTGTGAGATAATATCATCAGACTTTTACCATTAACCACAGTCCATAACGTATATTTGGCACACTTTTCCATACTCCCCCATTATCAACACAGTACATCTTTGGTATACATGCATAAATATTACAGTATTGCTATTAACCTCAGTCCATAGGTCACACCAGTTGTAGTTTTCCCATGCTTCTCCACATTGTCACCACCCTGCAATAGTGATGTACATCTGCTCTCACTTACAAAGGACACTCTTGCATCTGTACCATCAACCACAATTCTCATCTATCTCTGGGTTTCCTGTTATTCAGTCCCTACATTATTCTCCAGTTTACTTTCAGTTGACATTTATATCCCTAAGTTACCCTTTCCAGCCATATTCCCATTTATAAACCAGCTGTTACTCACTATAATGTGTTACCATCAATGCTATATATTTCCACACATTTACAGTAAAGTTAATTAAAACCTCTACATACATTAAGCATCAGTAGTCCATTTCAGCCCTCCTCTTATCTCCTTTAAGAATCCGCCATCTACCACCAGGTCTTTTTTTTTTTTTTTCTTTTTTTTTACCACCAGGTCTTTGAAGCATTTAAACAGGAACCAGAAAGAGAACTGAAATTCAAATCAAGAAGTGAAATTAATTATTCTACTTGTTAGTCAACTTGACTAATGATATTTTGTGAGAAGAAGTGGGTAACATCCTTTTAGAGTTACATAAATTCAACATTGTGCACAATTAGGGGGAAAATAAACTGAGGTTATCATTTCCTTTTCTAACCAATATTCAAATAAAGAGATCATGTTTCCAAGTATTGGGAGGGAGAATTTTAGCTTTCTTCAACTGGGGAGAAGACAAGGGTGCAGACACCAAGCCCTACAGGCACACAGTGATCACCTTGGGGACTTGGCTATGGCCAACGCAGTTGGAAGTCAGTGGCAAGAGGCAGGGCTCAGCATTCTACAGCAGCAGCCTGGAGTCAACAGAACAAGAGCAAAGATGTCAACTATGGAGACCAAAGGACGGGCCCAGCCTCCTGATTTTGACATTATAGAAGCCCAAGACTGTTGCAGAAACCCCTGAGTGAGAGAAGGGAGGCCCAAAATGATTAGTTGAATTTTCCCTCTAGCCTAAGAACAGAATACATTTGATTTAGGAAATAAGGGAATGTGATATTTATTGCATGCTGGCATTGTGGAATAAAAGTCATGCCCATTACATGTAGTTTTATAATGGCAGTCTCTCAACTTAAAAAAATCCACACTAAAAACCAAAAAAGCCCACCATTTAAATAGAATAGGAATCCTGTCCTATATTTTGAGAGATGACTGTTTTTAGGACTGTCAAATTGGTAGTTAGATCAAAAGGAAGTTTTCTTATACAAAATGTCTTCGATTTAATGGTTCAGCTTAAGAAAGAGGTAGAGTGATAACCAAGAGAATCTTTTCTGCACACCTTATAATTTGCTTAATATAATATTACTCTTCATTTAATTAAAAATACACAACAAAATCATGTGGACTTTTAGACTTTTACAACACAAATTAAGTTATATTTATTGACAGCTAAACAGGGTTAAAATGTATGCATTAAGTAGGTAAAAGGAATTATCTGCCTGCTTTTTCCTCTTGAATTGAGGCTTTGCAACAATGTCTGCTATGATTGACTGGTGATATACATGAGGACTGGATAATATGCAACCATGTTTCCTTCTGTGATATTTTCTCCTCATTTACGGCCATTTCCTTGCACAATTCCTTCCTAATCAAGAACTCTTGGGCAGGATCCCTGGTCTTAAATTAACCTTCTTTTTTTTCCTAAATGGAATTTCCTTCAATGACTTTTAATCTGTTTTCATTTCAATGATAGCTCATCATTTCTATTACAATCTGGTCTCTTCTTGCTGTCCTTTATACATCTGTTAGGTTTAGGTTTCTCTAATGGTATCAGTAAACTACAAAATATCAGAGGCTAAACTTCATGCTTATTTTTCTCTTGCATTAACATCCAGATACAAACAATCTAAGGCTGCCATGGAATCTGTTCCATGAAGTCAACACAGACTTTGGCTCATTCTAATTTATTGTGGTAACACCTGCAGCCTCCATTCCCAAGGTCATCTCATGGTCCAAGATGGCAGACCCTTTAATCTGACTGCTGATTATTTCTACTTGTATTTCTCACAAGAACCTTATAAAGTACTTAGCACAGTGTCTGATATGTAATAGGAATTCAATAAATATTAGCTCACCCAGTTCATTTAAAAGGTAGGTATATAGAACTTAAGAATTCCCTTTCATTTATGGACTTAACAATTTTGTGTGTTTTATGTAACCTAATAATATTGTGCACTGAGGGAGCCACAAAGGAAATAAATAAATCATCATATTTAAAATTTAAGTCATTATCTTTCTCATCCAACTGGTTTCCCTCCTGTGTTCACTATATTAATGAACTGTACATATTTACTCAACCCAGAAACTTGGAAGTCATCCTCTGTGTCCTCTTTTCTCCTACCATTACCCACCTGCCCAACACACACAAACACACACACACACACAAACATACAATCACCACAGGCCTGTGAAATTTTCCCTAAATATGCCTTAAATCAATCCCTAAACCCTCCTACTGTGACTTACTAGGTGCCACATGATCTGCTTTCTTAGACCTCATCCTCTCTCTGACATCAACCCCCCACTTCTCTTTGCAGCTCATCCACTCTAGCCAGGACAGTTTCCTTGTTGTTCCACAACAGATTCGTCTTGTTCCAACCTCAGGGCCTTTGCATTTGCTGTTCCCTCTGCCTGGAATGCTCTTCCCCAACTTCTTCACATTCTCAGTGAGACTTTCCTGATCACTTTATTGAAAATTTTAATATGTTATCCCTGACCCCTGGCACTTTATAGCTCTCTTTCCAACTTATTGTTTTCCTTTAGCACCTATCACAATCTAGCACTACTTATCTTGTTTGTGGTCATCTCTTTATTAGAAAGTAAGCTCCATGAGAGCAGAAATTTTTAGGGGTCTCTTTTGCTCACTATGGGTCCCCCAGCACCTAGAACAGTGCCTGGCATTGTAAACACTAAGTAAATCTTTGCTGAATGGATGAATGAATGAATGAATGAATGAGTTTCCTTTTCTGCATCTCCACTAACTATGCTTGACCTTAAATAATTGTTATATATTTTCTGGGTTACATAAGTCTTGGGTGGAGATAAGGCTACCTAACGAAGTGCAAGTACTAGGTATATAATCATGGGGAAAGTCAATAACTAATGGGCACTAGTAAACTCTAAATAGAGCTCAATAATAATAATAAGAAGAACCAACATTTCTTGGGTGTTTTCTATGTACCAGACCCTGTTATAAGTATTACATTTATAAACTCATTTCTCACACCTATCAGGTAAGCAATTTAATTATTCCCACCTAATAGATCAGAAAACTGAGGCACAGATTGGTTAACTAACTTGTCGTGGTTATATTGTTATTTAGTGGCAGATCCAGAATTCTAAGCCAAGCAGTCTGACGAGCTGAGGCTTTTACCACACACTACAAAGGATTAGAAAGTGCCAGTGAATTGATTCCTAGAAAGGTAACCTAAGGCAGAGAAATGCTAGGGAAGGGACTA
The DNA here is from genome assembly GCA_026826555.1 of Tolypeutes matacus. Lineage (NCBI taxonomy): Eukaryota > Metazoa > Chordata > Mammalia > Cingulata > Chlamyphoridae > Tolypeutes > Tolypeutes matacus. Next base: position 4,257,959 of record JAKSZT010053785.1, read on the forward strand.
GAATATGGTGGGTTGAAGAGTTAATAAGTAAGGAAATGAGTGAAGGGAAGGTTGGACTGACACAGTTCTCATCATACAAACCGGGGAGTAAAATATACTGTTTATAGTTGATGTCAAGAAATGCAGGCTTAAGTGTGTTTGAAGTTGTTGAGGCCCATCATTGGAAGAATTGAGAATAATAAGTAACCCTATTGGCAGGGATGGGGTGAGGAGGGCATGTGTGTGCCAGGGATATGTGAGCAAAATCCTCATCTAACATATTGTAAATTCAAAATACAATGTCTACATTTGATGAATCAAAAAGAGTATATAAGCATATTATTTATAAAAATTTGGAGGTTACTACCAGAAGAACTAAGAACTGAAACTGCTCTAACAGTTGCCTCCAAGTCGAAGAGCTATGAGTGGGAAAAGTTGGGGCTCCTATGATAGGAGGTAACAACACTGAGCAAAAGATTACCACCTCCAAAATCTAGCTAGATTGGATATTTAGTTTAACTTAGTTACTTAAACTCAGTTAATTTTAATTTGGTTTAATTTATTTTAAAGATTAGAAAAACAAATAATTATGCTTTGAGAGGTTGAGGGGTAAGATCCAGTAAAGCAGAAAAGCTTGAAAGGTTTAGGAAATAAAGGGCATAACTGGTAAAAATAAGGAGAAACTGGATTTTAGAACAGGTGGAGTGTTTTCATTTCTCATAAAGAATTATCCCACTAGACTGTGAACTCTTTAAGGTTAGAGACTGTGTTTTATTGATCTATGTCAATGTCTCTCTATGATATAGCCTGGTGCCTAGCACATAGTGGGCATATAATAAATATTTATGAATGAATGAGGGTGAAGAATAAGAGTGAATCCAGGTGTTCTCCTTTGTCTTGAGTAACTAGCTGTATTGTGGTGCCAATTTTCATGATAAAAATTATAGGAGTAATAGATTTGATTTGGGAGAGGTATGATGAGTTCAGATATGGAGATGTTGAATTTTGAATTGCTTGTAGGGCTGTCCGGTAGAGATTTAGATGTTCAGGCAGAGGTCAGAGGATAGATTTGGGATCCATTAGCATTTAGGTGGGAGTCAAAACCCAAGAGGTGAGTTTTAATTAATTAGGGTTCTTAGTTGCAAGCAACAGAACCCAACTGTGGCAGTTTGAAATTATTTTATGAATCCCAAAAAGAGCAAGATTATGTTTCGGGGATGGTTCACTCCCATGGGTGTGAGACCTTTTTTTCAATTGTACTACCTCAGTGAGGCATGCCTCAGGTTGAGTCTCTGCCCTCATGCTGGGTCTGATAAAAAAAAGGAGACACACCGGAAAAGAGTTCCACTATATTTGATGCTGTTATGTGACAGAAAGGAGAGGCTCAAGGAGCTGAAGCCCCAGGGAGAGACGAGCCGTATGCCTGCTAGCTTGCAGCTGAAATTGGGAAGAAAGCAGAGTAGCCAAGCCTGAGAGAGGAAACCTGGTTGGAGACAAACGCTATGCCTGGTTGCCCTCATCTGAGCTCTGGGAGATAGTACAGCCCAGAGGGGAGGGAAGAAACTAGGCAGAGATCTCCTACCATCTTGCTTTAACACATGGCAGCTGACTTTGGTGAGAAAGCACTTCTTATAGTGCTTTGAGTTGGACTTTCCTCGGCTGTAAACTTTTACCCCAAATAAATACCTTTTATGAAAGCCAATGCATTTCTGGTACTTTGCATCGGTATTCCTTTGGCAAACTAATACACCAACTCTGGAAGGTTTAAGAAGAAAAGAAATTTATTGAAAAGATACTTCCTAAAGAAGTTGAATATAGACTTGCCACGTGACCTGGCAATACCCCTACTGGGTATATACCCAGAAGAACTGAGAGCAGTGACACGAACAGACATCTGCACACCGATGTTCATAGCAACATTATTCACAATTATTCACATTATTCACAATTGCCAAAAGTTGGAAACAACAGATGAATGGATAAACAAACTGTGTTCTCTTCACACAATGGAATATTATGCAGCTATAAGAAGAAATGAAGTCGTAAAGCATATGGCAACACGGATGAACCTGGAGGACATTATGTTGAGCGAAACAAGCCAGACACAAAAGAACAAATACTGTATGATTGTGTTACTATGAACCAAATATATTGTGTAACATATTGTTTGATTAAAAAAAAAACCATATATATGTATCCAGTACATCTAATTGAGAAATGTATGTATTTATTCATCTGTGTTTACTTTTCAGTTTTTAATTGTTTATATATTAAATTATTAAATGTACAAAATAAAGTTTTAAAAAAAGGTACTGAGGAAGAATAAATGCATGGATTTAAAACCTAGAGTATAGGTTATTAGGAGATAAGAGGAGGGCTGTGAAGTAGTACAGTTGAGGCAGGTTAGTATAATGAAAGGGGGAAGGAGGCTGAGGCCTGGCAGACACCATGGCCAAGAGACAACATGGACAAGAGACAACATGGCCAGCAGACCACATGAGACCCCACCTGGAAATCTCCTGAGGGATCCTGCATAACCCTGGCCACAAGAATATCATTTGGAATGAGAATCCTGTTCTGGGGTCAAGGGGAAAGCCCTGGAAATCCTCAAAAGACCTTACCATTTGGCCCCCTGAAAACTGACAGGTGGGACAACCAATTAGAACAGCAAACAACTGGAGGCCCTCCCCCAACATTATGAAGGGAGAAGAGGAAAGATTTTTAAAAGGCCTGACCTGGAGCCCCAGGCATGTGTCTCACTCTGCAGCACGCCTGCGGTTGCCTTGGACCGTGCACTCTTCTCGTTTTCTTGTTTCTTAATAAACTCTTTGCTCCCTTGCCTACCTTATGGCATGTCCTTAAATTCTTTTATGTGACATAAGCCAAGAGCCTAGAAGCCATAACCCAGAGCTTTCCACTAACACTGATGCTTAATGTATGTAGAAGTTTTAATTAACTTGACTGTGAATGTGTGGAAATGGATAGAGTTGATGGTAATATGTTATAGTGAGAAGCAGCTGGTTTATAAATGGGATTGTAGCTGGAAAGGGGTAGTCTAGGGATGTAAATGTCAATTGAAAGAAAGCTAGAGAATAACCTAGGGACTGAATAACACAGTGAACCCAGAAGTGGATGGGAATGGTGTTTAATAGTACAAATGCAAGAATGTCCTTTTGTGAACTAGAATGGATGTACATCACTATTGCAGGGTGGTGGGAATGTGGAGAAGCATGGGAAAAATACAATTAATGTAACCTATGGACTATAGTTAAAGCAACATTGTAATATTATTGCATCAACCCCAAAGATGTACTGTGTTAATAATAGGGGGGTGTATTAGTCAGCCAAAGGGGTGCTGATGCAAAATACCAGAAATGGTTTGGTCTTTATAAAGGGTCTTTATTTGGGGTAGAAATCCACAGTTACCAGGCCATAAAGCATAAGTTTCTTCCCTCACCAAAGTCCATTGCCACGTTTTGGAGCAAGACAGCTGCCAACGTTCAGGCTTCTTGGGTTCCTCTCTTCCCAGGGCTGCGTTTCTCTCTGGGCTCAGCGCCTCTGTTTCCTCCACAAGGTCAGCTGTAGACTATGAGGGTCTCTAGGCTTTGCTTCTCTCCACAAGGCCAGCTGTAAACTCTCAGGAGAACAGCTCACCTCTACCCCGGGGCCTTCTCTCCTTTCTCACCACCAAGCTCCTCCATCTGCTCACCTCCCCGGCTCTAGCATCAAAACTCCAACATCATAACTGCTCCCTCTGTCCTTTGCCTTGCCTTTTATATTTGATTACCCCACCCACCAAGGGGTGGGGCTGAACGCCCTACTGACGTGGCCCAGTCAATGCCCAATCATAACTCTATCATGCCCAGATTAACAGACCAGTTTACAAGCATAATCCAGTATCTATTTTTTGGAATTCATAATTACATCAAACTGCCAGACTGCAACAGGGGGTATGGAAAAAATATGCCAAATGTATGTTATGGACCATAGTTAGTGGTAATAATCTGATGATATTATCTCACAGTCTGTAACAAATGTTCTACAGTGGTGTGGTGTGTTCGTGAAGAGTTATTGTATGGGAATTCTACACATGTACATGATTGTTCTGTAAGTTCACAACTTCTGTAATAAAAGTATATATATTTTTAAAAGATACTGAATAGAGTGGAGTGGGTTTAGCTTAAGTGGTTGAGCACCTGCTACCCATGTATGATGTCCTGGGCTCAATCCCTGGTACCTCCTGGGGAAAAAAAAATACTGAAAAAAGACAGAAACACAGGAGAGATGGCAGCTATGTGGCAACAGAAGTAGAAATTGAAGTGCTGCAGCTGCAATCCAAGGAACATCAAGGATTGCCAGCAAACACTAGAAGCTAGGAAGGGACAAGGAAGGATTTTCCCCTATAGGCTTCAAAGGAATTGCTGACCTGTTGATTTTGGACTTCTTGCCCAGAACTGTGAGACAGTGCATTTCTGTTGTTTTAAGCCACCAAGCTTGTGGTATTTTCTTATGGCAACCCTAGAAAGCTAAGGCAGCTACTATTCAGATACCACATTAAGCCAAAATCCTTATAATTTCTTTTTCTCAAAGGAAAATCCTAGCAAGGACCGAAGAGGAAGGGGAGATGGAACACATGGAGGGAGAAACAGTATGTAATCAGTAGGCAGTAGAACCAACTACACACTTAGGAATGGTATGTGGGAGCCCAGTCTTATTATGTAAACTAGCTCAACACATCTCAATAAAATAGGCTCCTTCAGATTTTGCAGACAGAAAAATAAAGATCCTGAATAATACAAATTCTTTTCAAGAAGACTCGAGAACTAGGGGCGGTGCATAAATTCTGCCGTAGAACTGGTCTGGTGTTGCTGTTACTAAAATTAGACACTGCTCAAAGTCCTATTGCCAATGCTGTCCCAGGAACTTTGACTCCCCTACAACCATGGCTTCTCAAAAGTTCCTTATGTCCTGCTACTCCAAGTTGGGTGTATATGATTGGTACTCTAGATTATGTACTTTTGTCCTGCTCTAACATCAAGAAAAGCTATCATACTTTGATAACTTCTCAATCGAGCTCCCTGCTTCCGCAATTTCTTTCTTACCTCTACCCCATCCATTCTCCATAGAGAAGCCAAAGTACTCTTTTAGCCAAAGTACTCCCTTGCTTGAAACTTGACAAGGGTATGATGTAAATATCTAAACTGTTTTTTTCCTCCTAAAGAATTAACCAATTGCCCTACAACCAATTTTTTTTTTTTTTTTGATGTTTACTTTTTTTACTTGACTTTCTTCTAACTTGCCTTCCCTCCTTGTGAGTTCTGATATGGGTAATGCCTTGCCTTCTACGTATCTTCTGAACGTGAGAGAATTGTCTTAGTTGACAGACAGTATGAATACTGTCTTCTTAACCAGCAGACTGGGTGGATTTGATCTCCGGCAGTACCCAAGGAAGGAGAGGTCATCTTCAGGCCTAAAAAAGTTTATATCTTCCACTTTGTCCATCCCATGAGTAGAGTTCGTCTTGACTCTGCAAGCTGCCGCCAATAAAATCATTCATCGCTCTGCAAGAGGGACCAGATGCTTCCATCATCAGTGCTCCTTGTTTTTCTGTTTTCTCCTTTGGGGTAAACTTGCGACCTCGGAACTAAGCTCCCTCCACGTTGCCGTCTCAGCCACCAAGCGGCCTACAACCAATTTTTAAATAGTCTTTCCTTTCACCATTGATTGTGATGACTTCTCCCCACACACATTAATTATGTATTGTAGTAGTATATGTTTCTAGAATATTTGTTTTAATCCATTAATTTACCTATACCATGCTTCTTAAATTAATGAAAATTTTTAATACATTTTTACATTTTTCATATCTAGTTGGGTTCATTTTCCATAATTCAACAGAAAATTTTTATGTAGTAAATTTTTTTCTTAGAACTTTCAGTTTTTATTAATGCCAATTAAATATCAATCTGTTTAGCACAGCCACAAAATAAACACTTTACATAAGTTACTGTAAAAACCAAATGCAGGGAAGCGGCTGTGGCTCAATCAGTAGGACTCCCATTTACCATATGGGAGGCCCCAGGTTCGGTTCCTGGGGCCTCCTGGTGAAGGCAAGCCCGCCCGCACGGCGTGGTTAGCTGACCCAGCGAGCACAAGCAGCAAGGGGGGGATAAATGAATAAATAAATAAAATCTTTAAAAACAAACGAACAAACAAAACCCAAATGCAATCACATCTAAATAGCATCTAGTATAACTACTAATAGCGTATAATTAATATAATTCAAATACTATATATATATGGCCATATTCCCACAATATACTAAAAAGACCATTATCTCATATTCTATAACACTGGCACAGAATTTAAATTATATAGCCTAATATTTAGCATCAAAATCATGAAGTTGATTTAGGATTACCTGATTGCCAATAATTTGTACAAGTCCTAGGTTCTATAATATTGCCTCTTAGACAAGAAAAAAGGACAATAAGGTAATATTCTTCTTATGCTTCTGCCAAAATATGAACTCCTAGCAAAGTTCCACCATCATAATTTTTGGATTGAAATTAAAGACAATAACTGTTACTTCTAAACTGTGCATAGCAAATTAGAACACAGAGAAAAGGTAAGGGAAATGAAAGAAATACATTTCAAATATAGTAAGTCTACCTAAAAAAAAAAATCAATTGGCCAGGGGAGTGGATATAGCTTAGTGATTGACTGCCTGCTTCCCATGTACAAGGTCCTGGGTTCAATCCCTGGTACCTCCCAAAAAACAAAACAAACAAAACAAACAAACAAAATAAGTCAATTGCTTCTACTCAAGAACTGGTTTTTGTCATTTCTTAAAGGAACACATTGTTCCCTGAGCCAATATCAGATTTCTTTTAATATTTAAATTATTAAATTGATTTCCATTGTTCTTTCTACACCACTAATGTCCAGAGTTTTGGAATGTTGATCAATAAGCACTTTATATAACTTTAAAATATAATTTTCTTTGCGAATATTCTTGCTGTCCTGATTTTGTGATAATCAGGGTAGGCTAAACATTCGCTATATTAGAAACCATGCATGTGTCCCCAGACCTAGTTTTTCTCCCTAGGTCTGGTTTTAGAATGCTGGTGATAAACTTAAGCCTGATTTATTATATGACCATCCTGTATGGGAAAAGATGGTAACTCTAGGTATCTTTGGTCAACCTTAAGAGATATAGTATGGGGGCGGATGTGGCTTAAATGGTTGGGTGTCCGTCTCCCATATGGAGGGACCTGGGTTCGATCCCCAGGACCTCCTGGTAAAAATAAAAAAAGAAAAATATAGAAGGCACGTGGGCTATCAGGCCCTGCAAGCGGGTGTGCCCCCCAGGCCCCTTGCGCGGATGTGCCGCTGGGCCCTGCGAGCCATGAAAGAAGATGATGACATAACAGTAGAGTGACACAGGGGAGAGCCAAAAGAGACATGCCGAAAAACCGGTAGGATGCCTCTCTCCCACATCAGAGGTTCTGAGGATCAAATCCCAGTGAAGACAGGAGGAGAAGGATGAGAAAGAGAGGGCAGGAAACAGGCACAGAGAATTGCCCAGTGAATGGACACAAGAACAGCAAAACCGGGGTGGTGGTGGTGTTAAAAATGGATAAAAATAAATACATAAATCCTTAAAAAAAAAAAAAAAAAAAAAAAAAGCAAGTATAGGGGAGTAAGTTACAGACTATAGTTAGTAATATTACTTTGACGATGCTCTTTCATAATTTATTAACAAATGTTTCGCAACAATGCAAAGTATTTGTGGTGGGGTGATGTGTGGGAGCTCTGCATGATATGTGTGTTTTTTTTGTAAGTTCACAATGTTTACTGAACACTTAGAGTTTATGTATGTTCATGTATGAATGATACACTTCAATAAATTGTTTAAAAGAGCTGGCAAAAGTGACTGAGAAGGAGCCATTTTAGAAAGACAAAGTCGAGGGACAAAGTTTTAGGGAGTGAGATTAAATTAAGAGGTCAGTCAGGATAAACTGTTGGCAATTTAGAAGCTAGTGTTGGGACCCAGTTTGGTAGTTATCAGGGAGAGAATGGAAGAACTACTCTTCCAACTAGTTTGGCTGAAAAAAGAAGAAGTGAGAAAGAATAGAAACTGAAGCAGGGATGGAGAGGATCATGTTCAGGAAAGAATTTTTGGATAGATTAAGTAAATTTCTAGGCTAAGCGAAAGGAGGCAGGAAAAAGGGAGAGTTTAAATATAAAAATGTGCCCAAAAAGTTCCTCTTTGTCCAGGCCATTTATTTTATACTTTAAACGTCAGTTTCTCCCTTTAACTTTTTTTTTTAATAAAGCACACTAATTGCTGCCCCCTAGAATTCCAATTGGCCAAGGTACAGCTGACTATACACCCAAATGTCTATGACTAAATTTTATCTTTTTAATAGCAAATCATCTTGAGAGACTGATGATTCATAAAGTTCAACAATTTTATATACTCATGTTTTTGTAAGATAGCTTCTGTTTTCTCTAGAACCTGAGTTAGAACCCTGCTATAGGGAACACTGATATTTACTGTATATTGAAATTCCGATATTTCGCAGCTGCTCTCTCTCCTTTTGATTGCACCAACCTCTTAGACTGAATTCCAACCTTGGTGTGTTAAAGTTCTATTGAGTCGGTGGTTAGAAATAAACTTGAAGCAGATCTGTGCGTGCTTTTCCTCTGTAAAAAAAAAAAAAATATATATATATATATATATATATATATATATATATAATTTTCAAATAAAATATTTTAATACACCATACTAACATATCTTTTGTAGCATATGTTTCCATAAGGTTTTATTATATAAGCTAATTCCTAAAAATTAGAAATACCTAAAAAACAGGAAAGTTCTCAAGTCATAGTATCATTCACAGTCTTTTTCTCAAGAACTCATCATATAAACATCCCTCAATTCGGATATGAACTAGATTTTTAAAAAAATATCCAACCCCTGATGACAAGAAATGGCATTTTAAAAATGTTCTTGAGTAGCTTGACATATTTAGGGATTCTGGATTAAACCAGTGCAACCAATGAGATTAAAATTTTGAGAATTTGAATAAACAGGATTCTATAAAACAGCATTCTGAAATTTCATGACAGTGGTTTTTTAATGAAGAAATTTCCTCATACAATTGGAGCTATATTCTGTTTTACAGTATCTTCTCTTTTTTAAATGCCTGAGCACACAAGTGACCAACTTTTCTTTGCTTAGCCAAAGCTGCTGTTTTATTATCCAATGGAATGCACAGGAATAAAAAAATATATGGCCTTGTCAATAAACCATTAAGCCATATTAAAAGCCAAATTAATAGCTATATTAAGAGGAAAATAAATTATTGTTTATTATCACAATGCTCAGTCCTTCATTCCTTAAACTGTCAACCAATATAAATAATTGTTCTCTGTTTCTCAGACCTACCCTACCTATTATAGAGGATTTAAGAAACAAACTTTTATTAGTCAGCCAAAGGGGTGCTGATGCAAAATATCAGGAATGTGTTGGTCTTTATAAAGGGTATTTACTTGGGGTAGAAGCTTACAGTTACCAGGCCATAAATCATAAGTTTCTTCCTTCACCAAAGTCTGTTGCCACGTGTTGGAGCATGACAGCTGCCAACGTTTGCCAGGGTTCAGGCTTCTTGGGTTCCTCTCTTCCTGGGGCTTCCCTCTCTCTGGGCTCAGGCTTCTTTTGTGCCACAAGATCACCTGTAGACTATCAGGCAAATGGCTTCCTTCTCTTCCCAGGCCCTTCTCTCTTTCCTCACGACCAAGGCTCCTCTGTACGCTACTTGCTGGGGCTCCAGCTCAAGACTCCGCATCACAACTCCAACTCATAACTTCTCCAACACTGTCCTTTGCCATGTCTTTTATCTTCAAGACCCCACCCACCAAGGGGTGGGGCTCAACTCCCTATTGACATGGCCCAGTCAATGCCCTAATCATAACTTAATCATGCCCAGATTAACAGACCAATTTACAAGCATAATCCAATATCTATTTTTGGCATTCATAACTATATCAAACTGCCAAACTGCTACAAAACTAAAGCTAATGTCTTTTTATTGAGACTATTAAAATATTGTTGAGGAAAATTAATATATTCATTATTTGTGTACAAATATATATAAATCTACCACTTAAGGAAAATTCCTAGCTTTGCCTACTGATACCTAGCCCTACAGCCTACTTCTACCAAGAAATGGAATATCTTCCATTCACCTTGCCCACTCCCAATGAGAACCTCATCTGTTTTCCAAAGTCTGTGGCTCTGCCTACATCAACAGCATAGAATACCAGCCTTCCTGGGCCTCCTCATAGTTAATTTTTTAAAATTTCTGCAGTTGAACCCATATCATCAGAGTAAAGTTGTCCATAGTGTTCATAGGTATTCTAAGTTTTTTTCCTTGAATCAAATTAGATTCTGAGAGGCTACATACTTGAACTAGCCTCTTGCAAAATCAGCAATACTGAACTGAGCTTTAATGTCATATGTTCAGCTTTTATCAAAGCATTATAAAAAAAAGTCATAGAAAATCAATGTTGTTTTAGTTATTAAACTGTTTCTGAAGTCATCTTATTGCTCAATGGCCTCTTTGAGCCTTTTGTCAGAAATTGCGATTAGAATTTAAAGACAGAAAGAATGATGTGTGTTTTAGGGGATTTGTAAGTTTCTTCCTTTCTGATAATAGAAGTTATAAAATTTGCCATGTTTTGGTTTTGGTCCTGGTTGCTCAGAGGCAAATCAAATGACCAACCACATTAAGTACACAGCATTTATGATATCTTTTTTTACCTTCTTTTATGGTTGAATATCTATTTCTATTTTATTGTATATAAACTGACAGAGATCAATAATCAATAGAAAAAAGAGATGAGCTAGCTAGCTAGATGATAGATACAGACAGACAGATAGTTAGCAATATAGGGATAGGGACAGAGATATATATCTCCTTTAGGATAAGTCACGTAAAATCTTTTAAAGAGCGAGATCTCCTTTATTGTGTTATGTATATTTTTTTGTAATTTTAAAGGAAACAGCCTTCTCTTATAAATAAATGAATACATAAGAACCACTAGAATTAGGGTTAAAGGCTTAAAAAATTTAACATTTAGAATTATCCTTTCAGAATTTGAATACTGCCATAACAAATATTTAGATGTATTCTAAACTTCAATTTAATATTTCTTGACAATGATAAAAGAATAGATTTAAATTGTGATTTCTTTTTTATTGAGAACTTGTGGATTTACAGAAAAATCATTCATTGAACACAAGTTTCCTGTATAACACCCTGTTATTGAAACCTTGCATTGGAGTAGTACATTTGTTACAATGGATGAAAGCACATTTTAATAATTGTAGTATTAACTACAGACCATGGTTTAACTTAGGGTTCACTGTGTTGTGCAGTTCCATAGATTTTTAAAATTTATTATTCTAGTACCATTTATACAACCTAAAATTTCCCATTTCAACCACATTCAAATATATCTTCAGTGCTATTATGTACATTCACAATCTTGTGCTACCATCATTACCATACATTACCAAAATTTTTCCATTGTCCCAGTAGAGACCCTGTACATTTTCAGGATTAACTCCTTACTCCCTATTCCCACACTATCACCTGGTAATCTGTATTCTAGATTCTGACTTTATGAGTTTGCTTATTCTAAATATATCATATCAGGGCGATCATATAATATTTGTCCTTTTGTGTCTAGCTTAATTCACTCAGCATAATATCTTCAAGGTTCATCCGTGTTTTTGCATATATCAGACCTTTTTCCTTTTTGCAGCTGAATAATATCTCATTGTGTATATATATCATATTTTGTTTATTCATCCATTGGTTGATGGACGCTTAGGTTGCCTCCATCTTTTGGCAATCGTAAATAATGTCTATGAACATTGGTGAGCAAATATCTGTTGAGCCCCTGCTTTCAATTCTTTTAGGTATATACCTAAAAATAGGATTGCCAGGTCATATAGTAATTCAATACTTAACTTTCTGGGGAACTACCAAGCTTTCTTCCACAGTGGTTACACCATTTTACATTCTCAGCAGCAATGGATGAATGTTTCTATTTCTCCACATCCTTCCCAACACTTGTAGTTTTCCAATTTTTTAATAGTAGCCATTCTAATGGGTGTCAAATAGTATCTCATTGTGGTTTTGATTTGCATTTCCCTAGTGGCTAACAATGCTGAGCATCTTTTCATGTGCTGTTTGGTCATTTGTATATCTTCTGTAGAGAAATGTCCATTCAAGTCTTTCGACAATTTTTAATTGGGTTTTTCATCTTTTTGTTGTTGAGTTGAAATTTTTCCTTATATAGTCTGGATGTTAAATCTTTATCAAATTTGTGATTTCCAAACATTTTCTCCCATTGTGTATGTTGTTATTTAGCTTTCATGATAAAATCCTTTGTTGCACAAAAGTTTTAAATTTTGATGAGGTCCCATTTGTCTATTTTTTCTTTTGTTGCTTGTACTTTGAGTGTAAACTCTTAGAATCAATTGCCTAACACAAGATCCTGAAGATACTTCCCTACATTTTCTTCTGGGAGTTTTATAGTTCTGCCTCTGATATTTAGGTCTTTGATCCATTTTGAGTTTTTTCATATATGGTGTGAGGTAAGGGGTCCACCTTCATCTTTTCCAAATGGATCCAAATTTCCCAGCACCATTTGTTAAAGAGACTATTCTTTTCCAATTGAGTGGTCTTTACTCCCTTATCAAAAACAAGTTGGGGGAAGCGGCTGTGGCTCAATCAGTAGGGCTCCCGTTTACCATATGGGGGGCCCCGGGTTCGGTTCCTGGGGCCTCCTGGTGAAGGCAAGCCTGCCCTCACAGCGTGGTTAGCTGACCCAGCGAGCACAAGCAGCAAGGGGGGGGGGATAAATGAATAAATAAATAAAATCTTAAAAAAAAACAAGTTGGGAGAGCAGATGTGGCTCAAGTGGTTGAGTGTCTGCTTCCCACAGGGAAGGTCCTGGGTTCAGTTCCCAGTGCCTCCAAAAAACAACACCAAACAACAAGCAAATAAATGGAAAAACCAACTCACAACTTAGGGGAGGCGATTTGGCTCTGTGGTTGAGCATTGGCTTCCCACATTCGAGGTCCTAGGTTCAATCTCTGGCCCTGGTACTTCAAAAAAAAAAAAAAAAAGCCTGTTGGGGAGGAGGGACAAGATGGGAGCAGAGTAAGGAGCTCCAAGAGTCAGCTCAGCCTACAGGGCAGTTAGTAATCACCCAGAGCTATCTAAAGCACCCATTTGGGGGCTCCAGGAGACCAAAAGGGTATCCTGCAACATCCTTGAAAGAATGGAAAGAAGAGACTGCACATATGCAGTGAAGATTCATAGGTAGAACACTCCATGCCATGGAGGCCAGCACCCATACTCCACTGGTGGTGAAAACCACCTCGGGAGCTATTCTATGGCTGGAGTTGGAAGCTCTGTTTCCCAAAAATAGGAGAGAGACAGTTGGGCACCAACTTCAGCTACTGATTGTAAATTCATCTGGCTAAGGTATAATCCTAAAGTCTGAACCTGTCCAAGACGGCAAGAGGCTAGTAGTCACCATTTTAACTCTGCCCCCGGCTTGGGGGGAAGCAGGGCTGATTGAAAATCACAGTGCTGGTAGGGATAGGCTTCCTTCTACTCAGGTTGAATTGCAGCTCTAGCCTAAGCCCCCACCCCACCTCCCACAGTGAGGAAGCTAGGGGGACCTGCACCAGCTTCTCTGAGTAACTATAGGTGTTTTTGGGCAGCACAGAATGAATAGTCAGACACCTGGGGCTGCATCCCTGCACCCCAATAGGATAGGAGAGGAGCATGTTTCCTTGGCCTCTCTGGGCAACTGCAATTGCTTTCAGCCCACATAAATTGGTTTGTTGAGTCCCTTCAATTCCATCTCCACCCCTCCACCCCCATAGGATAGGAGGGACTGGTGTTTCTTCAGCTTCTCTGGGAAACTGCAGGCACTTTCAGCCTGCACAGACTGGATACTTTGGTAACTGTAGCCCCATCCCCATCCTCCAGTAAAATAAGAGGGGAGACATGTTTCCTCAGCCTCTCCAGGCAAGGCAGGCAATTTCAGCCTACACAGACTGAACTGTTGGGCATCGGTGGTTCTGTTCCCATCCCTTAAAGGGCAGAAAGGACAGTACTCTCAGCCTCTCAGGGCAACTGCAGGTGCATTCAAACTACACAAATTGTTGGGCACTTCAGAAGGTCCATCCACACCCCTGGTGGAATGGGGGCCTGGTGCTACATTGGTCTACCTAGGCAACTGCAGACATTTTGGATCCACACAGCATAGATTGCTGCTCACACCTACAGCTCCATCCCCACCCCAGGCATGGGAGGAAGGGGGCGTGACATTTTATCAGTTTCTTGGGCAACTAAAGACAGTCTTGGCCTGCACAACTTGAATTATTACACATGGCTGTGACTCTCTCTCTACCCCTAGCAGAGGAGAAAGGTGGGAGAAACTTCATCGGGTCCTGGGGAAACACAGGTAGCTTCAGCCTCCACAGCTTACAGCATCAATTACATCTTCGGCTCCTACTAAACAACCAGCAAGGGGAAAAGGGCAAGAAAGCCCTAAACTGAAGAGAGAAACTGCACCCAGAATAAATAAGTCTACTAAGCCAGGTGCCAAGACACCAATACAACATTAAAACTCATACCAAGAAACAGAAAGATATGGCCTAATTAAAGGAAAAGATAAACCTCCAGATGACATAAAGGAGTTGAGACAACTAATCATAGATGTTCAAATAAATCTCCCTAATAAATTCAATGAGATGCCTAAAGATATTAAAGATATTAAGAAGACACTGTTGGGAGACAATGGGGATTGAGAGGGGGAAGGTGTCACGGCACACCAGACATCCGATAACACAGTGATAAAAGGAAGGAAAGAAAAGAAAAGAGAAAGGAAAAAAAAAAAAAGAATATATATATATATATATTCTTTTTTTTTTTTAAAGGCATTTCCTTTGCTTATTTGCCCATTTTTTGAATGTCCCAATCTGCTAATTATATTTTATTTTGTTTTGTTTTTTGTTTGATTATTTGTTTTTTTTCCTTCTATTTTCTTTTCTTTTTTTTTCCCCCTGAGTTTCCTTATGTTTGTCTCTTGCATGTAAGCTTATCATACTTGTTTCTTTTTCCTAGTAAGTGTATTTGATTATTTTATGGACTACATGTTCATGGCGGATTTGGATCACAGAAGGGTTATAATGGGTACTGCAGGGGATTATTAGTGGGGGGTATCTGGGAGGGGGGGTTTCATGGGAATTAGTTCATCCAAATATACATGAAAGATATTCAAAATCTTTCAAAAGATCAAAAGATGGGGCATGGTCACAATGGGTGGACAATCACACAATAAATGAGGGAATCTGAATTCCTAGCCTGGAGAGCTCTGCCACAGTCTCCAAGGGAGCAGCAATAGTCCTCTGAGTGCAGGGACAGTGTCTGTCAAAAGAGGATGACCCACTGATGTGTTCTTTTTATTGATGACTACCCTTGTGAGTCTTTGCTCTTGTAACTGAGACTTAGCCTGCAGTTGTGGGGTGCCTAAGGGTTGCCACCTGAGAGCCTCCTTGTAGCTCAAATGTGGCCTCTCTCTAAGCCAAACTCAGCATATGATTGCATTACCTTCCCCCCAATGTGGGACATGACTCCCGGGGATGAGCCTCCCTGGCAACGAGGGATTAATACCAAGTGCCAACTGGCAACACAACTGAAAAAAGACCTTGAATTAAAGGGAGAAAAGGTAAAGACAAATAAGTTCAAGTGGCTAAGAGACTTCAAAGAGAGTCGGGCGGTCATCCCAGAGGTAACTCTTATGCACACCTCAGTAGGAGCTCATAGAACATCTAAGTGCCTATCACCCCACACAGAGGGGCTCCTGAGAGCTCTGGAGACACCCAGGTCCTATATAAGTGGGGATAGACTCAGACTGATGCCTTATCAGTGGGCTCTATTTTGGAATCTGTGCTCCTGAGAGTGACAGAATTGGACTCAAATAAGTCCTCCCTGCACATGGTTCATCAGTCCCTTCTATTCAAACCTATATGTGATGCTGAAGTTTTTAGGTATACTTCCAGAGACTGGAGCCTCCCGCCTACCTATGTGCTAGGTGTGCATGGAATCTCGGTGGAGCTGCAACTCCTACCCTACAGCTCAATGGACTCATCCAAGTCACCTGGTGAGGAGACAACGATGGGCAATGGCCATCCCAGGGAATGGAGAGGGCCTGCATCTGCAGGCAGGATCATCCCACCCACCATATCCATGGGATATAAGCCCTCTCTCACTTGGAGGTGGAGTGGACATCACCATCCCAGTCCCCTCAGGACTGGGGGAAGAACTATGGACTAGAGTGGACTTGATGGTATTCTGTTGTTCACATATGGTGATTCTAGCAATGGAAGAAATTATAACAATGAGGTGGAGCCAGTGGCCACTTGACACTTTTGAGGCAGGGAGGGGACGAGCAGTTGAAATATAGGGGCTTCTTTGGGATTTGGAGGTTGTCCTGAGTACCGTTGTGGCAACCAATGTAGGCCATTTTAAATCAGCACACACCTCTCAGAACTGTGTGGGAGAGAGTGTGGTCTATGATGTGAACTGTGGTCTATGGTTGGTGGCAAGGCCCCAGGAAGTGTAAGTCCATTGAGGGTGGTGGGCCACACTTGTGGGAGATGTTTGTGTGGGATGTGGTGGGAGGTGTGGGAGGTGGGCAACATGGGAATCTCAGTGGGTTCTGTGTAATATTTTGGGTAATCTAAGCACCTCTTAAAATATATTTATATATATATATATAAATAACATTTTTGTAAGCAAATGCACATATATGCATATATATTTATATATCATTTTGCAAATGTTGGTATGTATTGTGAAAATTTTGATTTTTACCCACAATAAAAAGAAAAAAAAAGTACATAAAGATTTTAAAAATTTAAATATATGCTGTTAATCAAAAAAAAAAAAAAAAAAAGAAGACACTGGGTGAGTATACAGAAGATTCTGAAAGCATACATAGAAAAATAGCAGATCTTATGGGAATGAAAGGCACAATAAATGAAATTAAAAATAGGAAGCAGCTGTGGTTCAATTGGTTGGGCTCCTGTTTACCATATGGGAGGCCCTGGGTTCAATTCTGGGGCCTCCTGGTGAAGGCAAGCTGGCCCGCGTGGTGCGGTGAACTGATGGCCCGCATGGTGTGGTGAGCTGATGGCCTGCATGGTGCAGTGAGCTGGCGCAGCAAGATGATGCAATAAAAGGGAGACAAGCAGATACAGAAAAATGCAAAAGCAAACAGACACAGCAAGCACAAGCAGCAAGGGGGGAATAAATAAATAAAAATAAATCTTAAAAAAAAAATACACTGGAGGCATATAACAGCAGATTTGAAGAGGTAGACAGAAGGATATCTAAGTTTGAAGACATGGCCTCTGAAAGTGAACATACAAAAGAACAGATGAAGAGAAGAATGGAAAAAAATTGAACAGGGTCTCAGGGAACTAAATGACAGCAAGAGGTATGCAAACATATATATCATGGGAGTCCCAGAAGGAGAAGAGAAGGGAAAAGGGGCAGAAGGAATGTTTGAAGAAATAATGGTCGAAAATGTCCCAGCCCTACTGAAGGACATAGATATCCATGTCCAAGAAGCACAATGTACTCACATCCAAATAAAACTGAATAGACCAACTCCGAGACACATACTAATCAGAATGTCAAATGCCAAAGACAATTCTGAGAGCAGCAAGAGAAAAGCAATGAATAACATATAAGGATATGGAGGCAAGAAAACAATGGTATGATATATTTAAGATAATACAAAAGAAAAACTGCCAGACAAGAATCTTATATCTGACAAAATTGTCTTTCAAAAATGAAGGCAAGTTTAGAATATTCACAGATAAACAGAAACTTAGAGAGTTTATAACAAAGAGACCAGATTTGCAGGAAATAATAATGCTACAGCCTGAAAAGAAAAGACAGGATAGAGAGACTTGGAAGTGATTCTAGAAATGAAGATTATTCAGTAAAAGTAACTAAGTGTCAAAAGAGTGGTAAAAGTAAAATATGACAGATAAAACCCAAAGTTCAAAATGGGTGAAATAAGGACTGCCTTTACAGTAATAACATTGAATGTTAATGGATTAAACTCCCCAATAAAAGACACAGACTGGCAGAATGGATAGGAAAATATGAGCCATCTATATGCTGTCTACAAGAGACTCACCTTAGACCCAAAGATACCAATAGATTGAAAGTGATAGTCTGGAAAAAGATATTCCATGCATGCAGTAACAAACAACAAAAAAAGCTGGAGTAGATATACTTATATCAGATGAAATAGACTTTAAAAACGAAACTGTTATCAGAGACAAGGAAGGACATATATATTAATAAAAGAGGCAATTCACCAGGAAGAAATAACAATCATAAATGTATATGCACATAACCAGGATACCCCAAGATACTTGAGGCAAACACTGACAAAAATAAATGGAGAAATAGATATCTCTACAATAGTAGTTGGAGACTTCAATACACTACTCTCAGCATTGGATAGAATATCTGGGCAGAGGATCAATAAAGAAACAGAGAGCTTGAATAATATGATAAATGGACTAAATCCAATAGACATAAAGAACATTGCACCCCAAAACAGCAGGATAAACATTCTTTTCAAGAGCTCATGGATCTTTCTCCAGGATAGACCATATGTTGGGTCTCCAAAGCTGATCTCAATAAATTCAACCAGATTGAAATTATACAAAGCACTTTCTCTGATTATAATGGAAAAAAGTTAGAAATCAACTAGAGGTAGAAAAAGGGAAAATTCACAAATATATGGAGATTAAACAACACATTCTTAAATAATCAGTGAGTCAAAGAAGAAATTGTGAGAGAAATCAATAAATATCTCACAGCAAATGAAAATGAGAACACAACATATCAGAACCTATGGGATACAGTGAAAGTAGTGCTGAGAGGGAAATTTATGGCCCTCGATGCTTACAGTAAAAGAGAAGAAAGAGCTAAAATCAATGACCTATCTACACAGCTGGAGGAACTAGAAAAAGAACAGCAAACTAATCCTAAAGCAAGTAGAAGGAACGAAATAAAGATCAGAGCAGATATAAATGAAATTGAGAACCAAAAAAAAAAAAAAAAGTAAAGAGATTTACCAAGACCAAAAATTGATTCTTCAAGAAGATTAGCAAAATTGACAAACCCTTAGCTAGACTAAGAAAAAAAGAGAGGCGCCCCTCCCCGAGCGCGGGCGGAGGGAAGAAGGATGGGTCCGCGTGGCGCCCAGCCCGCAGAAACTGGGAGCCGCAGAGGAGGACAGAACCCTCGATGCGAGCCTGGAGCTCCCGATCTGATTTGTATCTGCTCTAACCACCACTGCTCACTCAGGACTTTCTGGATCCAGACCGAGGAATCCAGAAAACACCGAACTTCCTCAGCAAGAAGGAGATTGTAATTTCTGATTCCTTGGTGGAAGGAAAGAAACAAACCATTCTCATCTTGCTTCCAATGATGCAAGTGTGATTGCTGGCGTCTTAATGAGCTCCAGAGGTCACAGCACACTCCCACGAACTCTCATGGCCCCTCGGATGATTTCTGAGGCAGATGTAGGAGGCATTGCTCAAATCACCTCCTCTCTCTTCCTGGGCAGAGGCAGTATGGCCTCCAACCGGCACCTTCTCCAGGCTCTTGGGATCACCTGCATCGTTAATGCTACCATTGAGATCCCCAATTTCAACTGGCCCCAATTTGAATATGTTAAAGTGCCTCTGGCTGACATGCCTCACGCCTCCATTGGACTGTACTGTTGCTGACAAGATCCACAGTGTGAGCAGGAAGCATGGAGCCACCTTGGTGCACTGTGCTGCAGGGGTGAGCCGAGGGAAATTTATAGCCCTAAATGCCTATATTAAAAAATAAGAAAGAGCTAAACTCAAAGATTTAACTGAACAACTAGATAATCTAGAAAGAGAGCAGCAAACCCATACCAAAGCAAGCAGAAGAAAAGAAATAATAAAGATTAGAGCAGAAATAAATGAAAACGAGAACAGAAAAACAATAGAGAAAATCAACAAAACCAAAAGCTGGTTCGTTGAGAAGATCAATAAAATTGACAAACCCCTCGCTAGACTGACAAAGAAAAAAAGAGAGAAGATGCAAATAAATACAATCAGAAATGAAAGGGGGGAAATTACAAATGACCTCACAGAAATCAAAAGAATCATAAGAGGATGTTATGAGAAACTATATGCCAACAATCTAGACAACCTAAATGAAATGGACAAATTTCTAGAAACACATAACCAACCTACACTGATGCTACAAGAAATACAAGAACTTAACAAACCAATCACAATTAAGGAGATTGAATCTGTCATCAAAAATCTCCCAGCAAAGAAAAGTCCAGGACCAGATGGCTTCACAGGTGATTTCTACAAAGCATTTAAAAAAGAATTAATATCCATCCTGTTTAAACTCTTCCAAAAAATTGAAGAGGAGGGAAAATTACCCAACACATTTTATGAAGCCAACATCACCCTAATACCAAAGCCAGGTAAGGATTCCACAAGAAAAGAAAATTACAGACCAATCTCTCTAATGAACATAAATGCAAAAATTCTCAACAAATACTTGGAAATCGAATCCAACAGCATATCAAAAGACTTATACATCACGACCAAGTGGGATTTATTCCTGGTATGCAAGGCTGGTTCAACATAAGAAAATCAATCAATGTAATATACCACACTAACAAATTGAAGGAAAAAAAAAAACACACGATCATCTCAATAGATGCAGAAAAGGCCTTTGACAAAGTCCAACATCGTTTTTTGATAAAAATACTTCAAACGATAGGAATAAAAGGAAAATTCCTCAATATGATAAAAGGCATATATGAAAAACCCACAGCCAACATCATACTCAATGGGGAAAGGTTGAAAGCTTTCCCCCTAAGATCAGGAACAAGACAAGGATGCCCACTGTCATTATTGTTATTCAACATTGTACTAGAAGTTCTAGCGAGGGCAATTAGACAAGACAAAAAAATTAAAGGCATCCAAATAGGAAAAGAGGAAGTAAAACTCTCACTGTTTGCGGATGACATGATCATGTACTTAGAAAATCCTGAAGTATCCATGACAAAGCTACTTGAACTAATAAATGAGTTCAGCAACGTGGCAGGATACAAGATCAACACGCAAAAATCGGTAATGTTTTTGTACACTAGTACTGAACAACCTGAGGAGGAAATCAGGAGGAAAATTCCATTTTCAATAGCAACAAAAAGATTCAAATACCTAGGAGTTAATTTAACCAAAGAAGTACAGGACCTATATGCAGAAAACTACAAAACAATGCTAAAAGAAATTTAAAAAGACCTAAACAAATGAAAGATATTCCGTGTTCATGGATTGGAAGGATAAATATCATGAAGATGTCAATCTTGCCCAAACTGATTTATAGATTCAATGCAATACCAATCAAAATCCCAACAGCTTACTTTACAGAATTAGAAAAGGCAATTACCAAATTCAGGGTAAATGCACCTGAATAGCCAAAAGCATTCTAAAAAAGAAGTGCAATGTGGGAGGAAATTCACTGTCTGACCTTGAAACATTTTACAAAGCTACAGTGGTCAAAACAGCATGGTGCTGGCATAAAGATAGACACATCAATCAGTGGAATAGAATTGAGAACCCAGAAATAAACCCTCATCTAGACAGTCAACTGGTGTTTTTTTGTTGTTGTTGTTTGTTTGTTTGTTTTGTTTTGTTTTACCGGGAGGTCCCAGGGATTGAACCCAGGTCCCTCCATATGGGAGACAGATGCCCAACCATTTGAGCCACATCTGTCTCCCAGTCAACTGTTTTTTGACAAACCTACCAAGCCCAAGCTAATGGGAAAAAACAGTCTCTTCAACAAATGGTGTTGGGAGAACTGGATATCTATAACCAAAAGAATGAAAGAGGGCCCCTATCTCACCCCCTATACAAGAGTCAACTCAAAATGGATCAAAGATCTAAATATAAAAGCCAGGACCATAAAACTACTAGAAGAAAATGTAGGGAAGCATATTCAAGACCTTGTACTAGGTGGCGGTTTCTTGGACCTTACACCCAAAGCATGTGCAACAAAAGAAAAAATAGATAAATAGGAACACCTCAAAATTAAACACTTTTGCACCTCACAGGACTTTGTCAGAAGGGTGACAAGGCAGCCAACTCAAGGGGAAAAAATATTTGGAAATCACATATTTGATAAGGGTTTAATATCCAGGATATATAAAGAGATGTTACAACTCAACAATAAAAAGACAAATGACCCAATTAAAAAATGGCCAAAGACTTGAATAGACATTTCTCCAAAGAAGAAATACAAATGGCAAAAAAACACATGAAGAAATGCTCAACATCACTCATGATTAGGGAAATGCAAACCAAAACTACAATGAGATATCATTTCACATCTATCAGAATGGCCACTATTAAAAAGACAGAGAACTACAAGTGTTGGAGAGGATGTGGAGAGATAGGAACACTTCCTCACTCTTGGTGGGAATGCAGAATGGTACAGTCACTATGGAGGACTGTTTGGCAGTTCCTAAAGAAGCTGAATATAGACTTGCCATGTGACCCTGCAATACCACTACTGGGTATATACCCAGAAGAACTGAGAGCAGTGACACAAAGAGACATCTGCACACTGATGTTCATAGCCACATTATTCACCATTACCAAAACTGGAAACAACCCAGGTGTTCATTAACAGATGAATGGATAAACAAACTGTGGTCTATTCACATGATGGAATATTATGCAGCTGTAAGAAGAAATGAAGTCGAAAAGCATATGGCAACATGGATGAACCTGGAGGACATTATGTTGAGTGACGCAAGCCAGACACAAAAGGACAAATACTGTATGAATGTGTTATTATGAACCAAATATATTGTTTAAAATATTGTTTGATCAAAAAATATTTTTATATGTATACATTACATTTAATTGAGAAATGTATATATTTATTCATCTGTGTTTACTTTTTAGTTTTTAATTGTTTATATTTTCAATTATTAAATGCACAAATAAAGTTAAATAAAAAAAGCAAAAAAAAAAAAAACTGTAAAAAAATACTACAAAAGATAGAAATTGAAGGAAACTTTCTCACCATGATAAAGGCCATTTATGAAAAACCCACAGCTAACATTGGACTCTGGTGAAAGACTGAATGCTTTCCCATTGAGATCAAGAACAAGACAAGGATGTCCACTGTCACCACTGTTGTTCAATATAGTGCTAGAGGTTCTAGCTAGAGCAATCAGGTATGAAAAAGGAACAAAATGCATCTAAATTGGAAAGGAAGAAGTAAAACTTTTGCTATTCACAGATGATATAATCCTATACCTAGAAAGTCCCAAAAAATCTACAACAAAGCTGCTAGAGGTAATAATAGATTTCAGTAGAGTGTCAGGAAACAAGACCAATATGCAAAAATCAGTGGTGTTTCTATACAATGGTAATCCACAATCTGAGGAAGAAGGCCAGAAAAAAATTTCACTTAAAATAGCTACTAAAAGAATCAAATATTTAGGAGTAAACATAACCAAGGATTATAAAGCACTTGCATTCAGAAAACTAAAATGCATTGTTAAAAGAAATTTAGAAAGACCTAAATAATTGGAAGAACATTCCATGCTCATGGATTGGAAGACTAAACATCACTAAGATATCAGTTCTACCCAATTTGATATACAGATTCAATGCAATCCCAATAAAAATTCCACCAGCATTTTTTTAAACAAATGGAAAACACAGTTGTCAAATTTATTTGGAAGGGTAAGGGGCCTCAAATAGCCAGAAACATCTTAAAAAAGAAAAGCGAAGTTGGAGGACTCCTACTTCCAGACTTTAAATCATATTACTTAGCTACAGTGGATAAAAAAAAAACAACAACCAAAAACCAGCATGGTACTGGCATAAAGACAGACACACAGACCAATGGAATCAAATTGATGGTTCAGAAACAGACCCTCACATCTATGGTCAAGTGATTTTTGACAAACCTGTCAAACCCACCCAGCTGGGGCAGAACAGTCTATTCAACAAATGGTGCTGGGTGAACTGGATATCCATAGCCAAAAGAGAGAAAGAGGACCCCTATCTCACACCTTATACAAAAATTAATTCAAAATGGATCATAGACCTAAATATAAAAGGAAGAACCATTAAGCTCCTATAAGAAAATGTAGGAAAACATCTTCAAGACCTGGTGGTAGGTGGTGCATTCTTAAACCTTGCAGTGAAAGCACGAACAATGAAAGAAAAATGAATAAAATGGGGACCTCCTCAAACTTAAACACTTTTGTGATTCAAAGAACTTCATCAAGAAGGTGAAAAGGCAGTCCACTCAATGGGAGAAAATATTTGGAAACCAATATCTGACAAGGGTTTGATTTCCTTTCTATATAAAGAGATCATACAACTCAACATAAAATATTAAGCAATCCAATTGGAAAAATGGGCAAAAGATTTAACTAGACATTTCTCCAAAGAGGAAATACAAATGGCCAAAAAGCACATGAAAAGATGTTCCATACCACTGGCTATTAGGGAAATGAAAATCAAAAGGACAATGAGATATCATCTCACACCACATAGAAAGGCCATTATTAAAAGAAAAAGAAAAAGAAAACAATAAGTCCTGGAGAGGATGCGGAGAAATAGGAACACTCCTTCACTGTTGATGAGATTGTAAAATGGTGCAGCCTCTGTGGAAGACAGTTTGGCAGTTCCTCAGGAAGCTAAATATAGAACTGCCATATGATCAGCAATTCCTCTACTAGGAATATATCCAGAAGAACTGAAAACTGTGACATGAACAGACATCTGCACACCCTTGTTCATAGCAGCGTTAGTCACAATTGCCAAGAGATGGAAACAACCCAAGTGTCCATCAACCAATGAATGGATAAACAAAATGTGATATATACATATGATGGAATACTATGCTGCAGTAAGAAGAAATGAAATTGGGACACATATGATAACATGGATGAATCTTGAAGACATTATGCTAAGTGAAGTAAGCCAGACACAAAAGAACAAATATTGCATGGCCTCATTAATATGAACTAAATACAAAGAATAAACCCATGGAGTTAAAACCTAGAGCATAGGCTATTAGAAGATAAGAGGAGGGCTGAGAGGGACTACTGATGCTTAATGTATGTAGAAGTTTTAATTAACTTGACTGTAAATGTGTGGAAATGTATAGAGTTGATAGTAACACATTATAGTGAGTAGCAGCTGGTTTACAAATGGGATTGTAGCTGAAAAGGGTAGTATAGGAATGTAAATGTCAACTGAAAGAAAGCTAGAGAATAATTTAGGGACTGAACCCAGAGGTGGTTGAGAATTGTGGTTGATGGTACAGATGCAAGGGTGTCCTTCTGTGAGCTAAAGCAGATATAAGTCACTAATGCAGGGTGGTGGAAATGTGGAGAAGCATGGGAAAATACAATTGGTATAAACTATGGACTGTGGTTAGCAGCAATACTGTAATATTCTTACATCAATGCCAAGGATGCACTGTGTTGATAATGGGGGTATGGGAAAAAGTATGCTAAATGTACGCTATGGACAATAGTTGGTGGTAATAGTCTGATGATATTATATCATAATATGTAACAAATATTCCACCACAAAGGTGGTGTGTTGGTGAAGGGGTGTTGTATGGGAATTCTACTCATTTGCATGATTGTTTTGTAAGTTCACAACTTCTGTAATAAAAATATATTTTTAAAAAATAGGGTGGTTTGGGGGAAAATACACGAAATATAAGATTTGGACTACAGGTAGTATTAATATTTTGATTATATTCTTTCATAATGTGTAACAAATGTTTCACAACAATGTGAGGTTTTGGTGGTGGGGTGATGAATGGGACTTTTGTATAATGTTATGCATGTTTGTTTTCAAAGTTCACAACTTTTACTATATACTTATTGTTTATGTATGTTCATGTATGAATGATATACTTCAAAAAATGTTTTTAAAAACAGTTGGTCAGGGGATGGATGTGGCTCAAATGGTTGGGCGTCCGTCTCCCATATGGAGGGACCCGGGTTCGATACCCGGGACCTCCGGGTAAAAAAACAAAAACAAAAAACAAAAAACAGTTGGTCATAAATGTAAGGGTTGATTTCAGAGCTCTTAATTTATTTGCATTGGTCCTTATATCTGCTCTTGAGCCAGTACCACGTTGTTTTTTTTTTTTTTTTTTTATGATTTATTTTTTTTATTTCTCACCCACCTCGTTATTTGTGCTCACTGTCTGTTCTGTGTCCACTCATTTTGGGCTCTCTGTGTTTGCTCATCTTCTCTTTAGGAGGCACCAGGAACTGAACCTGGACCTCCCCTGTGAGAGAGAGGCACTCAATTGCTTGAGTCGACTTCGTTCCCTGCTTTGTTGTGTCTCTCATTGTATTTCCTCTTTGTGTCTCTTTGTTGCATCATCTTGTTGCATCAGCTCACCGCTCCAGCCTGTCAGGTCAGTTTGCTGTCTTGCTCTTCTTCTCTAGGGGCACTGGGAGCCAAACCCGGGAACTCCCATGTGGTAGGCGGGCGCCCAAATGCTTGAGCCACATCTACTTCCCAGTATCATGCTGTTTTAATTACTATGGCTTTGCAGTAAGTTTTTTTTTTTTAGGAAACTTCTTTCTTTCTTTATTTATTTATTTTTCTTTTTTAAGGATTTATTTATTTATTTACTTTTATCCATTTTTACACCCCTTCCCCCTCCCCCCCGTTTTTGCTGTTTCTGTGTCCATTCGCTGGGCAACTCTGTGTCCATTTTCTGCCCTCTCTTCTCATCCTTCTCCCTCTGTCTTCACTGGGATTCAATCCTTGGAATCTCTGATGTAGGAGAGAGGCATCCTGCCCGCGCAACCTTAGTTGCTGGTTTTTCGGTGCGTCTCATCTTGCCTCTCCCTTGTGTCACTCTCCTATTATGTCATCATCTTGCTGTGTGGCTCGCGGGAACTGGTGGTGCGCCCGCGCACAGGGCCTGGCGGCCCACGCACCTTCTATATATTTTTTAAATTTTTACCAGGAGGTCCCGGGGATTGAACCCAGGTCCCTCCATATGGGAGATGGACGCCAACCAGATATAGCCCCCTGCTATATCTCTTAAGGTTGACCAGAGATACCTAGAGTTACAGTCTTTTCCCATACAGGATGGACATATAATAAATCAAGCTTAGTTTATCACCAGCATTCTAAAAACCAGACCTAGGGAGGAAAACGAGGTCTGGGGACACATGCATGGTTTCTAATATAGCGAATGTTTAGCTCACCCTGATTATCACAGAATCAGGACAGTGAGAATATTCGCATGCAGTAAGTTTTAAGATTGGAAAGAGTGAGTCCTCCAACATCATTCTTCTTTTTTTGAGATGGTTTAGGATATTTGGAGCCCTTTACCCAATTTGATGATTGGCTTTTCCTTTTCTGCAAAGAAGGTTTTTGGAATTTTTATTGAGATTGGTTAAATCTGTAAACCATTTTGATTAGAATTAACACCTTAACAATATTTAGTCTTCCAATCCATGAACACAGGACATCCTTCCCTTTATTTGGGTCTTCTTTGATTTCTTTTAGCAATGTCTTGTGGTTTTCTGTGTACAAGTCCTTTACGTCTTTGGTTATATTTATTCCTAGATATTTGATTCTTTTGGTTGCTATTTTTTCTTCCTGCTTGTTCATTAGTAGTATATAGAAACACTACTAATTTTTGAGAGTTGATCATGTTCCCCTCCACTTTGCTGAATTCATTTATTAGCTCTAGGAACTTTGTTGTGGAATTTTCAGGATTATCTGTATAAGGATCATGTCATCTGCAAATAGGGAAAATTTTACTGCTTCCATTCCAATTTGGATGTCTTTTATTCTTTTTCTTGCCTTATTGCTCTGGCTAGAACTTCCATGGAAGTGGTGACAGTGGGCATCCTTTTCTTGTTCCTGATCTTAGAAGGAAAGCTTTTAGTCTTTCACTATAGAGTACAATGTTAGCTGTGGGTTTCTCATATAAGGCCTTTATCATGTTGAAGACGTTAAATTGTGATTTGATTGGCATTACTAATTTACACATCTTGATATCTACTGAATAAAGGAAATGAAAATTGTTTTTGTATGTTGAAGATTTAGCAAAATATAATTGCAAAGAATTAGAGCTACTTTGTTTCAATTCTAAGACCTCTCCAATTGTCATTTTTCCATGTGCTTTTTATATTTTGCTTAGGAAATGCAAGCAAAAAAGAAAATAAAGTTGCCATAAAATCTTGATAAATTTATAAGCCTAAAATTATCCAAAAAGTGCTATTTTATTTTTCATGGGAATAGTTTATTAAATTTTTAAGCAATGATTTTTTTCTCTCACCGTTAAATGTTCCCTCCAGGAACATACACATTCGATATTGGCTAAGTAAATTAGATAGATAAATTCATCTGTGGTTCATAGACATTATCAATACTATTTCTTTCTGGGGAGTTCTCCTTTGATCATCTATGGCTTTTGTTACTTCTTTTCCTCCACTAACCTAGAATTGTTTACATGAGATAATAGAGTATAAAGAAGTAATTCTGCTCTTAATTTGAAAAGAAGATGATTTCACTATTACATTAGCTCATTGGCATCTGTGGCCTCCAGTACCCTCTTTGTTATTCTGTTCATAGATTCTAAGTTGTTAAATGGATCAAAATTGTAAATGAGACATAGATGTCTATTTCTCCCTTCCAATCTGTCAGTATTTGCTTCAAATATGTTGGGTCTCTGCTGTAGGTGCATATATATTTATAATTGTTATGTCTCCTTTTTGAATTAACCCCTTTATCAGTATATAATGACCTTCTTTGTCCCTTGTAACAGTTTTTAACT
The DNA here is from genome assembly GCA_026826555.1 of Tolypeutes matacus. NCBI lineage: Eukaryota > Metazoa > Chordata > Mammalia > Cingulata > Chlamyphoridae > Tolypeutes > Tolypeutes matacus. The sequence goes on from JAKSZT010053785.1 coordinate 4,286,980, forward strand.
TAAAGTATATTTTATCTGATGTTAGTATTGCTACCCTATCTCTCTTTTAGTTACTACTTGTGTGGTACACAGTATTTTTTTCATCACTTTCAGCCTACTTATGTCTTTAAATTTAAAGTGAATCTCTTATAAACAGCATTTAGTTGGGTCATGCTTTTTTAAATTCATTCTGCCAATGAGTGGAGAGTTTAATTCATTTACATTTAAAATAACTGCTGATAGTGCAGTACTTCCTTTTGTCGTTTTGCTATTTTGTCTTTGTAAGTCTTATGCCTTTTTTAGTTCCCACTGTTTTTTAAAGAAAGTTCACCAGGTGTCATAGATAAACTCAGAACAATTCTTTCTTGAATTTCTGAGGATGATTAGCAAATGTGGTTTTCTGTCCTCCACTCTGTCCCACGGCTTAACACTGTACCTAGGTTAAATCTGGTGCTATTTTGCTGCCCATTCATATACAGTGTGTGGCATTGAAAATATGATTGAAAGCACTATGTGCATGAGTAGAGTTTATATATGTGAGGGGAATTACTTTGGGGTGAACTCAGACCCAGATATTTCTTTAGGAAATCCTTAGTAGTTGATATGTGTAGGAATTTGCTCCTGGGTTAGTCAATTTCCCTTAAGCGTAATCTACCAGTCTCTTGGGGGTAGAAACATTAGAAGTGCAATAGGTAAAGCTTGGCTGCCTGCTTTCTCATATCAAAGGAGAGGAGATGTGTAGATTCATATTTAATAATTTCCCTAGTTTCGATACTGTGCCTCTTGCATCATGTAAAAAATAAGACAGTTTTAAAGACAGAAAGTTCTAAAAATTCAGCATATAAAAAACCAAACTCTGCCATCTTCCCCAAACCTTCTCCTCTCACAATTTACTCATCTCTATAAATGGCTACTTTGTCCTTCTAGTTACACAAAATAAATCTGGGCATCATCCTTTATTCCTTTTTGCTCCTCATATTTACATCTGCTTAATTAGTAAATCCTGTTGGCTTCCTGCTCAAAATATATCCAGAATCTGGACACTTCTCACCGTCTGGTACAACCATCATTTCTAATCTAGTGCAGATTGTTTCACTAATATTGATTTTTGATCCTTTGCCAATGAAGAATCTATTTTATCTGGTTGGATGAATTTGCCATTACTTGCCCTTTTTTCCCCTGCCATAGTTTTCTGCTCTGGACCTTGTGAGATTCCTTTCTCTCTAATCATATTTTTGGATCTCACTACCCTTCAGCTGCCCTATATTAACACCTGGTAGGGAGGGCTCTAATGGGGAGGAAAGGAAAATAGAAAAAGGAACAAACTATCTTTCTTACAACTTTGCCCCAGGCTATGCAAACAATTCCTCAGAATTGCAAATGCCACTGTGCTGGTCATTTGTTGGTTTGTTCTTTGATCCATTCCCTGCCCTTCCTCTGCTCTGTTCTGTACTGCAGGGTGCTGACCCCTGCGTAATGTGTTTCCCAGGCTCTTTGCGAACCAGTTTCTAAGGAGGATTGACCGGTGGGGAGGCAATGACCAGCAACTGGAAGTTAAGAAGTGAGGGCACACTGGTGTATTTCTCCTCCTTCCTCTCTGTTTTCTGTGGTCTCTCAGGCAGGGCTTGAAGCTTCACCACGTCCCATCTCCATACAACCTCTTTAGGTCTTATCTCTGTTTACACCACCTTCCCCTTTTGTCTCTCTGGAGGTGGAACAAGAGCAGTTTCTTGCCATTGGTAAATGCTGGGAGGCCTCACTGACTTCTGATTGATTTCTCTAGAAGCTTCCATTTTAGTGAATCCTTGTCAAGTGCTGGATACTAAGTGAGACCCAGTCACAAGTATTTTCTCTAATCCTTGCAATAACCCACAAGGTAGTTATTACTTACTTCCTATTTATTGGAGGAGAACACTGAGGCACTGAGAAGTAACTTGACCAAGAGTATGTAGCTAGCAGGCGGTGGGGCTTGGCTTCAAACTTGGGTCTGTCTGATACAAGTTCTTTCCACCACTCAACTCCACTTTTCTAATACATTCCATGTCAACCTTCACATTAATTGCTGTTTACTCATCCTTGTGATTTTAAGAAGCACAAATAGGTTTTATTACATTCTTAACATAGTAATTTTGGGCCAAATAAAAGATAAATGTATTTAGGAAATATTAAATACAAATATAGGGAACTGATTATGTTTTGGCTAAGTAAACAATTCTGTATGGCTTCAAACATCATTCCAACTACTATCTGTACACATAAACCATGCAAACAAAATCTAATTAGTGAGTTAATTCTATCATGTGAAACAAAACATATATTTCAAAATCTCTTGCGCACTACAACGAAGTTAATCCAGAACAGGTACTTCCATTTATTCTCAAAAATAGAGAGAGAAACCCAAAGCAGTTATTGCTTTACCTAATTACTGAACCTCTTTTTTGAATGGAAGAAACTGTTTCCTAAGAGAAGCTGCCACTTTAGCAAAAAACAAAAACACACATAAAACAACAGGGAATGTAATGGAAGCAGATCCCAAGTAATGAAAGCTTTAACTCCCAAAAGCATTACACCTGTCACTAAGCATCCTAACACCTTATTTGCACACAAACATGTGCACACACACACACACACACAGGTTTGTACATTATATTTCAAGCACCATGTGTAAAGAAATTAGAAGGAAAAGTATGAACCAAAGAAATGCTGGGGCCAGGATTTCAAGTGAGAATTATCCATAGATGAGGAAAAAGAAAATCAGTTTTACTTGAATAGAAATTAAACCTTACCTGACCTTCTTCCTTTTCCCTAGAATTTATCTTTAGTAGTTACAAGTCTTCAGAAGGAATTTGGTCTAATTTCATAAATAACACTTTCATATATCCACATGTAGATTTGTACTTGGTGGATTTTCTGTGACAAAGTTAGCATTCCAGATTGTTTCTCCCTACTGCTTGGCATTCACTGTTGCCACTTCCTTCTAATATTGACTATCATGTGATAAGGAATGACAAATGAATTATAATATATTGTTGATTAAAACACAAGCACCCATACAATCCCTGCCCCCCACCCAAATTGCACTTCACAATCTACATTCATATCATAAATTTGTATGACACAGAGAAAAGATTCTTGGATCATCTACTATTCTAAAAAACCTCTACTGCTGATCCCTTATATTAACACAGATGATCCAAAGTTAATTATAAATGATTGTTTTGTTTTTTTTTAATTTATTAATTTTTTATTATTATTATTTTTAATAAATGATTGTTTATCCCAATGCAAAGTAAGGATACATAGAATTCAGTTCTGACTCCCTCAAAATGTAAAAAAAAATCCTTCATTTCAACAACCAATATTAAAATTTTAGTTTCTCAACAAATTCTAATTACTACCACTTAATGGGAACATTCTGTTCACCGTATTAGGCCATATCTTTTAAGGTTTCAAATGCTTTCAGGTGGAAATTATTATAAAATTATTTGCTAGATTTCCTTTGGCTGTAAAAGATATTCATTACAAAACAGATGGGCTTATTTTAAATATTATCCTATTTTAGAGACTTCTAGGAAAGACTTTTCCATAACCTCTCACAATTGAGTGCTGCCTTTCAGAGAATAACTAATCCCAATTTATTATTCAAGGACTCCTTTTGCTGAGATTTGCATTCTTTTCCAAAATCCCACAGTACTAAAGCATACAGCATTCTAGGCAGGAGTTAACAATACATTTTCTAAAGATTTAGCATTTAGGAAGCAGTCAGCTGGTCTGGGGTCAAGACCTGCTCAACACTAACTAATCCGCGTCTGCTTGGGAAAGTCTTCGAATTTCTCTGAGTCTAAGTTTCCACACCTGTACCATGGGAAAAGAGTTACAGCTACCTGTAATTCACATTCATGTGAAATAATGAAATGTATATGGAAGTACTTAGGGGATCTGCCTATTCCCTAACGCTTGAGAACTTTATGCATGGCTGATGTGGTACCAGTGAAGCAGGAAATACTCACAGTCTGAAATTTCTAATGTTCTCTGAAAGTATCAAAAGAGAAAGAACAAGTAAATAGAAAATATTTCTGGTATTTAACTCTCAGATGCTTACTTGCTTTAAGATCTGCTACCTCTACAAAGGCAATTTTACAAACAGTACATGTTTCCTCCTTTTTGTAAATTGAGCATTGCAGGGAACTCCAAATGCTCTTAATTTAAAACTAAGAGGGAAAGAGTATAAAGATTTAGTAAAGAAGTTCTAACTGGCATTAGTTACTCCAACCAAGAATAATAATTTCTTTTTTAAAAAATAATAATTATTTTATTTTTTAAAAGATACTTAGATTACATAAAAGTTACACAAAAAATATAGGGATTCCCATATACCCCAGTCCCCACACCTTCCACACCCTTCCACATAAACATCTTTTATTAGTGTGGCACATTCATTGCAATTGATAAACGCATCCTGGGACTTTGCCACTGAGCATGGACCATAGTTCAAATCGCAGTCTACACTCTCTCCCACATAGTTCTGTGTGTTATGTGATGATATAAAATGGCCTATATCTGTCACTGCAATGTCATTCAGGATGATTCCCAAGTCCCCAAAAAGCCCCCATATTACAACTGGTTTTCCCTCTCCCTGCTCCCAGAGCTTCCAGTGGCCACTGGCTCTGCATCAATGTTATAATTACTTCCACTGCTAGAATCACAATGTTGCAGCTGTCGTGATGAGAAACCCAAACGGCATTTGGAGAAGCGGAGGAACCAGGCTTTATTACACACGTGGGCCCAGAGGAAAGTTCAGTTTCTAAATTCTGGGTCCCCAGCCCCAGTTTTCTAGAGATTTTTTTGGGGGGTCTGCAGGCTCCCGTTCATTGGTTAGCAAGTTGGCAGGTGGAATTTTCCATTACCTTAGGCAACTAAGCAAGCATGGTTACAGAAGCAGAACTGCAGGTTACGAAATCAAGCGGGTAGGGTTACAGAGCCAGAAATGCAGGTTTCAGTTCTAAGGCGGGAGATTCTTGTCAGAAAAAGGGGGAGGGGTAGGGCTGCAGTGAGTTTTCCTTATCAACAATATGTCTATAGTAGAATATCAGGAAGTCCACTCTAGTCCATAGTTCTTTCCCCAATCCTGAGGATTCTGGGATGGTGATGTCCACTCCACCTCTAATTGAGAGGGGCTTATATTCCCATGGGGGAAGATGGATAGGACTATCTTGTTTGCAGACTCTCTCTGTTCCTTGGGATGGTCATTGTCCATGATCATTTCCTTGTTAGTGAGTCCAATGAGTTGTAGAGTAGGTGTTGCAACTCCACTGAGGTTCTGGGCCGAGCTGGCACATGGACAGCCCAAAGACTTGAGTTTCTTGTATGTACACCTACAAACTCCAGCACCAAGGATAGGTTAAAGTAGAAGGGACAGATGAGCCATGTGTAGGGAAGACATAATTGAGTCCAACTCTGTCACTCTCAGTGTACGAATTCCAAAGTAGAGCCCATTGGCAAGGCACAAAACTCCAGAGCTATCTGCCCTGACCATAGGACCTGGGTGTCTCCAGAGCCCTCAGGAGCCCCACTATTTGGGATAGTATCCACTTTGGCAGTCTATGAGATCCTGCTAAAATGTACATAAGCGTTACCTCTGGGATGACCTCCCGACTCACTTTGAAGTCTCTTAGCCATATAAACTAATTTGCCTTTACCTTTTCCCCCTTTTATTCGAGGTCTTTTTCCAGTTGCATTGCTAGTTGCTGCTTGGTAGCAATCCCTTGGTGCCAGGGAGGCTCATCCCCGGGAGTCATGTCCCATGCTGGGGGGAAGGTAATGCATTTATATGCTGAGTTTGGCTTAGAGAGAGGCCACATTTGAGCAACAAGGAGGCTTTTAGGAGGTGACTCTTAGTCACCCCACAACAGTAGGCTAAGTTTCAATGTCAAGAGAAAAGGCCATAAGCATAGTCATCAATATCAAGGGCCCATCAGTGGATCATCCTCCTTCACCAGTCATTGCCCCTGCACTTGGGGAACTGTTGCTACTCCATTAAAGAATGTGGTAGAGCTCTCCAAGATGGGAATTCAATATTCTCTCGGTTATTGTGTGAGTCTCCACCCACTGTGACAATGCCCCATGAAAATTTGAACATTTTTATAAACCCTATATGTATGCCCAGGTGAACTTCCTCCCATGTATCCCCCATCACTGACACACCACACTAATGATCCTTCCCTGCCCCAGTTGTAACCCTTCTATGATCCAAAGCTTCTTCAAAAATGAAGCCATTAAAATAGCCAAATACAATTAATAGGAAAATGAAATGATAATGATAGGTTTAAATATAAGAAATAAAATACATAAAAAAATTTTAAAATTAAATTAAATGATTGTGATATTAAAAAATAATGAAAAATATTAAAAAAAATTTTTTTTGACATTTTGCCTTTCATTACTGTAATATCTGGTGTACTGTCTGTACAGTGGCATTTTCTTCCATTTATTCCCTAGTGTCTTACTATTTTTCATTTTGTTTTCAAAAAAGTTTTAGGTTACTGTAAAGTCACATACAGAATACAGGGGCCTCTCATATACCCAGCATCCTCCCCCTTTCCCCCTTCCTGTATTAATACCTTTTTATATATGGATGGTACCTTTGTTATAATTGATATACAAATAGTGATACATAGCTACTAAACATGGTCAATGGTTTACATTTTAGATCGTATGCTTTTACAAATTTTGATGATCTTTAACATGGCCAATGTCCATCACTGCAAGATCATGTAGAACACTTCCGTTGCCCACTAAATACCCGCTGTTTAATCTCTTGGGGCCCACGGTGACCTCCTGGTCACTAAGCAATGTATATAACAGATATATCAACAAAATCTGGCATTCGCCACTTCCCAGAATTTCATTTTAAAAGTTGCATCAAATGAGATCAAGTAAAATGCTGCATTATTATTTTATTTTACCTTGTGAAAAAAAACCAGCTACTCCTAATCCTGTCCTCTTATAAAAGCCAATTCATTTCTAGTATATTGCTCCCAGCAGCTTTTAGCAAATGAAAACACTAATACATATCCATAGTTCAAAAACCAAAACAATATAAAAAGATACACAATGAAAAATCTCATTCTGACACCTATCCTCATCTCCCCAAGGTTTCCATACCATCACGTATAAATAGCATAGCCACTTTTAGAAGTCTTTTGTGTCTTCTTCCAATGTTTCTATACACAGAGATAAGCAATCACCCTTTCATTTTTACACTAAAGGTAACACACTATTCATACTTCTATATCATTTTTTTCTTTATTTCTTATTTTAAAGATTTTTCCATCCCAATACACAGAGAGCTTCCTCATTCTTTTCTACAGTTGTATAGTATTCAATTCTATGGATTTATAACCCATAATTTATTAACCATCCCCACTGGATATTGGGATTGTTTCCAACATTTTCTCCTTTCAAAAATTCTGCAATGACAAACTTCATATGTACTTCATTTTTTATGTGTGAGCTATATTTGTAGGATAAATTTTTAGAAGTGGAATTACTAGGTCAAAAGAGAAAAACACACTAGTAATTTTGCTTTACTTAAAGGTTATACCAGGGAAGCGGCTGTGGCTCAATCAGTAGGGCTCCCGTTTACCATATGGGAGGCCCCGGGTTCGGTTCCTGGGGCCTCCTGGTGAAGGCAAGCCCGCCCGCACGGCGTGGTTAGCTGACCCAGCGAGCGCAAGCAGCAAGGGGGGGATAAATGAATAAATAAATAAAAAAATCTTAAAAAAAAAAAAAAAAAAAAAAAGGTTATGCCAAATTGTACTCCCATCCCTAATATGTGAGAGAGCCTGTTTCCCCACAGACTTGCCAATAGAATGTATTTACTGTATATTCTATAACAGAAAATTCCCTGATTGAATAAGAATGTTTTCATTTCCATCATTTGAACACAAAGTATAATTTTTTAGTTTTCTAAGTATTCTTAGAAAGAATGTGACACTGAAATTTAAAAATAAATTAAGAGTGTTTATATACACTCCAATAAAAATATTTGTTTACTTTCTTTGAGAACAAAAAAAGTTACCAAAAATGAAGCCTCAGAATATTTTGTGTGCTCATATTTTTATTGAAACGTCAATTCAGTTTAATAATTATTGATATTTACTAGTCACATATGAAAAATATGCATAAAAATCACATTTAAAAAAATATACTTATGTTGTAAGAAACGTACTCTACTGAGTGAAAATTAGTATGAAGCACAAAACACCTCACATTACCTAGCACCAGTGGTTTATGCTAGGGAAGTCATGGACATGCCTAGTGGCCATCTCCAGCCCTCATCCTTTTCTGTTGTGTGCAAATGTTTAAATATGTTTCCATTCCACACCTGGGGGAGATGTTAAGACTAATAGAACTGACTGATCATACCTTGAACCCAAAACTGGGAACAAGCAGTTCCAGCTGCTTATCAGGGCAGGAATTCTCAGTGGCAGGCTGCCTTCCTCCTGGGGTATATAAATGCTAACTCTTGAGCAGGCATCCCTGTTCTCTGACTCAAGTTGGAGCCTGGAACATTTATCCACTGACCCTGACGCAAAGAATTGGCCTCCATGGGGGACTGGCTATGGTGGGACTTCTTTCCTGCTCCTTTGGACCATTTGTGCTGTGTAAGTAATAAAGTGATCATTTGTTGAGAATCTCTGTTGTGCCTAAGCCTGTGTTCCTATGACACACCTTCTAGCAACTCATTCCACAGCTTAAAAATCTTTTAAAATCAAAACAGAAAGCAGAGCAGCAATCACTAGCCCATCATTTAAATGTAAAGTTTAAAATAGAAATGTCTAAGAAATTATATGGTATGTACCTGTGGAAAATGTTATATTCACCAATAATGATTGGCCCTAGGTCATCAAAACAAGGGTTGTTACTGTCATTTATTAACTTGAGTCTTTTCAATTAAAGGTGCTATATAAATTGAAGGCTTTAATTTTCTATTAACAAAAGTACACTACAATTAGATGTGAGATAGACTTTGTCTTGAAGCTTAAGAGATAGTTTCTTTGCACAAATGTCTGAATATTCTAGGTCTTTGTTTTTAAAACTGGGTTCTATGGGTCCTAGAGATGTTCTTTAAGGGTTTGTAGTTCTTTAATTAGAATTTCACATTAAAATTATGATTAAAAAAAAAAAAAAACACAATGTGACCTCTCAAATATGTAATATAGGGGGCTCACTTCAGCAGCACATATACTAAAACTGGAACAATTTGGAGAAAATTAGCATGACCCATGTGCAAGGATGAGACACAAATTCATGAAGCATTCCATATTTTTTCAACAACAAAATACAAACAACCCAATTTAAAAATGGGTAAAAGACTTGAACAGACATTTCACAAAAGGAACTATACAAATGGCCAGTAGGTATGAAAAGATGCTTAACATCATTAGTCATTAGGGAAATGCAAATCAAAACCACAATGAAATATCACCTCATACCCACTAGGGTGGTTATAATTTTTTTTTTTTTTTTGAAGTGGAAAAACAGGTATTGGTGAAATTTGTAGAAATTGGAACCTTCATTCATTGCTGGTGGAAATGTAAAATGGTGCAGCCACAAAAAGTTAAATATAGAGTTACCATATGATCCTGTAATCCCACAGGATAGGTATATACTCAAAAGAATTGAAAGCAGGGACTCTTATACTTGTGCACCAATGTTCATAGCATTATTCACAATAGCCAAAAGGTAGAAACAACCCAAGTGCTTATCAACAGACAAGTGGATAAACAAATGTGGTATATACATAAAATGGAATATTATTTTTCAGCCATTAAAGGAATGAAGTTCTGGTACAAGCTATAACATGGATGAACTCTGAAGACATCATGTTGTATGAAATAAGCCAGACGTAAAAGGACAGATATTGTGTGGTTCTACTTATATGAAATAACTAGAATATGCAAATTCATGGAAGCAGAAAATAGAGTTCAGGCTACCAGGGGTGGGGAATAGAGGAAATAGGAAATTAATGCATAATAGGTACAGAGTTTCTGTTTTGGGTGATGAAAATGTTATGGTAATGGATACTGGTGGTGGTAGCAAAACATTGTAAATGTAATTATTACCACTTAATTGTACTGTTAAAAATGGTTAAAATAGCAAAATTTATGGAACATGTTTCTACAATAAAAATAAATTTTAAAAAATCTTACATAGGAATATCCTGGATATTGATAAAACAAATTGATAATTGTGCTGCCAGATATTTCACTTTTGGCTTCCTTTGTCATCTATTTCATTGAAGAGTAACCAGAAAGTAAAGCTATTAAATATCTATCAGAATTTGGGTGAAACAGAATGTTCTCCAAACTTTATAGCCAAAATAAAATAATACATTAAATGCTAATCTATATCTACAACCCCTGCATTTATATTAGATGAACTGTAGAAATGTGTTAGGATAGCAAAAAAGGGGAAATCCATGCTATAGACAGAGATTTGTCATTGAGGAAAAAAGGCATGGAAATGAATCCTAACAGAAAAATATGAGTTAATAAGATGAAAAAAATAATTTATTAAAACTTACAGTTAGATCATGTAGGACAAACATCTACAGGTAACAGTTGAATATGTATTCCATAGATCTACAACTAAAAATGTGGGATAATAACATTTAAATCTGCCATATTTGAGGATATAAGACTCCTTTGTTTTTAAATCTATGCAGTTCAAATTATTTTTCCCACTGCAAGGCATTTATTTTCTGGGGGGAGAAAGTATAGCCTCATGAAAAAAAAAGACTATTGATAAGTTAGGCCAATATATGTGATTAGCTGAAGAAAAAAATGTAAGTACTAGAAAGAATTAAGAGTTAAAAAAATTATACTTGCTGCGAATATTCTTGCTGTCCTGATTTTGTGATAATCAGGGTAGGCTAAACATTCGCTATATCAGAAACCATGCATGTGTCCCAAGACCTAGTTTTTCTCCCTAGATCTGGTTTTTAGAATGCTGGTGATAAACTAAGCCTGATTTATTATATGACCATCTTGTATGGGAAAAGACTGTAACTCTAGGTATCTTTGGTCAACCTTAAGAGATATAGCAGGGGGATGGATGTGGCTCAAATGGTTGGTGTCCGTCTCCCATATGGAGGGACCTGGGTTTGATCCCTGGGACCTCCCAGTAAAAACAAAAAAAAGAAAAATATAGAAAGCATGCGGACCACCAGGCCCTGTGCGCGGATATGCCGTCAGGCCCCATGGGTGGGTGAGCCCTTCAGGCCCCATGCATGGGTGAGGCGCCAAGCCCCACGAGCCATGCAGCAAGATGATGATGTAATAGGAGAGTGACACAAGGGAGAGCCAAGAAGACGAGACACACTGAAAAACCAGGAACTAAGGTGGTGCAGGTGGTGGGACACCTCTCTCCCACATCGGAGGTTCCGAGGATCAAATCCCAGTGAAGACAGGAGGAGAAGGATGAGAAGAGAGGGCAGGAAATGGACACAGAGAGTTGCCCAGCGAATGGACACAAAAGCAGCAAAAATGGGGGAGGGGGTTAAAAATGGATCAAAGTGAATAAATAAATCCTTAAAAAATGTATAGGGGAGGAAGATTTGGATTATGGCTAGTAGTAATATTTTGACGATGCTCTTTCATAATTTGTTAAGAAATGTTTCACAACAATGCAAAGTATTTGTGGTGGGGTGATGTGTGGGAGCCCTATATAATGTTATGCATGCTTGTTTTATAAGTTTACAATGTTTAATGTTTAATAGTTTATGTATGTTCATGTATGAATGATATACTTCAATAAATTGTTTAAAAAAATAAAAAAAGACAAAAAATTATACTTACAAATATATATTATTCTATTACTGTAGAGATAAAATGCATGAAATGTCTCTTGAGGCATCAATAAAGGCACTTGTCAATGTCTTTGATTTTGGAGAAATGCCTATTGAAATCCTTTGCCCGTTTTTAAATTGGGTTGTTTGTCATTTTGTTGTTGAATAATTGTAGTTCTTTATATATTCTGGATATTAAACCCTTATCAGATACGGTTTCCAAATATCTTCCCCTATTCTGCAGGTTGTCATTTCACTTTCTTGATAATGTCTATAGATCCCCAAAAGTTTTTAATTTTAATGAAGTCCAGTTTATCTATTTTTTTCTTTCGTTGTTGAGCTTTCGTTGTAAAGTAAAAAACATCCATTTTCCTGTACAAGGTCCTGAGGATATTTCCCTATGTTTTCTTCTAAGAGTATTACAGTTTTAGCACTTATATTTAGGTCTTTATGCTATTTTGAGTTAATTTTTATATATGATAAAAATATATTCTTTTGCATGTGGCTATCCAATTTTCCAAGCACCATTTTATGAAGAGACTGTTCTTTGCCCATTGAGTGGACTTGGCTCCTGTGATGGTTTGCAGGTATATTGTACTCCAGAAAAATCATGTTCTTAAAGCTAATCCATTCTTGTGGGTGTAAAACTATTGTAAGTAGGGCCTTTTGATTAGGTTGCTTTAGTTAAGGGCCTTTTGATTAGGTTACTTCAGTAAGCATGGACCAGGGTGAGTCTTAATTCTCTTACTGGGCTCCTTTATAAGAGAAAGCTATGGAAGACTGAAGCTGAAGGCAACGAAACCCAGAAGGGAAGGGAAGGGAAGGGAAGAGAAGGGAAGGGACCTGTAGACACTGCCATGTGGCAGAAGAGTCCAGGATCATTGACATCTGGTCTTCAGGGAGAAAATATTGCCTGATAATGCCTTGATTTGAACACTTTCACAGCCTCAGAACTGTATGCTTATAAGCTAATAAATCTACATTTTAAAAACCAACTGATTTCTGGTATATTGCTTTCAGCAGCCCAGCAGACTATAACAGCTCCCTTGTCAAAAATCAGTTGGCCATAAATATGTCTTTACATTTTTAAAGATGGTAAAAATGCTTACAATATAATACTGTATGGGGAAAAAAGCAGAGAATTCAATTGTGTGTTCATTATGATGTCAAATGTATACACAAGTCCCTAGAAAAACTCAACCCAAAATGTTATCATGTTAACTGGTTGCCTTTAGGTGGAGAGTTATGGCTCTTTTTTCTTCTTTGTACTTTGTTGAACTTTTCAAATTTTTTACCATAAGCATACACTGTAACAGAAATAAGAACACCCCACCCCCAAACAACAACAAAACACCTAGGCTGTAATATATATAAATCTTCTGGATCATATCATTAAACCCAATCTTTATGCATTAGAGATACAAGCTAAGTAAATAATGGAGGAAACACATTAAATTAAAGTAGATATTACCATGGGGAGGGGTGGAGAGAGAGAGAGAGAGAAGGTAATATGGCTCCTAGAGAAAGAAGAGGGGCAGAGAGAGGTTGGTTAGTTCAGTGTTTCACAGATGACCCAATGACCACCACATAAGGCTGTTGTGAAGGTTTCATGAGCTAACTCGTGTTATGTGCCCACCATGGTTGACACTCAAAAAGAATTAATTATTACTACTGATGGCTAATTTCTTATTGTAAATTAATACACTAACATTCTTGTAGATACATTAGTTTCTTGTGAATTTGGCTAGTGTGCATGGATGCCCTAGAGCTTAATCTCAGCAGGATAGTCTCATAGACTGAATTTCTGAGTGTATAAAACAAAGGACAAAATGCTGGGCTGTATTGATATTCCACTGGATTGCCACCTTGTGTAGATCATAATTTTGTAAAATAAAGAAAAATAAATTAGTAAACACAAAATTACACTCCTGGATTTTTAAAGTTAATGGCAAAGAACTTATTGCTGAGAATTTGATGCTGAAGTTGACAAAAATGCAGTCGTTTGGTAGATCATTAGAAGGGTAATGATTTCTGTGCAATAATTTGAGTAGGTTTATATTTGTATTTCATAAAACATATTGAATATTGGAAAGAACATATGAAGTTAATGATTGTGAATTTAGCCAATTAATGACCTAATAGTCGAGAAAGAGAAAAGCAGCCCCTGACATCTGGGAAGTGGCCTGTGCACTCAGCTAGGTTGTGGTAAACATAATTTCACAGATTACCAACATTAAACAAGACCACTCTGTGACCATGATGGATCAAGACAAAAATAAGACTTCTCCATAATCATGTCTGAACACACTCAAGACTTGAGCATAGTCTAGGCCACAGAATACTAAACAGCCTCCTATCCTGGTTAATTACAATTTTAGCTTTGGTCTGGTCATCCCTTTTCCTAAATGTGAATTACCCTACTTCCTGACAGCATCCATTCCAGAGCAAACTCCTGCTTCTTTAAACCCTACCCCAAATCACCTAACACAAGCCCATATCCTATAATAAGTTGTGTTTTTTTTTTAAACCAATATACTTTCAGTGGGACACTCCACTATTTCCCCTGTTGTCTGTTCTCCCTCACTTCAATGAGTAATAAATCCAACTTGTTCAACTACAGCTGTATTCCTGGTGGTTTTTGGCTGAAGGACAACGACATAGTTATATTTGAAATATATTTCCCAATTTCTTATGAGCAGTTTATTTTGGTTTGACAAAACAGGCACAAAAAAGGTACATTCAGGAACTCAGATTTCAGCTTTTAGTCCACCTATAGAAATAAAATGATATTCCTATGACAATTCAAATAGGTCTTTCTTCTAAGCTAGTTCATATAAACGTTAACCACAAACTAGAAATCTCTGATGGCAGGTTTATAGCAGTAATGCTCCAGTAAAGAACAGCAGCAATTCAGACCTGTTGATTACATTCATCAGCCTTATAAGCAAAATTGCTCATATCCACTCATTGCCTTTTTTTTTTTTTTTAAATAAAGTCCTGATTGTGAACACTTTTGGTCTTTAGCTGTGATCTAAACTACTCATCAAGACTTCTCCTGCCATGCTCCGCGAGTGGGTAAGACCCCCAGGTCCCACACACGGGTGCACCGTCAGGTCCCGCAAGCGGGTGAGCCCCCCAGGCCCCACGTGTGGATGTGCCACCAGGCCTTGCAACTGGGTGTGCCATCAGGCCCCATGAGCCATGCAGCAAGATAATGAACATAACAGGAGAGTGACACAAGGAAGAGTCAAGACAAGACATGCCAAAAAAAACAGAAACTAAGGTGGCGCTGGTGGTAGGATGCCTCTCTCCCACATCGGATGTTCCCAGGGTTCAATCCCTGTGAAGACAGGAGGAGAAGGATGAGAAGAGAGGGTAGGAAATGGACACATAGGGTTGCCCAGCGAATGGACACAAAAACAGCAAAAATGGGAGCCATCAAAATGGATAAAAGTAAATAAATAAATAAATCCTTAAAAAAAAAGTATAGGGGAGTAAGATATGGACTATAGTTAGTAGTAATATTTTGACAATGCTCTTTCATATTTTAACAAATATTTCACAACAATGCAAAATATTTGTGGTGGGGTGATGTGTGGGAGCCCTGTGTGATGTTATGCATGTTTGTTTTGTAAGTTCACAACATTTACTGAACACTTATAGTTTATTATATTCATATATGAATGATATACTTCAATAAATGGTTCAAAAAAAAAAAAAAAAAAGCATTCTCCATGGAGGGAAGCGGATGTGACTCAAGTGATTGGGCTCCTGTCTACCATATGGAAGGTTCAGGGTTTGATTCCCAGGGCCTCCTGGTGAAAAGCAAGCTGGCCCGAGCAGCAAGCTGGCCTGTGTGGAGTGCTGGCCCACAAGGAGAGTGGCGCTACAAGATAATGCAACAAAAAGAGACACAGAAGAGAGACAATAAGAGATGCAGCAGATCAGGGACCTGAGGTGGCACAAGAGATTGAGCAGCCTCTCTCCATTCCAGAAGGTCCCAGGATCAGTTCCCGGTGCCGCCTAAAGAGAAGACAAGCAGACACAGAAGAATACACAGAGCAGACAGCGAACACAAAACAACGAGGGGGGTGGGGGAGAAATAAATAAGTAAATATTTCTTAAAAAAAAAAAAAAAAAAAAAAAGAATTCTCCACATGGGGAGAGGATGTGGCTCAAGCGGTTGAGTGCCTGCGGCACACATGGGAGATCCTGGGTTCGGTCTCTGACCTGGTAACCACACACACAAAAAGAATTCTCCACGTTGAAACTATTGTTGGTTAGGTAGGAAAACAGTCAAAAAGAACAGATTATCAGTTAATAATCTACTGTCCTTTTGTATCAAACATCATTATTTAATATTGGTTCTTATAAGAGCTGCTTTTCAATGCTATGGACAATCCCATTTGCAGTGTTCACAATACAATCACAGAAGATCCTTGGGATGAGTGACAGAGCAAGTCCTTATACATTTAGCATTCAAAAGATCAAAAGGCTCAAATAACCAGGTTTGTTGGGAGACTAAAGGAGTTAGGGTCAGGAAACAAGATAATATAAGATAAGCTGATTTTTTAATTGCCTTCCTGGTAGTCATAAATTTAGTACAAATTTGTATGCTTTATACATCATCAGTAAAATGTCAGAATATCTGTTATGCAGTAAAAAAAAAAAAAAAAAAAAAAAAAAAAACCTTTTGCTTGTTGGATTGCATCTAATTGTTTTTCTTGTTGTTGACTCTGGTCAATTAACATTGAAGTGCCCTGTAAATTATAAAAACAAACAAATTGGGGAGTAGATGTAGCTCAGTGGTTGAATGTCTCCTTCCCATATATGAGGTCCTGGGTCCAACCCCCGGAACCTCCTAAATATTAAATAAATGGATAAATAGACAAATAAATAGATAACCAATGGTGTGACAGTAAGTATAAGTATAGGGGCAAAGTATAGGGGCAAAGATATTTTATTGTTTTATTGTTTAAAAAATTAATAATCCATACATATTGTGTATAATGTCATTCCT
This sequence comes from Tolypeutes matacus, assembly GCA_026826555.1. Lineage (NCBI taxonomy): Eukaryota > Metazoa > Chordata > Mammalia > Cingulata > Chlamyphoridae > Tolypeutes > Tolypeutes matacus. The sequence goes on from JAKSZT010053785.1 coordinate 4,303,830, forward strand.
TAGCCATTCTGAATAAATAGAAATGTTCTCTAAATCCATGCTAGTATTTAGTTAGAATGTTCTAACCAAACTCTGAGTAGTGCCTAATTTGTTTGAACTGAAACAGAAGACTATTATTAATTTGTGGTCAGAAAGGGATACATGCTACTCTGCTTTTCAAAAGTAAATGATGCTTAAGTGTGGGCTGTGTATACTGATTTCCTTCCAAAGAGCACATTCTGGAATAGGAGAAAAAAGAGTTACTTTCTAGTGGAGAAACCTACAAACACTACTTCAGCCAGGTGGTCAACTCAGCATCAACAGTCACATCAATAGGACGTACTCTTGATATGATGTGATGAAAATGGCTCTTTATCCCACAAACCCATAAAGCCAGTCTAATCATGAGAAAGACAACAGACAAATTCTAGTAGTGGAACATCCTGAAATATAACTGACCAGTACTCCTCAAAACTGTCAAAGTCATGAAAAGTCTGAGAAACCGTCACAACCAAGAGCAGTCTAAAAAGACATGACAACTAGATGTATTGTGGTATCCTGGAAGGAATCTGCAAACCGAAAAAGGACATTAGGTAAAAAACTAAGGAAGTCTAAATAAACTATGAACTTTACTTGAATGAATAAATGAATAAATAAATAAATAATAAATAAATGGTGGTTTTTGCACTCATCTTGTATTACTTTGTAACATACTTGTTTCAGAAAATATAGTTACAGTCTGAGGTTTGGGGACTAAGTAAAGTTGATTAATTAGTTCTTACGGTCATCAGAACCATGACTGTTTTTCCTTAGTACTGCTGTTCTAACCAGCAGAATAAATGGTCCTAGACCAGAAGATAATTTATAACAAGGGTACTTTCTTCTGAAAAATTGATTTTTGCTGTTTTTAAAATATAGTCGTATTAGTAAAAATTCTCTAGGGAAACAGAACTGAAAAGAGATATTGGTAAATAGTATGAGATTTTATAAAATTGTTTCACATGACCGTGGAGATGCACAAGTCCAAATTCCATAGCGCAGGCTCCAAGCCAGGGGTTCCTATGAAGGCCCTTGATGAGTTCCCCAGAAGACATTGGCTGTCCAAAGTAGAGATGGAAATTCTCTCTCTGAATGCTGAAATCACTTCCCCTTTTAAGGCCTTCAACTGATTGGAAGAAATATCACTCATTGCTGATGGCAATCTCCTCAGTTGATTGTAGATGTAACCAGCCATCTATGCAATCAACTCACTGATGATTAAAGTCCATGAACTGCCCTTGTATCACAGTTTGTTCAGTGCTTGCTTTACCAAACAACTGCGCACCATTATCTGGCCAAGGTGACACATTAGCCTAACCATCACAATAGTTATTTTTAAAGAAACACTTGCTGCTTTAAAAAAAAAACCCCACCACTTTTTTTTTTTTTTTAATTTTATTTATTTATTCATCCATCCCCCCCCTGCTGCCCGTGCTCGCTGGGTCAGCCAACCACGCCGCGCGGGCGGGCCCGCCCCCACCAGGAGGCCCCGGGAACCGAACCGGGGCCCCCCATATGGCAAACGGGAGCCCCACTGATTGAGCCACAGCCGCCTCCCCCCACCACTTTTTAATCCTATGGTTAACTACAAATCTGTAATCAACAATTCCAAATCACATTCTATTTTTCAGGGTATTGAATCCTTTGTTTAAAAGTGATAATTATAGTAAAACCAAATAAGAAACAATGGTCTTTGAAGGGAAAATACAGATAGTTCAGTTATATGCCCTTGTATCCATCTGTTACATATAAATGATAAAGAGCTTGTTTACAAATAATATGGGTTTCAGAGCATAATATTTAGAAATTTGCAAGACCATGCTTCTATGGAACTTAAGTTTCCTAAAACCATCAACAAGATTTGATTACTATTCAAATATTAAGGCAGCTATTGATGATTAAAATGATTATTAGTTTTGAGAGGGAATAAATTGACCGAATCTTTAAAATTATGGTAAATTCCTCAAGTGCAACAACTGTTCAGTTGGAAACAATTGAGAAGAATCTCACTGAATTGACTTTTAGCAGTTATTTCTCAAATTACACTGAGGAATTCTTTTTAATTACTATTTGATTTAGTGCTACATCTGATTATAAATTTCCTCTTCCTTTCAATCAACATATGAAATAGAAAATTTAATTGGCCAACTCTCACAAAGATTCTACTGTCATTTCTCAATCTATGTTGATTAGAGAAATAGTAACATCAGTAATTCCAAACAATTGTCATATGTTCATAATTTACTGAATCCTTCATTTCTCCATGGCAAAAAATCAATTACTTATCATTTTGGCTCTCATTGACTCTAGCACAATGTCTTGCATATAGTAAGGCATATTGTGAATGAGTGAAGTAATAAATGGATGATTTAAAGAATAATTTCACTTGTTTACAGAAGACATTTGGAATTTTGGCAGCCCAATTACTTTCCTTACATTAAAATTATTTCTATTTCTTGACAAATACCAACTAATCTTAGAGCCTAAGACCATAGCTTATTATGAAAGAAAAACTATACTATGAGAAAAATTTTCTGTAGATAATCCATAAAATGCATAAATCATACACAAGTTACTATGTGTTGGGAGACAATTCTTCATGGATCTTTGAAGTTTTGTGGTAGTTTTTGTTCTGGACCACATTTTCCAGGATGTTTGTATAGCAAACCTGGTGATAAAAGAAATGGAAGTTTAAATGTATTGTTTGAAGCTATAGAAGTTGATCAAAAGAGGAAATGAGAACAGTGATGAAATGTTTTGGAGGGGAATAAAATGGAGTCAAATCTTCATCTTTCACACTGGGAAGTCAAAAGACAATGACTAAATTTGCTCAATAAAGCAACAACAGTATAACATATTTTAAAACTGGAGGTAACCAAAGAAAGAACAAAAAGCAGATATGGTTAAAACTAGTAGTCTAGTTTCCCAACAAAATTGATGGGAAAGCAATGGGAAGGGGGATTATTGCTTTTCATAAGTTCATCTGTACCTCAGTTTTCTTATCTGTAAAATGGGGGATAATAATCTTATAGATTTTTGTGAGGATTAGCTGAGATAATGGAGATGATGCATGTAAAGGGTGACGAATGGCACTGGGTGCATAGTAAGCATTTGATTAATTCCATTTTTATTTTTAAGTATGTGCATATGTTACTTTGATTTCAATTTAAAAAGTGAGGAATAAGGATATTGAATATGAGTTACTTTTTCTAGACTCTAGCTAAAATGGGACAAGGGATATAGGCATTATAATTTTGTTTTAAGGTTAGAGACAACTGAAATTGTTTATAGACTGAGGAATAGGAACCAATAGCAAAAAAACGTTTGAAGTACAAGATAGAGGACCTAACTGACAGAGGTTCTTGAGAATGTAAGAGTGGGTAGAATTCAGAGCACAGTCTGGAAAGGACAAGCCTGAGGGCAAATTTCATAGGGCTGCAAGATTATGAGATTTGGGACACTGTTTTATTCATCTGTGTAACTTCAGGGTTTAGCATAATGCTGGGGGTAGGATGAAGACTTCACCATACACTCTTCTTGAATACTTGATTTTGGTACAGATAGGTGAGTACCATCTGTAAAATGAATAAATAATAAATGAAGAATGGGACATGAATTTTTTAAGCAAAGTATCATACACAACTGAGTTTTGTTTAAAAGCTTCTAATTCATAACTCTTATTCCTTTTTTTTACATACATCACTTGACCTTTGGTTTTATCTCTATTTTTAATGTGAAGGTGGTGGTCACACACACCTTATATTTGTACACCCATGTTCACAGCAGCATCATTTACAATAGTCAAAAGATGAAAGGAACCCAAGTGCCCAAATGATGACTGGATAAACAGATTAATGGAATATTATTAAACCATAAGAAGGAATGAGGTTCTTATATATGCTACAACATTGATGAACCTCGAAGATATCACACTGAGTGAAATAAGCCAGACACAAAAGGACATATATTATACTCTTCCACTTGTATGAAATAACTAGAATATGGAAATTCATAGAGACAGAAAGTAGGGTACAGATTACCAGAGGTGAGAGCCGGGAGAGAATAGGGAGTTATACATAATGGGTGCAGTGTTTCTGTTTGGGGTGGTGGAAAGTTTTAGCAGTATTTGGTGGTGATGGTAGCAAAACACTGAATATGATTAATCCCACTGAATTGCGTGTTTAGGAGTGGCTAAAATGGCAAATTTTAGATTGTGTATATATTACCACAATTTTAAAAGAGAGAGCAACTAAAGAAACAGTGAAAATTAAATGCAATACGTGATCCTGTACTGGATCTAATAATGGAGGACAAAATGCCCAAAAGGACATTATTGAGACAACTGGAAAAAATTGGAATATAGACAATCAATGTTATTTTCTTGAACTTGATAACTGTACTTAGTATGGTTACATAAGTGAATATCCTTGTTTTTAGGAAATGCACTTGAAAGTATTGTGTTAAAAGAGCATGATACATGCAATTTACTCTCAAATGTTTAAAAAAATAGATAAATGTGGATAGATGATTGATAAAGAGGGAAGGAGGGAGGGAGGGAGGGGAGGAAGGAGGGAGGGAGAAAGGAAGTAAGTAAGGAAAATGTTAAAAGTTAGTAATCTAGGTGTTACAGTTGGTCAGTTTGATGTAATTATGAATTCCAAAAATATAATTGGATCATGCTTGTAAACTGATCTCTTAATCTGGGCGTTGACTGGGCCAAGTCAGTAGGGCGTTGAGCCCCACACCTTTGATGGGTGGAGAATTGAATATAAAAGGAAGGCAAGAACAGAGTTGAAGCAGTCTTTTGAGAAGCAGTTTTGATGTTGGAAAGAAGGCCCTAGGAGAAGAGAAGCAAGCTGTTCACCTGATCGTCTACAGCTGACCTTTTGGAGGAAACAGGAGCTAAGCCCGGAGAGAAACGCAGCCCCGGGAAGAGAGGAACCCCAGAAGCCTGAACTCTGGCAAATGCCGGCAGCTGTCTTGCTCTAACACATGGCAATGGACTGTGGTGAGAGAAGAAACTTAACGCTTCAACTCCTGGTATCTGTGGACTTCTACCCCAAATAAATACCCTTTATAAAGACCAACCTATGGGAAGCGGCTGTGGCTCAATCAGTGGGGCTCCCGTTTACCATATGGGAGGCCCCGGGTTCGGTTCCCGGGTCCTCCTGGTGGGGGCAGGCCCGCCCGCACGGCGTGGTTGGCTGACCCAGAGAGCACGGGCAGCAGGGGGGGGATAAATGAATAAATAAATAAAATCTTTAAAAAAAAAAAAAAAAAAAAAGACCAACCTATTTTTTGTATTTTACATTAGCACCCCTTTGGCTAACTAATATACTAGGTATCTTGGTAGGCACAATATTGGAGTTCTCTGTACTATTTTTGTATTATTTTTGCAACTTCCCTGTAAGTTTGAAATTATTTAAATATAAAACCTTGATAGATAGTTTGTATGATTTTCCAGCTTATGAATCCTTCTGGGAGAAGTTTTCTCAGAATTCTCTCTTCCATATAGTAGAAGAAGACAGGGTAGCTTTCAAGCAGGGCTTATTCTTAATCTTGTACTCACAAGACACTGACGTTTCTTTTTAACCATGTTAATAAAATTAGAAAACAGTATAATAATCTCAAATGGAACATGAAGTATTAGGATTTAATAAAATGTCCTAGCATTCTTTTTAAAAAAAAAACCAGTTTATTGAAGTATATCATTAATTCATGAACATACATAAACTATAACTGTTCAGTAAACATCGTGATCTTACAAAACAAGCATGCATAACATTATACAGAGCTCCCACACATCACCCCCCCACAAACATCCTGCATTGTTGTGAAACATTTGTTAACAAATTATGAAAGAGCATGATCAAAGAATTACTACTAACTATAGTCCGAATCTTCCTCCCCTATACATTTTTTAAAGGATTTATTTATTTATATTTATTTACTTTTATCCATTTTTACACCCCCCCATTTTTGCTGTTTCTATGTCCATTTGCTGGGCAACTCTCTGTGTCCATTTCCTGCCCTCTCTTCTCATCCTTCTCCTCCTGTCCTTACTGGGATTCAATCCTTGGAACCTCTGATGTGGGAGAGAGGTGTCCTACCTCCTGCACCACCTTAGTTCCCAGTTTTTCGGTGCGTCTTGTCTAGGCTCTCCCTTGTGTCACTCTCCTGTTACGTCATCATCTTGCTGCGTGGCTTGCGGGGCCTGACGGCGCAACCGTGGACGGGGCCTGGCAGCTCACCCACTCGTGGGGCCTAATGGCGTACCCGCACATGGGGCCTGGTAGCCCACGCACCTCCTAAATTTTTCTTTTTTTTATTTTTACGAGGAGGTCCTGGGGATCGAACCCAGGTCTCTCCATATGGGAGACAGACACCCAACCACCTGAGCCACATCCGTCCCCCTGCTATATCTCTTAAGCTTGACCAAAGATACCCAAAATTACAGTCTTTTTTCCCATACAGGATGGTCATAGAATAAATCAGGCTTAGTTTATCACCAACATTCTAAAAACCAGACCTAGGGAGAAAAACTAGGTCTGGGGACACATGCATGGTTTCTAATATAGCAAATGTTTAGCCTACCCTGATTATCACAAAATCAGGACAGCGAGAATATTCACTACTAACATTCTTTAAGTACTAGAAATATATTTTGAGAAATAACATCTTTCAATTCTTAATAATGATAAAAGTTTGCAATTGCTGTTCAGCAATCATATATTTAGGTTATGTTTTTTTATTATAAGACATGTTAAAAGTCTCAAATCAATAATCTAAGCTTCTACCTTAAGAAATTAGAAAAAGAAGAGCAATATAAATAAAAAGCAAGCAAAAGGAAGTAAATAATGAAGATAGGAACAGAAACTAATAAATTGAAACCAGAAAAAACATCAATGAAACAAAAAACTGGTTCTTTGAAAAGATCAATAAAATTAACAAGACTCTAGCAAGACCGACAGGGAAAAATAGAAAGGAGACACAAATTACTAACATCATGAATGAACAGAGGATATGTACTATAGAACCTGCAGACATCAAAAAGATAAAAGGGAATAATACAAACAGCTCTACATGCAAATTTAACTTAGATGAACTGGACCAGTTCCTCAAAGAATGCAAACTACTACATTGACCCAATATGAAACAGATAATTTGAATAGTCCTATAACTTCACTTGGCTTTAGTTTCCCCACCAAATGGGAAGGTTGGGTAAAGTGACATAGGTGACCTAGGGTCCATGATTCTACCTGAGTGGAATTCCTTTTGGTCTGTAGTAACATATTGGATTGTAATCCACTGCTCTTCACTTAAAAGCTTGCTTTTTAAGAATTCACATTTACATTATTTGCATTTGGATAAAATATGAATTTAGTTTTTGCAGAAACACAATTTTCTTACACATAAACATTTAAAGCCATTGCCAAACCCAGAGTTTCTGAATTTTTAGGCATTTTCAGATATTGGTAGATGTATAGGAGATACTGCCTATGTTACTAGCAACTTAATTAAATGATAATAGTTTTAAAATAACGTATCTTTGTGTATTGAACCATATATCATGTAAAGTACAGAACTGAAATAAAGATATTTTTTATTCTGGACAGTTTCAAAATAGAATAATATGGTGATGTCTTGTTTTAGGAAAAGATGGATGAAAAAAGAAAACTGGTTCTTTAATATCACCCTTCATATTTAGTTGCAGAAGAATAAAAAGGACTTTTCCTTTCTTAAAGAAATATCATCTAGGGAGGCGGCTGTGGCTCAATCAGTAGGGCTCCCGTTTACCATATGGGGGGCCCCGGGTTCGGTTCCCGGGGCCTCCTGGTGGGGGCAGGCCCACCCGCGCGGCGTGGTTGGCTGACCCAGCAAGCACAAGCAGCGGGGGGGGGGGGGATAAATGAATAAATAAATAAAATAAAAAATCTTAAAAAAAAAGAAATATCATCTAAACTTGAAATATAAAAGTGTTTGCTCTGATGATTTTACATCCCCAAAAGGAAAGAGCTTTTACCTTGGGGATGCAATGAGCTAGGGATAGACAGCTGAGGTAATATTTTCAATGCTATGACAGTTTTGGAGATGAAATTTTTCTATGCATTATTTACAAAGAAGAGAGCAAATATAAGTTTAACACTTTAGGATCTGCTTTATGTGGATGGATAAAGGAAAAAATGGTAAGTGTAACAGTTTGAATATACTTTAAAACTTTACCAACTTAATATGCAAATAGCCCTTACAACATAATAGTAAGAAAGCAAACTTGAAAATCCACTTCCCAAAGTAAGATTTATGAATGGCTAAGAGGCACATGAAAAAATATTCAACATCATGTCATTAGGAAAATGAAAATGAAAATGAAAAACAAAATGGTCTGTCTCTCCACACCCACTAGAATGGCCAAAATGTAATAGGCTGATAACACCAAGTGGAACACTAGAATTCTCATACATTGCTGGCGGGAGTGTAAAATGGTACAACCATTTTGGAAAACAGCTTAGCAATTTTTTTACCATGTGACCCAGCCATTTTACCCCCAAGTATATACCCAAGAGAAACAAAAATGTGTACATGTACAAACTTGTATCTAAATAGTTATAGCAGCTTAATTCATAATAGCCCCAAACTGGAAAGAACCTAAATGTCCATCAACAGGGAAATAGGATAATCCGTGGTCCATTCCACAATGAAACACTGCTCAGCAATAAAAAAGAACTACTGAAGAAGAAGAAAAAGAACTACTGATACATACAACTACACGAATGAGTATTTAAAACAAAACAAAACAAACAAAAAAACATGCTGAGTGAAAAAAAGCCAGACAGAAAAGGGTACATGCAATATGGTTCCATTTATATCAAGTTCTAAAATTGGCAAAACGACTATACTGGTAAAAAGCAGATTAGTGACTGCCTGGTCAGGGGATGGGGAAGATTCAACGGAGAAAGCCATGAGGGAGCTTTCTAGGGTAATGGAAATATCCCATATCTTAATGTGAAGGTGGTGGTCACACACACCATATAGTCAAAATGGATGCATTTTATTTTTATTTTTTTTTTTTATTTTTAAAGATTTTATTTATTTATTCATTTATCCCCCCCCCCTGCTGCCTATGCTCGCCGGGCCAGCCAACCACGCCGTGCGGGAAGGACTTGCCCCCACCAGGAGGACCCAGGAACCGAACCGGGGGCCTCCCACATGGTAAACGGGAGCCCCACTGATTGAGCCACAGCCGCTTCCCTGTATGCATTTTATTTGATGCACAGTTATACCTCAGGAAATTTATAAAAATAAACACACACACACACAGATGAATGGGTAAACAAAATGCTGTATATACATACAATGAGATATTATTTGACCATAAAAAGGAATGAATTTCTGATGCACACTACAACATGGATGAAACTTGAAGACATCATGTTGAGTGAAATAAGCCAAACAGAAAAAAAGCAAATACTTATCATCTCACTTTTGTGAAATAAGCAGAATAGGCATGTCTTTTCTAAAATCAGAACTAAAATACAGGATACCAGGAGGCAAGTGGGGAAGGGGAATGGAGAGTTAAGGTTTAATTGGTATGGAGTTTCTGTTTGGGATGATGGAAAAGTTTTGGCAATAGATGATGGGGACGGAGGCACAACTTTGAGTATGTAATTAATACTGCTAAATTATATATTCAAAAAGGAAAAAAGGGAAGTTTGGGATTGTATATAAGTTATCTACACACACACACACACACACACACCATAGAACTGGGCAACACAAAGAATGAACCCTAATGTAAACATTGTGCAAATGTTAATAGCATAATTATAATAATATTGTTTCATGAATTGTGACAAAGTTACCATACTAATTTAAAATGTTAATAATAGGAAAACAGTATTATGAGAAGGAGGTACATAGGAACTCTATACTTTCTCTATGATGTTTCTGTTAACCTACAACTGCTCTGAAAATATAAACAAAGTAAACACACAAGAAGTATCACATGGGTCTATGTGTCTTCACAGTATTTGAAAAGCACAAATATAGGACTTGAAATATTTTGAAATTAAGGGGGAAAAGCATGGAAAACTATTGGCAAGTATCTCACTTAATAACCAAAACCAACAACTAGATTCAGCTTCTAAGACGTGACAAGGGAAAACTTTAAGGAGAAACCAAACCCAGCTTGGCAATAAAATAACGGCATTTTAAAAAATCTTATAACAAGGTAAAACGCCTTTGCTGATAATAAATGCATGAACTCAAAAGACTCCAAGGCAGAACATAGAACTAATGACTGGAGGTCAGCTAAGAAAATTATATTGTCGACTAGTTGCTTTTCACAAAAAGCATTGTATTAGCTGAACCAGAAGATGCCAGAATAGTTATAATGTTTCCCTTGAAAACACCCACATCCTAATAGAAAGAAAGTCTTAGGTACTTTTGAATGCATACCTAAGAACCTCTATGGAGGTACTAATGTCTCCTTCTAAAAAATAAATTTTCACCGATAAAACTAGTGTTCAGAAAACACTATTGGAATATCTAAATATGGCTATAAGTGATAGCAATATGCTGCCAGTTCTTGTTATTTATGGTAGCTATGCTCTATATAAAGTTGACATGGACACTGAATTAATGAATACTGAACAACTGCTCTGGGGAAAACACAAGGTTAGGTTCCCGAGAGCCTCTGGTCACAAAATATTTGTCACTGATCAACACATAACCTTGTTTTATGTGCTTCCATTCAAAGGCACCTTATTTCATATATACTGCTGATTCATTAACATGGAACTCATGGCCAACAGTACTATACCTCACGCCTGAACGAAGCTTTTCTAATGCATGTATTTCTCTGTAAGGCACATCACAGGCTTCCTGTGCTTATGAACAGTAGATGACATTCTGCACTATGCTTGGGAACCATTTTAAACAGCCAAATCACCAACAAAAAGCACAAAAATGTGAAAAAAAAAACATGATACTAAATAAATGGCAAAATGGACGTTTGTTTACAGTGTAAGCGCTGAAACAAGAAGGCAGAGCATCACTGTGTGCATCCTCAGCTGGGAACCTGCGTGTTGGGAGACTAACATTTTTCACAGCTCTGTGCACATCCACAAATGACCATGAAAGCACCCAAATATTGATTTGGAGGCTATGAATACATTTTAGTGAGTAGGCAAATTTATGAATATGGAACCTATGAATAATGAGGATCAGTTGTATTTGGAATACAGTGACTGGTTAAAATTTCCATTCTCTTTCCTTCCTCAGAGGATTCTCCCTTTAAAAAAAAAACTGACAAGGGGAGCAGATGTAGCTCAATAGCTGAGTGCCTGCTTCCCACATATAAGGTCCTGGGTTCAATCCTTAGTACCGCCTAAAAAAAAAAAAAAAAAAACAGACAAAATAATATGTTCATTGATGGTATTTTACTGTTAATGAAAATACATAATAAAGACAATGCAAAATAATAATGAAAAAGTGATTTTATAAATATCATACTCATTTAAGATATGTAAAATTTAGGTGGTTAGTGTTATGGATTGAATTGTATCCCTAAAAAGTAGTCCTAATCCCCGTACTCAGAATGTGACCTTATTTGGAAAACGTAATCAGACAAATTAAAATGAGGTCATACTGGATTAGAGTGGGCCATAATCCAATATGCCTGGTATCCTTATAGGAGAGAAATTTGGACACAGACAGACACCAAGGGGAAAAAATCATGTGACAGTGAAAGCAGGTTTTGAAGAGCTGCAGCTGCAATTCAGGGAACACCAAGGATTGCTGCCAAACCACCAGAAGCTAGGACAAGGCTAGGAAGGCTTCTCCCCTATAGGTTTCAGAGAGCGCAAGGCCCTGCCGACTCCTTGATTTCAGACTTCTAGCCTCCAGAGCTATGAGACAATAAATTTCTGCTATTTGAAGCCATCCAGTTTGTGGTACTTTGTTACAGCAGCCCAGGAAATGAAGACAGTTATTTTTAAAACTCTTAATTTAAAATACATCTCAAAGAAAATATGCTTCTTTTTGATTAATTAGATATCATAATTAACATCAGCCCAAAGCTCTGATTAAAGATGCTTTTGTAAAGCTCTCCATGCAGATATATGTATGTCCAGTTCATTCATTTTAATTTCTGTACTGTTACATTTCATAAACATATCCTAGTTTAGCCATTCCTTACTACCGACATTTAAGGTTTTTGCTCCCGATATTACAATAAGTAAAAGAATATTCTTATACTTGACTGCTTTTGTTGAAGTTCAAGAGTTTCTCTAGGGTTTATAAGTAGAAGCAGAATTGCTGGGGAGTTAGAAGAGTATATTTTCTTTCTTTTTTCCTTAATTTTTTTTTTTTACTGTGAAATATAACAAATAGAAAAAGGAGACCATATGATGCCTGTATATAGTTTAATAACAATAGAGTCATACCATTGAATTGTACACTTAAAAATGGGTGAATTTAATGGTATGCAAATTATAACAGTAAAGCTTTTTTAAAAAAGACAGAATGTACATATCAGCATCTTGTTCCTCATAAACTGCAAAACAAACTTGTGCCAAACAAAATGATGTATGTTTCCCTGTGAGAGATTTAATTAAATATGGATTAGTGGTTAGTGGTTTTTATGGAAGACTCTTTCATAATTAGAAAAGAAAAACACTCAACCATGACATTCCTGTGATGAATCTTCGCTTGAGGCCTTTAGTTATGGTAAGAAATATTTTAAAAATGATTTACTACATTGACCAGGTCTATGGCATAACAATATAAAATAATAATAATAAAGATGATGATGATGATAAATCCACTCCTCTACTTGACTTTGATCTGGGACACCTTTCTCCTTTATGTAATATTTATATATCTTTGTACTTGGAAAATAACAGGGACCAACTTCTGGGCACTTTATATGCTGGGGTTGTTATTTTCCCCTTCCTTTTTGGCCATATTCACTTCTGATTACTTTCTAATTCTCCTATTTAACCTGTTCCTACACCCCCAAAGAGCTATAAGACCATAGCTGGGAGATCCAGAGACTCATTTGAGCCTTTGGTCCTCCGTCCAAATGAAAGTTACTATCTCCATCTTGTAAAATAAACAATGAGGACACAGACAAGTTAGGACCTAGATCACCTCCCTCTTTGTGCAACTTTTCTTCCATTATACCATCTTCACTTTTTATGTAAAGTTTCTCATGTTTCTCAGGTTAAAAAGTGCAAAGCATAGACATGCAAAAAGGATAGGAAAACCTCCATAATCACAGACTCTTTGGGCAGCCAACATAATATTATGATGAACCCCTCTTTGGATCAATTCAAGATAAGAAATAAATGTGAAAGACAAGAAAGTAAAAGGTCTTTAGAAGACTTTTACTCATGATAAAGGGAAGGATTTCTTAACCATAAAGAACCATACTTAAAAGGGAAAAGGTTAATACATTGGACTTCATTGAAATTAAGAATTTCTGTTCAGCAAAGGACACCACAAAGAAAATAAAAATACAATGGGAGACAATGTATGCAACTCATATAACCATCTCAGGACTAGTAGTAAGAATATATAAAGAGCTCTTATAAATCAATAATAAGTAAAAGATAAACAGACACTTCACAAAAAAGGAAATCCAGAGGGCTAAGAAGCATATAAAACAGTGAGTGAATTCAGTAATCAAGGAAATGCAAATTAAAGCCACGATGAGATGCTATTACACAACCACCAACGAAAAATTCTGACAATACTAAATTTTGGTGAGAATACTGAGCAATAGGAATGCTTACAACAATGGCTGGCATATAAATTAGTACAATCACTTTGAGAAGACAGTTTGACACAAACCGAGGGGTGGTTAATTTGATTTTCATTTTTCATTATTAATTTTAAATGATTCATTAAACTATATGCTTTATGCATTTTCTATTATTTGTTATATATCATAATTTTTTAAAGGTTAAAAAGTAGTATAGTATACCTTTACTTTGACTTAAATGGGAACCAAATTTTTAAAAATAGTTTTGGCTCATAGAGGAATATATTTTAAAGGGAAAATGAGGGTCTCATTCTTACTAAAATATTAATGTTTTAGTTTCCTAGGCTGCTTATGCAAATATGATGAAATGGTTTGTCATAAACAATGGAAATTTATTAGCTTACAGTTTGAGGACAGAAAAATGTCCAAATAAAGGCATCATCAAGGTGCTGCTTTCATCCAAAGACGGGCTGCTGGCTATCCTTGGCTCCTCTGTATCTTGGCAAGGTACATGGCAGCATATGCTGGACTCCTCCTTCTCTTCTGGGTTTTGCTGATATCAGCTTCTTTCTTCCATGGCTTCTCTCTCTCTCTCCCTCTCTCTTTCTCTCTCTCTCAATTTCATTCTCTTATAAAAGATTCTAGTATTAGGATTAGGACCCATCCTATCTGAAGTGGGACACACCTTAACTGAAGTAGCTTCATCCAAGTTCCTACTTACATTGGGTTCACACCCACAGGAATGGATTAAATTCAAGAACATGTTTTTCTGGGGTACATACAACTTCAAATCACTAGAATTAATATTAATTTTTTAATCTGTGGAACTGCTATGGCTTGAGTGGGAAAAATTGATAAAGATCCAACTATTTCAAAGACAAGAACCTCTAGTTCAATAATAGGATGAATTCATTGGGAAAATATTGTTTGGCAAAGTAGTTTATATGGATATTCCCTTCTACCTGGAAGGATTATCCAAAATATATGTATTTATATTGGGGCATATTGATGATGGAACTGGACTAGTATGACCAAAAAAACCTCCCAAAACATAGTTTGATTTTTATTAGAATTTAACTCTCAAGCTTGAGAAAATAGTATTAATGAACAATGGACTACTTGCTGGTCAATACTGATTTTTAAAAATTATTATGATTAGATCAGTTTAAGGTTTACAGAAAAATCATGCAAAAAATACAAAGTTCCCATATACAGTCCCACAAAGTTTTCCCTATTATTAACAACTTGCCTTAGTGTGGGACCTTTGTTAAAAGTGATGAGCCATATCTCGAGATGAATGAAGATGAGAACACAACATATCAAAGTTTCTGGGATGCAGTGAAGGCAGTGCTGAGAGGGAAATTTATAGCCCTAAACACTTGCATTAAAAAAGAAGAAAGACTATACTTTCAGGGATCATTTTTATAGTTTGTCACTAGAGAAGGATCTCTGAACATGTAGGGTACTGAAGTAGGAGCAGTGGCTGAATGGTGGACTGGCACGAGGAAGTGGAGCTGAAGATTGGAGATGCAGCTTTTTTACTAATCAAACTTCTTGAAGCCACATCTGTAGTATCAGCTCAAATGGAAGAGCTTGCCTTCAAATGTACGGAAAAATGCACGTTTCCTTAATACATGGCAGGACCTCCTGAAAGAAGGCTATGATTCTTTGATACCTGACAACTGATTTGGCATGATTAGTCATTGAAATAATGACTGTGTAATAATTCACTTCCCCTCATATATATATTGTCACTATAACTCATGTATAGGATGATCTCTTTCTAGCTGTTTTCTTGTGTACACAGAATGAAATTTTTCTTTCTTTTTTTTTTTTTTTTACTTTTGTGAAAGCAGGATACTAGTGTTATTTTTGATAATGGCAAGTTTTTGGTATGAAAGTTAATTTCATCAGTAGATAATTAATATGAATAATGCTACAGTTCTACCAGTATTAAACCAGGTAGACCATTTTTCAAGTTACAAGAAAATTCCAAGAATGTCAGAGTTTGAGGGAATGTTGTAGTTTAGCCTCATTTTATGGACAACAGTAAGCTACTTTGACTAAGGTTGCCAATGGTAGACCTAGCTCCATTAGGCTAAGTTCCCTAGAGCTAATAATGATGTTGTCTTTTTTTTTAAAAAAAGATTTATTTTACTTATTTATACACACCCCCCCCCCCCCGGTTGTGCTCGCTGTCTACTCTTTGTGTCCATTTGCTGTGTGCTCTCCGTGTCTACTTGTATTCTCTTCTCATTTTCTCTTTAAGAGGCACTGGGAACCGATTCTGGGACCTCTGATATGGAAGAGAGGCACTCAATCACTTGAGCTATCTCAGCTCTCTGATTTGTTGTGTCTCTCATTGTCTCTCCTTTTTTGTCTCTTTTTGTTGCACCAGCTCTCCGTGTAGGCCAGCTCTCTGCCCAGGCCAGCTCTCTGTGCAGGCCAGCTCACTGCGTGGTCCAGCTTGCTTTCACCAGGAGGCCCCAGGAAACGAGCCCAGGACCTCCCATATGGTAGACAGGAGCCCAATCACTAGAGCCACCTCCACTTCCCAAGATGTTGTCTTAATTGCCTCTATATCTCCAGCACCTGGAATAGTTTGTTGAATGAAAACAGCACTCACTAAATGTTGAATAAGAATTGGCAAACATGATTAAAGCTCTTTTGTCCTCCTATTTTTAGCATGAAGACTAATTATTTCTTTACTTAAAAGAAAAAGTCCTCTTTTTTATGGCGATTTGAATTTTGATGATTGTTTTTTACAAATATATGATAATTTTTTGCCCTTTTATGAAGCTTTTTAAAAAACCCTTTACTTTGGAAAATGAAAGCCTGTCTGGAAAGAATGCATATTGTTCTCTATTTCTATGGTTAACTGCCTTTACAGTTAATGATTCCTATATTTGATATATTTACTTTATTGCTGTCTTAAAAGGTCCTTGTCTGGGTTAGGGTTCCGAGTTGTTGCATTTGAAGCTTTGGAAGTTGTTTATGTAACAGTTCTAAAGCAACCTTGAGGAAGAACTGCATCTTTTAATCACCACCTGTCCAGGATGGGTTGAAACAATGGCTGCTGTCACCTTTGTCTGGTGTTGATTGAAACAATAGCTACCGTCAGAACTGGGCCCATAGCCATCCGAATTCACCATCCAAAAGTCATGATCGGTGATCAACAATGCCCACCCCTGTTCTTGGGGAAGAGGATTTTTATGTACCTTTCTGTTACCAGCAAGCTAGCCAGGGACTGAACCCCATGGCACCTTGCTGTGAGAGTGGTAGATGGGTGTCAGTAGCCTTGTGGAGTGAGCAATTTACTGGTCTTAAATTTATCAACCTCTTTCTTCTGCTCTTCTTTGTTTGACAGTGTTCTTCTGGCCTCTGGAGTTTCAAAATAGTTGTTTCAGACAGTTCCTGCCTGTTTAATAGTTGTTTTGGTGGAAGGACTGAGTCCTGGAGCTCTCACCCCACCATCTTCCCTGGAAGAGGTGACTCTTCTTTTTAAATGTAAACATTTAGAGCTTTAAATTTCCCTTTCAGTTTTGCCTTGCAGTGTTGGTATATTGTGTTTTCATTTTCATTCACCTTAAGATATTTCATAATTTCCCTTGTGATTCCTTCTTTGACCAATTGGTTGTTTAAGAGTGTGTTATTTAATTTCCATATATTTGTCAATTTTTCAGTTCTCCCTTTGTTATTGATTTCTAACTTCATTCCACTGTGGTCAGAGAACATTCATTATATGATTTCAAAAATTTTAAATGTATTGAGATTCGTTTTGTGATCTAACAAATGATCTCTTCTGGAGATTGACTTGTGCACTAGAGAAGAATGTGTATTCTGCTGCTGGTGGGTGAAGTGTTCTATACATGTCTGTTAGGTCTAGCTGGTTTATAGGGTCATTCAAGTCTTCTATTTCCTTATTGATCTTCTGCCAAATATTCTATTCACTATTGAAAGTGGTGTATTAAAGTTCCTACTCTTAATGTAGAACCATCTATTTTTGCCTTCATTCTTTTGATATTTACTTGATATATTTTGGGTCTCTGCCTTTAGGTTCATATATATTTATAATTGTCTGTTCTTGTTCAATTGACCACTTTATCAGTACATAATGGCTTTCTTTGTCTGTTATAACGGTTTTTGAGTTAAAGACTATTTTACCTAATATTAGTGTCTCTACCTCAGCTCCCTTTTGTTTCCTATTTGCATGGTATATTTTTTCTTTCTTTTCACTTTCAAACTACTTGTGACTTTGACTTTAAAGAGACTTTCACTTTCAAACTACTTGTGACTTTGACTTTAAAGAGACTTTCTTGTAAGCAGCATATAGTGTGTCATAGTGTGTCATGCTTTTTATCCATTCTGCCAGTATCTGCATTTTGACTGCAGAGTTTAGTCAATTTTCATTTAAAATAACTATTGTTATTGCAGAACTTTCTTCTGTTATTTTGCTATTGTGTCTTTGTAAGTCTTATACATTTTTCGTTCATCAATTTTCCTATTACGGTCTGTTTCATATTATCTTTTGTAGTGTACTATTTTGAGTCCCTTTTCATTTCCTTCTGCATATATTTTTCAGATAATTTCTGTGTGGTTACCAAGGGGCTTATGTTTAACAAATTAAATCTGTAACAATCTCATTTGATTTGATACCAACTTAACTTCAATAGCATACCCCTCATCCCCCCACATTTATGTTTTCTGTCACAAATGGTATCTTTATATATTATGTGTCCAAAATTATAGATTTTTCCTTACTTTTTGTGCATTTGCACTTTAGATCCTTTACCAGAGATCTTTCTTTTTGCTGCTTTGATCTACCATCTAGTGTCCTATCCTCTTAATCTGAGGAACTCCCTTTAATATTGCTAGTAGGGCTCATGTTGTGGTGATGAACTCCACCAGCTTTTGTTTATCTGGGAATGTCTTAATCATCCTTAATTTTTGAAAGGCAATTTCATTGGATATAGAATTTGGAGCTGGCAATTATTTTTTCAGCACTTTTATTATTTCAGCCAATTCCTTCTTGGCTTTGTAGTTTCTGACGAGAAATTGACAATCTTTTGGGGCTCTTTTGTGCATGACACATTGCTTCTTTCTTGCATCTGTCAGGATTCTCTCTTTGTCTTTGGCATTCAACAGTTTGATTATTATGTGTTTGGTCATGGATCTCTTTGAGTGTATCCTATTTGGGGTTGGCTGGGCTTCTTGGGTGTGTATATTCATGTTTTTCATTAAATTTGGAAAGTTAACTGCCATTATTTCTTTGAATGTTTCTTCTACCTCTTCCATTCTTCTGGGACTCCCATAATGCATATATTGGTGTGCTTGATGGTATTTCACAGGTCCTTTAGGCTCTGTTCATTTTTCTTCATTCTTTTTTTCCTTCTGCTCCTTAGCCTGAATAATTTCAATTGTTTTATCTTTGAGGTCACTGATTCTTCCTTCTGCTGGCTCCAATGTACTGTTGAAACCCTCTAGGGAATTTTTATTTCAATTATTGTGGTCTTTAGCTGCAGCATTTCTGTTTGGTTCCTTTTCATAATTTCCACCTCTCTATTGAAATTCTCATTTTGTTCATATCATTTTTCTGATATCCTTTATCTTTGTCCACATTTTCCTTTAGCTATTTGAGCATATTTAAGACCATTTTAAAAGTCTGTCTGTTATGTCTATAGTCTGGTGTTCATTAATGGTTTTTGATGTTTTATCTTGCTTCTGAATTTTTATCTTATTCCTTTGTATGAGCCATCATTTCCTGTTTCTTTGTATATCTTGTAATCTTTTATTGCATACTGTATACTTTAATATTTAATGTGTCAACTCTGGAATTTAGTCCTTAATCTATTCGTTCTTGAAGTTTATATATAATTAGTGATATAAGAGAGATTTCCTTGAATGCCAGGAGCTAGCAAAAACAAACAAACCAATGTGAAAAAACCTTTTATAGTCTTTGCATATTGGCTCTGTTTTGGCTTGTAATCTCTTTCAGAGCTTAGCCCTTCTGCCGATGAACCTGATGATGAGCCTGAGGCAATAGTACAGGATCCTCTCTGGTCTTTTCTGTGCATGTGTCTTATTCTGGGCATGTGTTCATGCCTTAGGAATTCCCCTTTTTACAGGGATCTGAATGCCCCCTCTTCTGCCCATGAAATAGTCTTTCCTTTGTCATGAGTGCTCTATTGTATGTCTTAAACCCAGTAATCCTTTGTTGCAGGCCACTGCAATTGGATTCTTACTCTGATTTAGATGCTACTCTGATTTAGATGTCCACAAGCTGCTTCTGTGTGCAGGGCAAGTTCTGGGTTTGGGGGTGTTGGGGTTTGAATCATGTCCCTCCCCAAAGGCATGTTCAGGTCCCAACATCCTATAGGTATGATCCCATTTGTAAATAGGACCTTTGAAGATGTTATTCATTAAAGTACGCTCAAACTGAATGAGGGTGGGCAATCATCCAATATGTCTCAAGTCATTATAAGAAAAAGAAATTGGAACACAGATAGTAAAAGACAGAAACTGGAAGTCAACAGAAACTGGAAGAGAAAGGAGAAGAAACTACCATGTACATTGCCATGTGATAGAAAAGTCAAGGAACCCCAGAAATTGCCAGTCAGTCAGGAGACCCCAGGAGGAAGCAAGCATTCTAGACTGTGAAACCATGAGTCAATAAATTCCTGTTGTTAACCCTCCCATTGTACAGTATTTGTTTTAGCAACTATGAACCTAAAACAGGGAGTATGAGATGAGTGCCCTCGTTCATTCTTCCGGCTGCTGCCATAGGTTGTACATAGGCATACTCTGCTCCCTTCAGAATAGGACAAGGGATGGGAAGCGGCTGTGGCTCAATCAGTAGGGGTTCCCGTATACCATATGAGAGGCCCCGGATTCGGTTCCCGGGGCCTCCTGGTGAAGGCAAGCCTGCCCGCACGGCGTGGTTAGCTGACCCAGCGAGCACAAGCAGCAAGGGGGGGATAAATGAATAAATAAATAAAATCTTTAAAAAATAAAAATAATAAAAAAAAAAGAATAGGACAAAGGACCCACACTGATAGTGCAGACTGGTTCCACACGGAGCTGAAAGGAGGTGGGGGAAGAGCCAACAAGTGTACCATGATCTTTTCCTACCATTTTAAAAAAGATTTATTTATTTTTATTTCCCTGTCCCCTAGATGGCTCCCTCATCTGTCTGCTTGTTGTCTGCTCATCTTCTTTAGGAGGCGCTGGGACCCAAACCCAGGACCAAAGCGAATACCTAACCACTTCAGACACTTCCACTCTCTGCTTCTTGTGTCATCTGCTGGTTGCGGCGTCTACCGATTGTGGCATCTGCTCATTGTGGTGGTTGCAGCGTCTACTGGTTGCGGTGGTTGCGGAGTCTGCTGGTTGTAGCATCTGCTGGTTGCGGTGTCTGCTGGTTACAGCATCTGCTCATTGTGGTGTCTGCTCGTTGGGGCAGTTGCAGTGTCTGCTTGTTGCAGCATCTGCTCATTGCAGTGGTTGCGGTGTCTACTGGTTGTGGCGTCTGCTTGTCTTTTTTAGAAGGCACTGGGAACCGAACCCAGGACCTCCCGTGTGGGAGGTGGGCGCCAAATTGCTCGAGCCACATCTGCTCCCCTCCTACCATTTTTTAAAATTTAATTAATTCCCCCACCTCGTTGTTTTGCCCTCATTGTCTGCTCTCTGTATTCTTCTGTGTCTGCTTGTCTTCTCTTTAGGCAACACCAGGAACTGATCCTGGGACCTTCTGGAGTGGGAGAGAGGCACTCAATCTCTTGTTGCCACCTCAGCTCCCTGGTGTGCTGCATCTCTTATTGCTTCTCCTCTGTCTCTTTTTGTTGTGTCATCTTGCTGCTCCAGCTCCCTGCTCAGGCCAGCACTCCATGTGGACCAGCACTCTGCATGGGCCAGCTCTCTGCTGGGGCCAGGTTGCCACATGGGCCAGCTTGCCTTTCACCAGGCAGCCCTGGGAATCAAACCCTGGACCTCCTATATGGTAGATGGGAGCCCAATTGCTTGAGCCACATCCATTTCCCTCCTACCATTTTTTTTTTTTTTAATCATTCTTTATTTTATTTTTTTTTAATTTTTACCGGGAGGTCCCGGGCATTGAACCCAGATCCCTCCATATGGGAGACAAATGCCCAACCATTTGAGCCACATCCGTCGCCCCCTCCTACCATTTTAAGTTGGCTTTTTCTTGACTCAGCACTGACCCAATTATTACAACCCTTTAAATGTTCTCTGGAGCTCTGAGGAAGATGACTTTGACTTTTTTTACTGGTTATTCAAAGATTTTGTGAGAGAATGGAACCCTGGAGTTTCTCACATCATATTGTTCAACTGGTCAATGCTTATCACAAATAAGTGGTGGCCTAACATTCCTTCCAGATATAAAATGCCACAATAGTATTCCAAAATAAATTTTGGCACCCACATGAAACACTTTTAAAAATGCCATGCATTTAGAAATTCCCATTTATATGTTTTAGAATTGATTAAGAATATAAATATGATTATATGTGTAATTTTATTACACATATAAAACTTTAAAGCCAATGTAAAATATAAAGGGTCTTATGTAGCAGAGATTGCCT
Source organism: Tolypeutes matacus (assembly GCA_026826555.1). NCBI lineage: Eukaryota > Metazoa > Chordata > Mammalia > Cingulata > Chlamyphoridae > Tolypeutes > Tolypeutes matacus. The sequence goes on from JAKSZT010053785.1 coordinate 4,326,207, forward strand.
GCTATATGATTAATTCAAAAGCAATATTTTTTTTAGCATCGATGTATTCTTGATCATTTGAACCGTATATCTAGTAAAGTATAGAACTGAAATGCACAATATTTTCTTAATCAGGATGGTTGGAAAACAGTGTGACTAATAATTTCCATTCAAGAGAAAAACAAATGAAAAGAAGTGTAATACTTTTAGTAGCTTCCATATTGTTATTTGTGGAAATCTTTTTCTTTTACCAAGGGGTGTAATTTTACCAATGAATATTTTGGCTGCTGCATTATTATGCAGTGATATACATTCCACACATGGGAAAGAAATATTGGATTGTTAACATTTGATAGCCACTTAACTTTTGACAGATAAGTAGCACCAACAGAATTTGTTCAGTTAATGTATAGGCACTAGCTAAAATACAAAAAGTGTTTGGCTTAGCAATTTTGCAGTTTCTCATTTCACCCATTCATTTAGCACCTCCTAGGTAAAATTCCTATTTGAGAATGGAAAAGGACAAAGTCTTTCCCTTTTTAAAGGGATTAAAGGGTTAAATGGATCACTCATTTTCTTGACTTCAAAATAAAAAGATTAGTTATGCCACTAAATGCGCTTTCCCAACAGATGGTGACAAGTTCCCTTAGCTTTCCTCCGTTGGAGAATGTCTTGATTTTTATTTTATTTATCCCACCCACCCCCCTTGTTGTTTTGCTCTTGCTGTCTGCTCTCTGTGTCCATTCACCATGTGCTTTCCATGTCTGCTTCTTTTCTCTCTTTAGGAGGCACTGGAAGCTGATCCCGGGACCTCCAGCATGGGAAAGAGGCACTCAATTGCCGGAGCCACCTCATCTTCCCGGTCTGTTGTCTCTCACTGTCTCTCTTCTGCATCTTGCTTTGTTGCATCATCCTGCTGTGCCAGCTTCTCCGTGGCACTGGCCATCAGCTCTCCACGGCACAGGCTGTCAGCCCTCCACGGTGTGGGCCAGCTTGCCTTCACCAAGAGGCCCTGGGAATCAAACCCGGGGCTTCCCATATGGAAGATGGGAGCCCAATCGCTTGAGCCACATCCGTTTCCCAAAAATGTCTTGATTTTTACTTCATTCCCGATGGATATTTTTACTGGGTAGACAATTCTGGCTTGGCAAGTATTTTCTTTCAGTTTTTGAAAAATGTTCACTTCCTCCTGGCCTCCGTGGTTTCTGGTAAGAAATCCACTGTCAATTTATTCTTCCTCTGTATGTAACAGGTATTTTCTAACTGTTTTCAAGACTTTTTCTCTGTATTTCATTTTCAGAAGTTATATTGCAAGTGTCTTGAACTTCTTTGGGTTTATCCTGCTTGTGGTTCACTCAGCTTCTTGAATTTGTAGGTTTATGCCTTTCAGCAAATTTTGGAGATTTTGAGCCACTATTTCATTGAATATTTTTTCAGCCCACACTTTCCTTCTCTTTTTGGGGCTCTGATGACACTGGTCTTTTGTTACTGTTCCACAGGTATCTAACCTTTGTTTTTGTTGTTAGATTTTTCTTTTCTCTCTCTCTCTCTCTGTTATTGAAAGGGGTAATTCCTATTGTTCTATCTTTAAGTTCACTCTTTCCTCTGACTTCAACATTCTGCTATTGAGCAGATCCAGAGAGTTTATTAGGATATATACCAATTCTAAAATTTCCATTTGCTTCTTCTTTATATCTTCTACTTCCTTACTGAGACTTTCCTCTTTTTTTTTCTTCATTTGTTTTCAGTGTGTTTGTAATTGTTTATTGGAGCATTTTTATGACTGCTTTAAAACCCATGTCAGATAATCGCAACAACTGTGTCTTCCCATTGTTGGCATCTGTTGACTTTTCTCCTTCAAGTTGAGATTTTCCTGGTTCTTGGAATGATGATTTGGAATAATGATGATGAATGATTTGGACACTTTGTGTACTATGTCATGAGACACTAAATCATATTTAACTCTTCTGTTTTAGAAGGCCTCCACTGATGCTATGCCAGCAGGGGAAGAAAACTGTATCTTTACCACCAAGTAGGGAGTGAAAGCCCAGGCTCTTCATTTTGTTTTCTTTGATACCACCCAGCAGAGAGAGGGAAAGGCACTTATCATCACAAGGTAGGGGAAGAAATCTAGGCTACTCATGTGGCCTTCACTACACTCATTCCACTTGGGGGGTGGGGCATAGAAAGGAATCTTATTATTGTCAGGTAGGGGTAGAGATCCAGGCTCCCCACTCATCACCTTCTGTACCACCCCAGAAGAAAGGGGTAGAAATGCATCATTACCACTAGGCAAAAGTAGAAGCCTTGGCTTTCCACTCAGTCTTTGCTGACAGAGGGGGTAAGAGGAGGCCACAGCTTTTTCCCTACAGTATGGCTGGAGTTGGCAGTTTGTCTTGCCAGGATGTCCCTTTCCTCATCCTTTGGCAAGAGAAAGATGACTTTATGGGGAATGGGCACCTTTTTATCTGTGCATATTGGCACTTCTGGGTTGTGAACTTCTTCAGCACCCAGCGCAGGATACACAGTAGAGGCAAAAAAGAAAACCCAGAAAACTTAACACCACATTGTTCCTTAAGTTCCAGGGTCCCTGGCCAGTCCACCTTTTCTCTACCTGTCAGAGTCTTCTTATGTTTACTTTATATATAATCTCCAGGGTTTTCAGCTAGCTTCATGGAATAGGAAGAAATGCATCTACTTTGTCTTTTCCAGAACCGAAAGTCTGGCTTCCCTAATAGATCTTTCCTTTTTCCCTGGGTAACTCTACTGCTACTCCTTCGAGGAATGGGAGGAATTTTTCCAGCAAAGACCAAAATCTAGATCTATATCAATTCTCCTAAACAAGTCAAGGTGTTCTTTCCCAAGATCCTCTGCTCCCCAATACACACACAGCTCACTCATTGAGAAACTAGGAAGAGTATAGGTAGGGAGTGGGAAGATTTCCCAGAAGGGAAAAACGAGGAGGGGTGATTTAACAGCATTTTTTCACTCCACCACTTATCACATGTCAATGAATAATTGGAAAAGGAGATAAATTTAGAAAGTAGGCTTTAAAGGGTCACAACTTATACTTTATATATATTTTTCCAGAATGTTTCCCCCAGGTAACAAATAAAGAAAAAAATGCTTTCCTTGGTTTCATTCTGGTTTTTATTTAAATCTTAATTAGGCCTGAAAACTTCTCACTCTTAGTTAAAGTGTCACAGTATCTCTTATTATTATTACAAAAACCAAGCACATTGTAAAGGTGACAAGTTATGGACTTGATGTTGATATTAATGATCATAAAAGCTCAAACTTACATAACTACTGAAGTAATAAAGAATGTAAATGTTAATCTTCTTGTTCAATAGCTTTTTCTTGGTTGAACCAATAAATCTAGCCTAGGTTTGATGATTAATCATACCTGGGGTTGGAAATATAGCTACAGTGTATTGACGAATTGCCTTTTCTTTCCCTTTTACTATTTTCTTTGAATTGGCCTCTTTTTTCCCACCAGAGCTGCTGCTGACAGATGAATATTGAACCGGTTATTACGAGCTTTCTTATTATGACAAGCATCCAGGCTTCTGTTGAATTTGCTTCTGTTCTGAAATGTACCCTCTGTTTCTTGCATTTTCTGCTGATAACTTTCTAATTTCTGTGCTTCTGATGGCTTCTCTTCTTTCTTGCCCTGTTCATAGTTTCTCTGAGTTGGATTCTCTTGCAGAGCTCTCTCATTCTGATAATGGAGTTCACTGAGAATCTCTACTCTCTGCTGTAAGATTTGGCACTCATTTTCTAGTAAAGCAGCAATCAAATTCAATGAGTAAGTGTCGTGTTTCAATTTCCTCATTTGTTCTTCCAGCTTTTGCTTAGCTGACACCTCATTATTCCACTGGGTTTCGACTCTTAGGTCATTCTGAGATTTGTGATACAATTTTATTAGTTCACTGAGTTCAGTTTGTTGTTCACTCCAGTGTTCTGCTTCTTGTAGTAACTGCTCCATGTTTTTCCTAAGTTTGACATTTTCTTCTTGAGCATGAAGGAGTCTGTCTTTTTCTTTACTTAATTGTGTTTCATTTACTGAGTCCCTTGCAAAAACTTGTACCTTGTCCTTGGAGTTCTGGTTGTCCAATATTTTCTCCTGTGTCTTTGCGTTCTGTGTTTCCTTTAGGTCTAAACTGACAAACAGATTTTTCAATAACACTTTATTTATGTTTTCAAGTCCTGTGATTTTTTCTTTAAGTTCTGACACATCCTCAGAAATATTGGTGTCCTTAAAAGATTCTTCGTCTTCTGTGTTCTTCTCTTCAAAACTTGTCACATTTTTAAGAATACTTTCAATTTCTTTAAAGACATTTTTGAACTTCTGTGCAGTCTGTTCAGTGACTTTATGGCTACTGTTATTTTTGGAAAAGAGAGAACCCCAGAATATAATGGGATGTGATCCAATTTCTATTAAAGAAATTATCATCTTAGGGTCACATGCCTCTTGATCAGGAGCAAGCCCAAGGGTTTCAGAGGAGGTGGACACTACCATCTCAGCTGAGCTTGCAAGGCTGGCCATCAGGACACGAAGACAGCAGAAAACCTTAGAGATTTCAGGAAGGGAAGGTGTTGGTTCCCTGTGGAAATGCGTACACAACGTGAATCAAGCAGATGTCAAAGTCCAGAGTTAAGGCCTGGAACCGGTGAGATGATGTTTAGGTAGAAGGTGGCATCTCAGACAGCCTGGAGTGAAGGAGGGTGGGAAAGGGGACAAGGAGTTGAAGCTCCATCCCTCCTCCTCCAGGCTTCTGGTGGTTACTCTCTGGCCCTAGCAACCAGATCTTTATTCTGTCACTGCACTCACTTGTGTGTCCTGTCCCCTCTCCCATCTCTTTTGTGTCACAATGGAGACTTCTTAAAATGCCCAACTACACATGCATCACAATCAACCTTCAGCTACTCCTACTCCTTACCCCGGAAAGATCTCTATGACAGTACTTCCCCTCCTTACTTTTCTAGGTTTCTGTTCATCTCATTCAGTGACTGTCCTATCTCACGCCTATCATCCACCATCCCAACTTTAGTCACAGCATCTGCTTTTCTACCACCCTAAGTGCATGGCCAAGAGAAGTCCTGCCCAGTGTGTTTCCCCATTCCTTCATAGTATCTGGAAACCTTATTGCTTCATTCCAGGAGAGATGCTTCTGTACAAAAGAGTTGTTCAGGTAAAGCAGAACCAAAATATTGTTGCATTTGTTTGTGATTTTAGGGGGGGAAATATCAAGAATCACTCCATTAAAAACATTCTGCAGGGAGCAGATGTGGCTCAAGTGGTTGAGTGCCTGCTTCCCAATGGGAAGTCCTGGGTTCGTTCCCTGGTGCCTTCTAAAAACAAAACAAAACAAAAAAAACAAACAAGCAATAAAAAAAAACCAACTCAGGTAGCCAATGTGGCTCAGTGGTTGAGCGCTGGCTTCCCACATACTAAGTCCTGGGCTCAATCCCCAGCCCTGGTACCTCGAAAGAAAGAAAGAGAGAGAGAGAGAGAGAGAGAGAGAGAGAGAGAGAGAGAGAGAGAGAGAGAGAGGGAGAGAGAGAGAGAGAAAGAAAGAAAGAAAGAAAGAAAGAAAGAAAGAAAGAAAGAAAGAAAGAAAGAAAGAAAGAAAGAAAGAAAGAAAGAAAGAAAGAAAAAAATCTGCAGTAAGAAGAAAATATCTAAAGCATTCGAAACTACTAAATCATATGATAGGTTATAGAAAAATGACTGAAGTTTATTAAACTTAGTATTCTGGTCTTTTTATCTACAGGAGTCAGGACCTTGAGAATATTAAGGTCAGTCAAAGAAAATGCAACTTATGTTGAGACTTTTCCTTGGCCTTCAAAATCTTGCTGCCAAGCAGTTTACTAACTCATACTATAATCATCTTTTTTTTTTTTTCTTAAAAGAAACAGATACTTGCATATTTCTTTCCTTCCACAGCTACCAATTCACTTTGACTTTAATTTTCCTGAACCTCATGCTTACCTTCTAGCCGGCTGGACCCAGAGTCATAGTGTCATTGACTGTCCACAGAGAGAGGACTTTTGATCATTTTTACACTTGAAGAAGGAACACCTTTCTCTAATTCACCCAGTGGTGCTATCAAGCAGGCATTCTTAACCTTTTTAGTTCCACGGACCCCTTTGCCAGTCAGGTGAAAACCACGGATCCCTTACTAAGTCCACACTATACTGTGTATTATTTAATAAATATATCACACCTGCATCAACATGTCCCCACAAGAATAATGTTTTTTTGAATTTCAATTCAAGCTCACAGACCCCTTATTAAGAACCCCTGCTATAGAAGATAGCAATTACCCTTGTGCTCTAAATCCATCTCATGAGATCCAATGTTGGTAGTTCCCCTTTGACTCAAGAATCACTTTGAGGCTGTGTTTGAACTTCCAGGACAAGAGAACGTTTTTCTGATTTCAATGATTAATTTCTAGCTTTAATGCATTATAATCAGAGAATATATTATTTCTACAATTTGAAATTGAGATTTTCTTTTGGGCCTAATAGATGATCGATTTCATGTATGCTCCATGGATTATTGAAAATGAAGTCTAATCCCTGTTTGCTTTTTGTGCTTTGCAGCTTTTTCATGCTTTTGGACATAAGATGAACATTACCCTTGTCTTTGATGTTTATGGAAACTGATTTGGGGGTAGCTTGGTCAGTATACCAAGAAATATTTTTCAGGGAGGCGGCTGTGGCTCAATCAGTGGGGCTTCCGTTTACCATATGGGAGGCCCCGGGTTCAGTTCCCGGGGCCTCCTGGTGAAGGCAAGCCCTCCCGCACTGCGTGGTTGGCTGACCCAGCGAGCACAGGCAGCAAGGGGGGGATAAATGAATAAATAAAAAAAAAAAAAAAAGAAAGAAATATTTTTCACATTCATCAAAAGAGAATTAAAATATTTCCTTTCTCCATACAAATCTAATGGATCTCACATGTTAATTTACTGAAATTTGAGCTTCCTGTAGGTACTGAAAGGCATATAGTAGCTGAAAGACAACCAGGGTGCTCCTCTTTTCTACGAACTCACGTCTCCAGTGTATAAACAAGGAAGCTAAAACAAAGATTTGGATTGCCTTACAATTTCTATCTACTGAGTATCCCATAGCCTAATAACTTTAAAAAAGAATTTTTTTAAAAATAGCAAAAAGCTATTTTAAAATTAGAGAGAAAGCTTTTGTATAGGATTTTTCTCCCTTTTTAAAATTGGTTTCCCTTTTCAAAAATATAAAATCTTATGCTCTCTTTTACATTTGAATTTCAAAATATTAAAATATTGAATATGTTACTCATTGTACTTTTGGTGCCAAGTTACAGAAAGTAAACTGAAACTGGGATTAAGCCAAAGAAAACTGAGGCAGAGTTGGAGAGGAGGGTGTCATTGGCTTATTTATTTATTTATTTTTAACTTGTCATTGGCTTATTAACTTAAAAGTCTAGGAGGAAATGGCCTCAGGCATAGCTAGATTCAGGGGCTCAAGTTATATAATTAGGGTTTGGCCTCACCATCTCTGAGAGTGTCTCTGTGTGCTTTCATTCTTTTTCAAAAATTTTTTTCCTAAATTTTTTTTAATTTGAAATAATTTCAAACTTATAGAATAGTTGCAAAAATGAAACAGAGAACTCCAACATATCCACCGCAGTCAGATACCCAGATCCATCAATTTTAGCATTTTGCTGCCTTTGCTATATCATTATCTATCTGTCTATCATCATTTTCTAAATATTTGACAGTAGGTTGTATACATCATGCTCCTTGAACACATAGTACTTCTATGTACATTTCCTAAGAACAAGGGTGTTCATTTATGTAATCACCTTCAGTACAGTTATCAAGTTCAAGCAATTCAATGTTGCTATAAAGCTTACAGTCTATATTTCAATTTTTTCATATGTCCCAGTAATGTCCTTTGAGTTTTTTCTCCTCCATTATTAGGTCCAGTCCAGGGTCATGTATTACATTTACTTGTCATTGTCTCTTTAGTTCTCTTTTCTAAAAAAGTTGTGGAAACACTTATACAACATCTCCCATCTCAACCACTCCCAAGAGTACCATTCAGTGGGATTATCATTCATAATGTTGCGCTATCCTCACCATTGTCCATTACCAGAACACCCATCACCCTAAATCAGAGTTTCTTAACCAGGACCCTTGAGGGTCTGAGGAAAGATTTCAGGAGGTCTGTTAGCTTGAATTGAAAAAAAAATCAACTCGATTAGATGTCCAACATGATATGTGTGTTGCCTTGTCAAATACTACACCACAGTTTAATGTTCTTATTCAGGATAACAACAGTCTGCACATTGACTGTCTTTAAAAAATAAAATTTAACTTTAACTTTCCTATATTTTTTATGTAGTTTATTATTATTTAATGTATTAAGAAAGAAGTTCATATGTATAGTATTATATCATGTTTTTTATTTTAGTAACTGTATTTCAATATCTATAACTAATTTCCTTTATAATTTTATTTTATGCATTTAAAATATTATTCTTGTGGTGATGTGTTGATGTGGGTGTGGTATATTAAATAATACACAGTATAGTGTGGACTCAGTATGATTTTTATTTTGATGTAGTATGTTCTGAGTGCAGTGGATAACTGCAAAAAGGTTGGTGTATTAGTCAGGGTTCTCTAGGGAAACAGAATCAACAGGAGATATCTATAAATAGTTTGAGATTTTATAAATTTCTCTCATGTGACTGTGGGGCTGCACAAGTCCAGATTCCACAGGCAGGCTGCTAACCAGGGGCTCCGATGAAAGTCCAATGAAGGTCCTTAATGAGTTTCCAGGAGACATTGGCTGTCCAAAGATGAGCTGGGAAATTCTCTCTGAGTGCTGAAATCACTTCCCCTTTTAAGGCATTCAACTGATTGGATAAAACGTCACTCATTGCTGACCGCAATCTCCCTGGTTGATGTAGATGTAATAAGCCATTTATGCAGTAAACTCACTGTTGACTAAAGTCCATAATTGTCCGGGTATTACAGTTAGCCCAGTGCTTACTTGACCAAACAACTGTTCACAATTACCTGGCTGAGTTGACACATTAGCTTAACCATTACAGTTGGTGTATTTTTTTTTTTTAAGATTTGTTTTATTTATTTATTTCTCCACCCCCTTTCATTGTTTTGTCCTCACTGCCTGTTTTCTCTGTGTTCTTCTGTGTCTGCTTGTCTTCTCTTTAGGGGGCACTGGGAACCGATCCTGGGACCTTCAGGACTGGGAGAAAGGCACTCAATCTCTTGTGCCACCTCAGCTCCCTGGTGTGCTGCATCTCTTATTGCCTTTCCTCTGTGTCTCTTTTTTGTTGTTGCGTCATCTTGCTGCACCAGCTCTCTGTATGCCAGCACTCCTGCATGGGCCAGCTCTCCTGCATGGGCCAGCTCTCCTGCGCGGGCCAGCACTCCTGCGCGGGCCAGCACTCCTGCATGGACCAGCACTCCGCATGGGCTGGCTCTTCTCTCAGGCCAGCTCCCCACACAGGCCAGCTTGCCTTTGACCAGGAGGCCTGGAGAATCGAACCCGGGACCTCCTATATGGTAGATGGGAGCCCACAGTTGGTGTATTGGTCAGCCAAAGGGGTGCTGATGCAAAATACCGGATATCTCTTGGCTTTTATAAATGGTATTTATTTGGGGTAGAAGCTTACAGTTACCAGGACATAAAGCGTAAGTTGCTTCCCTCATCAAAGTCTGTTGCCATGTGTTGTAGCAAGATGGCTGTCAACATCTGCCAAGAGTTCAGGCTTACTGGGTTCCTCTCTTCCCAGGGCTCGTTTCTCTCCAGGCTCAGCTGTTGTGCTCGCTCCACAAGGCCAGCTGTAGACTATGAGGCAAATGTCTCATCATTCTGCTGTGTCTAACGGAAACTTCTCTCTTTCCTCACCTATATGCTTCTCCTGTGTGTTTACTTCCTGGGCTCCAGGATCAAAGCTCCAACCTCCTTCCTCTGTGGTGCGGTTTTTCTGTGAGTTCCTGCCCACCAAGGGGGTGGGGACTTAATGTCCTACTGACATGCCCAATCAAAACCTTAATCATTATTTAATCAAGTAAAACCTCTGAATCCAATATAATCTAATATGTCCAGAGGAAAAGAACAGTTCACAAACGTAATCCAATATCTATTTTTGCAATTAATAAATAATGCCAAACGGCTACCATTGGTAAGGATGGCAGAGATGGTTTTATGATGATGTGGGAAAACTTGAATTTCAAATGACCATTTGAACAGATGTTGAACCATGTTAGGTTATCAGGTATTGAAATTATGGGAAAGTAGTAAAACATAATTTTGAATAATTCTAAAATTTAATTTAAAGACATGCCAATGTTGAGTGTCATAAAACTATCTGACGCTACACTTTGTGAAGGGGTCTATGGTTTTCACCTGACTGGCAGAGGGGTCGGTGGAACAAGAAAGGTTAAGAGCCCCTGCCCTAAATAGAAATCCTATAACCATTATTTATTAATTCCCTATTCCCCCACCCCTGATCAGTGTCTTCATACAATTCTTTCTCCACATGGTACTTCCAGGCAGCTCCAGGCTTCTATCTTACAGACTTAACAACCCCAGAGGAAATAAGATACCTCCTTTCTTATAGCTCTGGCAAAAGTGTAAAGGTAGGCATTGATTGGCCTGGCATGAGTCATGTGTCCAACCCTGTAGTTTGGCAGTGTGCCAATCACCTGGACTGAGTAGGGAGAGAATGGTTTCACAAAGGCAAACTGGAGTGCTCTTATCAGAAAATGGGAGAATGATGCCCACCAGGCAAAAGCAACAGATGCCAACCACACTGTGCCTAAAACAGAGCAATAGCACAAAGCACTGTTCTCTATCCAAATTAAAGGTGCTTTCTCCCTCCACACGAATGCTTGGAGATTCCCATACCGCTCCTCTGGAGGATTATACAACTGACCAATTCCTTTGATAACCACTAGAATAGAAACTCAGAGTTCAAAATCGTTGTTTTATGTATGAATAATTTTTTAGCTTTTTTATTTTGAAATAATTTTAGATACAGAAATGTGACAAAAATAGTAGAGATAGTTTCTGTATACCCTTCACCCAGCTTTCCCTAGTGTTTGTGCCTTTCATGACCATAGCACAATTATCAAAACTAACATTTGCACAATACCATTAACAAAAGCACAGACTTTATTTGGATTTCATGAGTTTTTCCACTAATTTCCTTTCCCTGTCCCAGGAATCCACATTGCATTTAGTTGTCATGTTTCCTTAGTATCTTCTGTTTTGTAACAGGTCTCAGTCTTTACTTGTTTTTTCAATCCTAGCACCTTTTTTTTTTTTTTAATTCCTAGCACTTTTGAAGCAGATCAATAAATTGATTTGTTTAAAAAAGATTACTGCTCAATTATTTTGTAGACTTTCCCTTGATTTGCATTTGTCTGATATTTTGTCATTATTACATTGATGTTATGCATTTTTGGCAAGAATACTGCAGAAGCAATGCAGTAGGTGATGTCAATATGTCTTATTTCTGGTGATGTTAACCTAGATCACCTGGCTAAGAAGGTGTGTCTTGTATTAATCCACTGAAAAGTTCCTATCTTTCACTTTGTAATAAATAAGCCTTTTGAAGGAGATATTTTGAGACTATGCAAATATCCTGTTCCTCAATTTTTTTATCTTGCTTGCAACGACAGTGATATTTTAATGGTCATTTTCTAGTTCCCTCATTCCTTCTTTTTTTTATACAGTACAATTTTTTTTTTCAGTTTTTTTTTTTTAAGGAGGCACTGGGGATTGAACCTAGGACCTTGTATGTGGGAAGCAGGTGCTCAGCCACTAAGCTACATATGCTCACCCTTTTAAAAAAAGATTTATTTTTATTTATTTATTCCCCTCCTGCCCCATTGTTTTCCGCTCGCTGTCTGCTCTTTGTGTGTTCTTTTGTGTCTGCTTGTCTTCTCTTTAGGCAGCACTGGGAACAGATCCTGGGATCTTCCGGAGTGGGAGAGAGGCGCTCAATCTCTTGCACCACCTCAGCTCCCTCATTCCTCCTTATATTTATTAATTTCAATTATTCTGTAAAGAAGAGCTGTCTCTTCTCTTGCATTTATTTATTCAGTTATTTGTTTATATCAGTACAAATTCACAAATATTTCTTATTCTTTGGGTTTTAATCCAATCCTATAATTTTTGCTGCTCAAGTCTGTATAATAATTTTAATATGACATAAATTGTTTGATAAAACAAGGTATTTTTTGTTCTGAGTAACTGCTTAATCATTTTTTACTGAAGGATTATATAGCCAATGTGTTGACAAGTTCAGGGGTTAGTCTTTATATAAATGGCTTCTATGCAGGGTGTGATTTTAAGCATCATGACCTGCTGTATGATTGCCTTTAGATGTAGTAGCTTACTTGTGTGTAGCAGTTTAGAGGGGAAATTGTCTGATAATTGAAATTTTCATTCAAACAAGCAAAATACAGATGTAACAGGGCACTTAACCATTTCCTCAGCATGTCTTCTTCTCTTAGACCACCAGGTGGTGCTATGGGGTGTAAAAATCTACTATGCATAAGTTAGTGTTATTTTTGTGGCATAATACCTGAACTCTAGAATGGGTGGAACCTTAGAGACCTTCTCATCCAGTTTTACTGTTTTCAGATTTGAGGAGTGAAGTTGCTAAGTGATTTGCCCAAAACTTACAGCTAGTTAAGATGAGAGCTGGGATTGGAGCTCAAGTCTCCTGCCTTACAGAGCAGTGTTCATTTCACCATGCAACACTGCCAGCATCATTCCTTTTTCACCAATTTAAATCTTAGTCTTAGAGACATTAGGTCAAGATCAGGCAGCTAGTATGTGATAAGCTTTAAGAATCTAAGTCTTTTGACTCAAAATCCAGTGCTTTTTCTACAACCCCATGTTATAGTGAATGCAGTAAAAATCCACTAAAAGAGTCTGGACTGATTATCACAACTGATGAAATACCATTAAAGAAAAGATCTTGTCTAGATCTAAAATGTTTATTTAGGAAATAAAACATTATTTTTAGGAATGATCAATAACTGGAACTAGATTATTTTGATTGATAGTCTTAGGAACACTGTTTTAAAACATTGGTAGGGGAAAGCGGCTGTGGCTCAATCAGTGGGGCTCCCGTTTACCCTGTGGGAGGCCCCGGGTTCAGTTCCCGGGGCCTCCTGGTGGGGGTGGGCCCGGGCCCGCCGCACGGCGTGGTTGGCTGACCCGGCGAGCACGGGCAGCAAGGGGGGAATGGATGAATAAATAAATAAAATCTTTAAAAAAAAAAAATTAAAAAAAATAAATAAATAAAACATTGGTAAGAGTGATTTATAGAGTGCTTTTTTCAGTTATATATTTTAAAGTTAGAGTCTTTGTTGTTGTAGTTGCTGATAGTGAAAATATGTTCATCAGTCTATATATCTGTTATTGACTGCTGTGTAACAAACCATCCCAAAACATGGTGGATTCAAGCAACAGTAATTATTTATTTTGATTACAAGTTTGCAATTTGAACAAGGTTCAGTAGAGGACAACTCACCTCTACTCCACACAGCATCAGCTAAGGCAGCTCAGTGGATCACTCACATGGCTGGCAAGTAGGTGCTGAATGTCACCTGGGAGTTTACCCATGCTATGGACTGATGCCTTAGTTTTTCTCCAGGTAGGCATCTCCAGAGGCTGCTTGTGCTTCCTCACAGCATAATGCCTGGGGTCCAAGAACAAGCATCCCAAGAAAATTAGGCAGAAGCTATTTATATCCAAGACTCAGAAGTCATACAGTATCACTTATGCCATAGTTCCAAATCCAAACAGATTCAAGGGAAAGAACATAGAGACCATCTCTCAAGGGGGAGGGTGGGGGGCAGATAAAAGAGTTGCATTGTAAGTAGAGTATGTATGATGGAAGATATTGTTAAAGCCATTTTCTGAAACTATAGTCTACTGTAATTCATTTTAGTCACAAAATATTTAGTGATAATAACCATACTTACTATCATTGCTATTTATTAGAAACTTAACATGAGTAAAACATTGATTGAAGCACTTTATAGATATTATCTCATTTTATTACCACATTTTTTCAGAGAAAACAAAGGCCTGGAGGAAAACACTGCCTTCCTGTAGGTTTGTGACACAGACCGGAGTCAATCTACATCACATCTCTTATATAACTTTGATAAAATTTTCCTCTAATGGGAAATATTTTTAAAATAATATATTTACGTGTAAGAGTGATATTCTTGAGCCCCCCAAAAGCTCCATCACCAGAGAATTATCACTATTTGTCCTCTCTAGCAGTTCCCTGGAAATCTCTATTTTCAGAGTTTATCTTTATTTGATCTGTTCACTTGATAAGAAGAACCTTTTCCCCAGAAAATTTGTCAAAAACAATCACTGGCAAATGTTGAACATCACAGTTGCCAGAGGTAGTGTTAGCAGTTGGAGCTAGTGTGATAGTTTGAAGATGGGTAGACCCCAGAAGACCATGTCTTAAGCTAATCCATTCTTGTGCATGTAAACCTATTGTAGGTCAGACCTTTTGATTAAATTACTTCATTTAAGGGCCTTTAATTAGATTGTGTGGTCCAGTGTTACAGGAAGCTGGGTATCTAGGTTCTTGGCTAGTCGCAAGAAAGAACTCAGAGGTGCACCAGAAAAATGAGGCCAGTAAAAAGGGTTTATTGAGATATGAGAAAGAGTGAGCGTACATACCCAAGACATGGGTGTGGGTGTGCAACAGGGTAAGACATGCAATGTGGGGTCCTGGGGTAGGTCTTTTTAAGGCCTTTCCCCCTTCCCCTTCCTCATATTAAGGCGGATCTCAGCTATTTGCTTTTCTAATTGGTTGCCTTTCTATCCTCACCTGTTAGCTTTCAGGGAACCAATAGGGAAGACTTTTTGTTTGGAGTTATCCAGGGCTTCTTTTGAGCCTGGAAGTTTCAAATGGGACCTTGTGACCAGGGTGTTGGCAGGCTTTTCAGCTGTAATGGTTATGGTTTTGTTCTCAAGTAGCTGCTTTCCTCGGCGGGGGTGGGGTGGGGGGGTGGTTCTGGGTGGGGTCTCGTGGCTATGTTTTGACCTGCAGGCTTCCCTCATTTCCTGTACTAACCTGCTTCACCAGGGTGGGTCTTAATCTTCTTACTGGAGTTTTTTATAAACTGGAATCAGCGGAGGTCACAGAAACTGACAGAAACCCCCAGAAACAAAAATCAGTGGTATACAGATGGAGCAGAGTGCTAAAACAATTCAATGGGAAGCGGCTGTGGCTCAATCAGTAGGGCTCCCGTTTACCATATGGGAGGCCCCGGGTTCGGTTCCTGGGGCCTCCTGGTGAAGGCAAGCCCGCCCGCACGGCGTGGTTAGCTGACCCAGCGAGCACAAGCAGCAAGGGGGGGATAAATGAATAAATAAATAAAATCTTTAAAAAAAAAAAAAAAAAAAACAATTCAATGGGGGAAATGAGAGTCTGTTTAATAAATGAGAGGCCATCTGGATAACCACATGGAAAAGAATGAATTTGGACCTATACCTCACACCATATACAAATGTGAAGTCAAAATGTACCAAAGAGGGCGCACTGTGCAGGCAAACACCTGGATGGGCCACGGCTTCAGCACTCCTCTTGGGAAGTAGGGGGCGGGCATCTGGGGGAACCTTGGTGACCTCTACTCCTTTTGGGGCTTGTGTGGTCCTGTGTAACTGGAAGCAAGATGGAGCAAGAAGCTAAGTCTGAGGGGCAACCGTAAGCCCTCTGACCAAGGTTCCCACGCTTTTGCTGCCAGGAACCTCCTCTGGAACTAGTGCATTCGAGCCCCACAATGTTCTGGGCAGTGCAAGTGGAATGGCTGCTGAGGCCCAGGGTGTCAGGCTTGCGTGAGCCCAATGAGCAGAACAGGGGAGCCTCGAAAGACACCCCCCCACACTCCATGCGGGCAAACCCCTCATGGCAAATATGCAATACTAACATGTCTCTATCTACTGATGGTGCTGTAAACACCTCACAGATTCCTGCTTCAGAGTGAGAGACCTTGATTACACCAAAGCCATTGCTTTTAAAGCTGTTAAAATCTCTTGGTACACAAACGAATACACAATGAAAGAGGTTATATTTCATCTTGACCAGTATATTATGGCCAAATAATTATATGATGAGAAGCAACAAAATATAGTATATTGTTCAAATGATCTTCTAAGGGATTTGTTTGGAGTGCCAAGCTTCTCTGTGAAAGAACACAGGAAAATATATCCAATGATCTACAGAAACTTGGGAGTAGTCAGTCAGCAAGAACCATCAGATCCAGGTACACGTGTGAATGAAAACAGGTGTTACCTTGAAGATGGCAGCGATCAAATGGACCCTGTGCAAGAGCTGCAGGAAGAGAAACTTTCATCCTCAAATCTGATTTCTAGACCAACTACCTCATCTAGAAGAAAATTCAGATGAATTAGCTGGTGAACGACAAAGAAAGCACCACAAATCTGATAGCATTTCCCTTTCTCTTGTGTCATAAGGGAGATAACATTGTCAAAGAAGCAACAGCAATCAATTCACAGAGGCTGCATCAAATCCGGATCTTGATGCTGGTATAAGTGAGCATTCTGTGATTGGTTCGATCAGGATTCAGTTTCCTATCACTTCAATGTAGAATTTGAAGTTGAATCTCTTGATTTCTTAGTGAAGAAAGACAAGAACTCTCAGATGAAGATGGTGAGGTTTATTGAGTTACTGTATATCAGGTGGGGGAAAGTGATACAGATTTATTTGAAGAAGATCCTGAAATTTCCTTAGTTGACTATTGGAAGTGTATTTCATGCAATGAAATTAATTTTCCCCGTCTACTGCATTGCAACAGATGTTGGGCCCTTTGTGAGAATTGGCTTCCTGAAGATTAAGGAAAGGCTAAAGGGAAAATACCTGAGAGCCAAACTAGAAAACACATGTAGAAGAGGGCTTTGATGTTCCTGATTGAAAAAAAAAAAAGACAGTGAATGACTCTAAAAAGTCATGCGTTAAGGAAAATGATGATAAAATCACACAAACCTCCCAATCCCAAGAAAGTGAGGACTAGTCTCAGCCATCAACTTCTAACGGCATCATTTATAGCAGTCAAGAAGATGTCAGAGAGTTTGAGAGGGAAGAAACACAAGATGAAGGAAGTGTGGAAACTAGTTTCCCCCTTAATGCCATTGAACCTTGTGTAATTTGCCAAGGTTGACCTAAAAATAGTTGCATTGTCCATGGCAATACAGGAAATCGTATGGCATGTTTTACATGTGCAAAGAAGCTAAAAAGCTAATATGCCCTGTCCAGTATGTTGGCAACCGATTCAAATGATTGTGCTAACTTATTTCCCCTAGTTGACTGTCTATAAAAGTAGAAGTATATATTTCTAACTATATAACCCTAAAAATGTAGACAGTTATTTTGGCTACATGAAGTTTATTTTTTTACTTATATCAAAGTGAGAAAATATCTCAGTCCATGTAGATTTCTCCTCTTTAGTGTGACGTCTATTTGTGGAGGAGTGGGTATTAGTGAATATTCACTTTCTTTTAGGAAAATTTCATTTCTGTTTATATTTTATATTTGGGTTTTAATGTAATTTGAATTGGCTGGATAGCTTGTCCTTTACTCCTACCCCTCATATTTTAAATCATTTCCACTTTATCTTAAATGAGAAGTATCTAATTTTTAAAATTCAAGTAGGACATTTAAATATAACTTATTTAGTACTTTTCTTGTAAGGAGATAAAGTTTGTGAGAAAAATTTAGTATTTAAATTTTAGATACTCTTAAACCTTCTGATCCTTAGTTTCTCTGCTCTTTCATAGCCTCTTAAAATACTATTTACGGATAAAAAAGAAATTGGTAGTTATATTTGGTGCTATAGAAGTGAAAAGGTACTGCTTATTGTCTAGCCTCTTTGGTCTAGTAAGGGATAGGCAGTGATGATGTCCATTGAGAGACTCCGAGAACAGCCATCATTTCCCCACAAGAAAGCTTTTTTAAAGCTCAGCAGTAGAATGTGGAGTTGTCCTGGGGCGTCCAACCTGATACACAATTTCAGGATTTTGTGGGAATTGATTGTTTCTCTTTAGTGAAAACAGTTTAATACACTTTGAATTACCTTCTTGGGCTGGGTTACATAGTTCCTGTTAGCTGCCTAGGTTTCAGACCTTTGCTTTAAGGCCAGTTTTAGAAACCAGTGAATTCAGAAAGATAAATTCAGAGATTAGAACAGAAGAACTCTTAATTTTTAAAATAGCTGGAAAGGTCAAATTTTCTCTAACTTATCCAGAAAATAGGCATCATTTTCCTTCAAGAATGACTAGGTCATAGGATTCTAAAATCTCTCTCAAATTATGTAGATTAACTTACTGATTTATATTTATACACGAGTCTGCAAAATAGTGTGAATAACCAAAGCTTTAGACAAGTGGAATTGAGTTTTGATTTAAAGTCCTAATGTTTTTCTCCTGGGTATCACAGATTGAGGACAATAAAATCAACTGAACTATGAGTTTAGAATAGAATTGAGGGGTAATTTTGCTCAGCAACTTTGTGTCTGTTCCTAGCAGTAGATTGTTAAAGATAGACTTTAGAAAAACAAAAAAACACATGCACACATTACTTACCAATGTATACATCTGTAAGTAGCAAACAATTGGCTGAAGGTATCAGTACTTGAGCCAGAGCTATTCTGAAATATGGCAAAGCTTAATTAATTTGGAATTTATGATACTTCAACTAGAACTAAGCAGAATGCCTCCTTTCTAAGGAGAGTTAATATAAATGAGATAATTTAATGTACATTCAGTGTATATGTATGCAGTGATTATGCTGTTTACTAAATAAATTTGTGTCAAATGGAATCTTATTCTAAATGCCTATGGATTATTAAGGTAGTTTTGATTGTCTAAATTTTTAGGCTTAGTATAACATATTATTTATTGATTTACAAATAAACAACTTGTTAAATAATTTTAAAAATGGATCAAAACATAAATGTTAAGAGCTAAAACTATGAAACTTTTAAAAAAGGGACTGGATGTAGCTCAAGTGGTTTAGTGCCTGCTTCCCATTTGTGGTCCTGGGTTCAATCTCTGGTACCTCCTAAAAACAAACAAATGAAAAAACCAACTCTCATTGGGGAGCAGATGTAGTGCAATGGTTGAGCACCACCTTCCAACCTCCTTCCCATGTATGAGGTCCTGGGTTCAATCCCCAGTACCTCCTAAAGAAAACAAAACTACTTTTATAGGAGAAAAACATAGAGATAAATATTTGTAATGTTGGATCAGGCAATGGTTTCTTATATGTGACACCAAAAGCACAAGCAATCAAGTAAAAAAAAAATTAGATAAATTGGACTTCATTAAGATAAAAAACTATTTTACTTCAAAGGACACTGTATTAGTCAGGGTTCCCTCGGGAAACAGAATCAACAGGAGATATCTGTCAATAATATGAGATTTTAAAAGAGTCTCTCACACGACTGTGGGGATGCACAAGTCCAGGTTCCGCAGGCAGGTTGCAAACCAGGGGCTCCGATGAAAGTCCGGTGAAAGGTCCTTGATGAGTTTCTGGGAGAAGTTGGCTTCTCATCTGATTCATACGCCAAATCCTACAATCAACAAGGCAGGAATATGTGAACAGCATCTTTTTGCTACATGAACACCAATACCAACCTCTTTGGGACCAGAAATCAGAACCCACTGGACAGAATGGAAGGGAACCCTTCACTGCCGCATAACAGCAGGAAGTAGCCAGATTGAGTTGACATCCTGAATACCCTCACCCTTCCATTCTGCCTAGTATTCCCATTACTTAGGTCCTTCACTATATATATATATATATATATATAATCAAAGAGTTAGGAATGTTAGAGGTTCCCCCTTACAAGGTTTACAATGATTAACAGGTCATAAGGCCATGATTGAATTCTGACAGATTGAGCAAGTCACAGCCTATGTGCATGGAGGCAGCCCATCTTCCCCCAAGAAAAAAAACAAAGGAGCCATATCACAGTGGGAATGGATCAGATAAGGACCTTCACCCCTTCCGGGTCCAGGTGCCACCAACCCCTCCCTCATTCCAAGAATACCCCACCTCCTAGCCCACCAGCCCCTAGCCATACACAAGAAGAATTCACTTTTACAGCCTCTTATCGGCCCCAGACTGTACTCAGTCTCTAACTCCCTCCCCATGGACTAACATTTCCCCGCCTATTGATGTATGTATAGAGTCATATCCACCACCTTCCAGAGGTGGGCTGAAGTCTATTCTTCAGACCCCCTCCATTGGGAGAGCTTCTTAATAAACTTCCTGTCTGCAATCATCAGTCTCCACGTCCCAGTGAGCGCCGCTTTTCTCCAATAATTACAGTTAAAGAGACTATTTAGGGAAGCGGCTGTGGCTCAATCAGTAGGGCTCCCGTTTACCATATGGGAGGCCCCGGGTTCGGTTCCCGGGGCCTCCTGGTGAAGGCAAGCCTGCCCGCACGGCGTGGTTAGCTGACCCAGCGAGCA
>JAKSZT010053785.1:4346841-4682658 GCA_026826555.1 Tolypeutes matacus
AAAAAAAAAAAAAAAAAAAAAAAAGAGACTATTTATCCCCATAGCATGGGGATAAGGAGAATAGTTTCTTTAATTGTAATAAAGTTAGATCTTATCCCACTTTTTCAGAGGGCCCCTAATTCAAGAACACTCTAGGGACAGCTGTGTACATCTCTGCTTAGAGCCATATAAATATATATGGAGGGTCCCCTTTGGCTAGCTTTCTTCTCTGTTACTATTAAAACACATTTCTTATTTTGAATTAATTCAATATACAAAGTTTCTAACAGAATTAATGAAGCAATAAATCCTTTATTCATTGAAGTTTTGAATCAAAGAAGGTATCAGCATGTTACTCATTTTGCTATATGGTTAACAACATAATGTGCCATTGCAGTCTGACTGTATATGACATTATAAATGCCCAAACAGAAGGGGGGTGGTGAGAAGAATAGAATTTCAGGAACTCCAAAGGCTCAATCCAGTGATTTCCTCTGATGTTGGGGATATTCCTACAACCTTGGGATGGAACATGTGAAAAGGGGAGGTCTCAGGGTCACTAAATGCTACAGAAGCTTCCCAACAAACAGGGTGCTATTGAAATCCTTAGCATATCAAATCAGTGGTTCTGAGGAAGGCACAGACACATGCTCAGTGGCCATTTCCCAGCCTTCACCCACAGCACCCTGCCTCTTCTTTTATTATGGAAGGATGTCTCAGTCTGTTTCCATTCCACAACTGGGGGGTGGGGGTGGGGAGAGTTAGTTCTAATGCAAAGGCCTGACCAGATCTTAAACCTGGAAACTGGGGACAAGCAGCCCCAATGCTTATCAGGGCAGGAATTCTCAGTGGCAGGACACCCTCCCCACTTGAGCAGCACAGGGTCTCTCCCTTCTGATGTGAACTGGGGGGGTGTGAAGCTGCCATCTGCTGACCCTCACCTGAGCAGTTTAGCTTCCCTGGGAGACCAGCTACATGGGTTCTATTCCCCTGCCCTTTTGGACCCTCTGTGCTGTGTGAGTAACAAAGTAGTCATTTGTGAAAAGTTCCTGTTGTACCTGAGCCTGTGTTCCATTTAGCTACTCGTTTCACAGTCCCCATTTCAGTAGTATCAGCATCACCTGGAAAGTTGTTAGAAATGCAAATTCTCTGGCCCCACTTGAGATCTACTGCATCAGAAACTCTGGGGGTAGGGACCTAAAAGTCTGTGTTTTAACAAGTTCTTCAGGTGATTCAGATGCATTAAAGTCTGAGAAGCATTGCCCTAAATTACCATTTTAAGCCCATGGGTAGAGTACTTAAATTTAGATTTCAGAAAACTTTCCCCTTGGAAATATGTATCCTATGTTTTTGCATTAAGGTCAAAATAAAATTATTTTCATGAAATTTATTTTACAGCTGTTTTTTCTGTAGTATTGCTTTCCATACAAAAAGAGGGACCTATACTATTGTGGTTTCCACTGCAAAATTATCTTACTTTTTCCTAATTTCTCTAGGAAATTATATTATAAAAAAACCATATTTCATCTTTTTTCTAAAATGTTATAGAGTCCTGACCTACTATCAGGTAGTAGAATAGATAGAGTGGGCTGTATGTAGTCCAAACACAATTACTTCTAAGGGTTAATCCTACTTTGATTTCTATGATTGCCGTTTCTATGAGTATTTGTGTTAAGGTTGGTTGAATGAAAACCACCACTCTCGTATCACCAGAAAAAAAACTACTAAAGAAAGAAATTAGACACAAAGTACTACATATTGTATGAGTCCATTTATTTAATATGTAACTATAAATCAATTTATAAAGAAGAAATTAGATTAGTGGTTATGTAGGGCTGTTGAAGGATAGAGGGATTGAGAAGTGACTGCTAAGGGGTGTGGAGTTTTTCTTTTTGGAGTAATGAAATTGTTCTAAAATTTTTTTGGTGATGAATGCATTGTGATTATACTAAAAGCCATTGATTAAACACTTTGGATAGATTGTATGGTATGTGAATATATCTCAACAAATCTGCTTTAAAAACAAAACAAAAAAAACAAAATCCACAAGCAAACAAAATAGACAAATGAACAATGAAACATCATTATAATGCTAAAGCCAGATGAGTAAATCCACAGTCAACTTTTAATTGTAGTTATTTATATTTCAAAACACCTGCTATCAGGAAACGGCTGTGGCTCAATCAGTAGGGCTCCCGTTTACCATATGGGAGGCCCCGGGTTCGGTTCCCGGGACCTCCTGGTGAAGGCAAGCCCGCCCGCACAGCGTGGTTAGCTGACCCAGTGAGCACAAGCAGCAAAGGGGGGATAGATGAATAAATAAATAAAATCTTTAAAAAAAAAAAAAAAAACACCTGCTATAGCTTTTGATACAGCATTATCTCTAGAACTAAAGTATTGGAATAATGCTGAAATGGAATTTTGTTGTTCTAGAGGGATATTTTTTTCTGTCTGAAAGTACCCTAAGTGTTTAACTTTTTATTTTTTTTTATAGTTTTACCCTAAGTTTTTAAAAAAAATATATCTGTCTTCTTTCTCTTATAGAAAGAACTCTGTCATAAAAGGAAAACTGAAAAGAACAAACTCAACTTTTAATTAAATTAGGTGAGATTTTGGGGGGAAATATAATAAAAACATAATCTATTCCCAATCCAGAACGCCTCTCCACTAAAGTAGAAGCAAAGAAATTTTTAAAAATTGAATAAGCATTAAACCAGAATGTGATACACATCACAGGCTAGCCATTAAAGAGACTGCAAAGAAAGAAACTCATGTTTTTATATAGCCTAGAAGATATAACCCATTACATACACATTCTCAAAATAAACAATAAGTCTTCTAGTAAGAGGACTTGAAGACACCATTTGTCACACATAGTTCTTCCCAAATTTACCTGGTAATTGAGGTGGCTTCTGTGTTTGCAAAATTGTCTTTATCCAAAGGAATAATAAAACTTCTGATATATTTATGGCAGATACATAGTTGCAATTTGGAGCCAGATGCCTAAGTTTAACTCCAATGGAGATGGTAAGTATGATGGTTAATGTAATGTGCCAACTTGGCTAGGTTATGGGGTCCAGTTGTTTGGTCAAGCAAGCACTGGCCTGATTGTGACTGTGATAGTATTTTTCATAGAAGGATTTAAATCATTAGTCAGTTAATTGCATCTATGGCTGATTTCATCTATGCAAAAATCATTCATGTTTCTATACACAAGTAATGAAAATTCTAAAGAAGAAAAGAAGAAAAATTCCGTTTACAATAGCAACTAAAAGAATCAAATATCTAGGAATAATTTTTTGTTTTCCTTTTAGGAGATACCAGGGATTGAGCCCAGGACCTTGTACATGGGAAGCAGGTGCTCAACCACTGAGCTACATCTACTCCCCAATGAAAGCTGGTTTTTTCATTTGTTTGTTTTGTATTAAGGAGGCACCAGGCATCAAACCCAGGACTTCATACATATGAATCAGGCACTCAACCACTTGAGCTACATCTGCCTCCCCAGGAATAAATTTAATCAAGGGTGTAAAGAACTTGTACACAGAACACTATAAAACATTGCTAAAAGAAATCAAAGAAGACTTAAATAAATGGAATGACATTCCATATTGATGAATTGGAAGAATAAATATCATTAACATGTCAATTCTACCAAAAGCGATTTATAGATTCAAAGCAATTACAATAAAACTCCCAACAGCCTTTTTAATAGAAATGCAAAAGCCAATCATCAAATTTATATGGAAGGGTAAGGGGCCCCAAATAGCCAAAATCATCTTGAAAAAGAACAAAGGTGGAAGACTCACACTTCGAGATTTTAAAACTTATTAAAAAGACACAGTAATAAAAACAGTATGGCGCTGACACAAGGGCAGATTATAGACAATTGGATTCAAATTGAGAGTTCAGAAATAAACCCTCACATCTATGGCCAATTTTTTTAAAAAGATTTATTTATTTATTTACTTTTATCCATTTTAACAACCCCCCCTCCCGCCCCACTGCCCCTGTTTTGCTGTTTTTTGTGTCCATTCACTGGCAATTCTCTGTGTCTGTTTCCTGCCCTCTCTTCTCATCCTTCTCCACCAGTCTTCACCAGGATTCGATCCTGGGGACCTCCGATGTGGGAGAGAGGTGTTCTGCCACCTGCACCACCTAAGTTCCTGGTTTTTTGGCATGTCTCGTCTTGGCTCTCCCCGGTGTCTCTCTCCCGTTATGTCATCATCCTGCTGCGTGGCTCGGTGAGGCCTGGCAGCATGCGCACCTTCTGTATTTTTTTTTATTTTGCCAGGAGGTTCCGGGGATCACACCCAGGTCCCTCCATATGGCAGACGGATGCCCAACCATTTGAGCCACATCCACCCCCCCCAATTTTTTTATTTTTCATTTTTGGAGGTACTAGGGGCTGGGGATTGAAACTGGGATCTTGTATATGGGAAGCCAGTGCTCAACCACTGAGCCACATTGGCTCACCTGAATTGGTTTTGTCTTTTGTTTTGCTTCTGTTTTTGTTTTTTTTAGGAGGCACTAGGAACTGAACCCAGGAGCTCCCATGTGGGAAGCAGGCACTCAACCACTTGAGTAATATCTGCTCCCCCAATTGATTTTTTCACAAGGGTGCCACGTCCACTCAATGGGGAAAGAAGTCTCTTCAACAAATGGTCCTGGGAAAACTGGAAAATATGCAAAAGAGTGAAGGGGGACCCTTACCTCACACTGTATATAAAAACGATCTCAAAATAGATGAAAGACCTAAATATAAGAATCAGAATTTTCAAACTCCTAGAAAAAAATATAGGGAAACATCTTTCGGACCTTGTATTAGGTAATGGATTCCTAGACTTTACACTTGGAACACACACACACTAAAATAGATAAATGGGACTTGATCAAAATTAAAAACATTTGTGCATCAGAGGGCTTTATCATGAAAGTAAAAAGACAACCTATAGAATGAGAGAAAATATTTGGAAACCACTTATCCAATAAGCATTTAATAGCCAGAATATATAAAGAAATCTTACCACAGCAAAAAGACAAACAACCCAATTAAAAATGGGCAAAAGACTTCAATAGACATTTCTTCCAAGAAGATATACAAATAGCCAACAAGCACATGACAAGATACTAAACATCATTAGCCATTAGTGAAATGCAAATCAAAACCAAAATGAAATACTATTTCATACCTACAAAAATGACTACTATTAAAAAATGAAAAATAGCAAGTGTTGTCAAGGATGTGGAGAAATAGGAACATTCCTTCATTGATAGTGGGAATGTAAAATGGTGCAGCTGAACCACAGTTTGGTGGTTCCTCAGAAAGTTAAGCATAGAATTACCATTTGACACAGCAATTCCACTTCTAGGTATGTACCCATCACTCTTGCAAGCAGGGGACTCAAACAATATTTATACACCAATGTTCATAGCACCATTATTCACAATTGCCAAAAGATGGAAGTAACCCAAGTGTCCATCAACTGATAAATGGATAAACAAAATGTGGTATGCACATACAATGGAATATTATTCAGCCATAAAAAGGAATGAAGTTATGATACATGGAAAAACATGGAGGAAACTTGAATTCATCATGTTGAGTGAAATAAGCCAGATATAAATGTATTGTATGATCTCACTGACATGAAATATATATATATATTTTTATTGTGGGTAAAAATCAAAATTTTCACAATACACACCAACATTTGCAAATGATATATAAATATATATGCATATATGTGCATTTGCTTACAAAAATGTTATTTACATATATATATAAATATATTTTAAGAGGTGCTTAGATGGGAAACGGATGTGGCTCAAAAGGTTCGGCGTCCGTCTACCATATGGAGAGACCGGGGTTCGATCCCCAGTACCTCCCGGTAAAAAAAAAAAAAAAAAAAAAAAAAAAAGAGGTGCTTAGATTACCCAAAATATTACACGGAACCCACTTTTTGAATAAGCAAATTTATTGAATCAGAAAGTAGACTACAGGTTACCAGGAGCTGGGGGTGGGGATAGGGAATGGGGGGTTAATTCTTAATTGATAGAGTTTCTGTTTGGGATGATGGGAAAGTTTTGGTAATGGATGGTGGTGATGGTAGCACAACATAGTGAATGTAATTTACAGCACTGAATTATACATGTGAACATGGTTTAAAGGGGAAATTTTACATTGTATATATGTACTAGAATAAAAAATTTTTAAAAAACACTGTAGGATTATTTACAAACAGTGAGTTCTAATGTAAACTATGGACTAATAGTTAATCACATAATTATAATTAAATTGTTTGATCAATTGTAACAAAGGTACACACTAATAAAAATTTTTAATAATATGGAAAAATGTGGGGGGGTATATGAGAACTCTGTATTTTCTATATGGTTTTTCTGTGAAGCTACGTCTTCTCTAACAAAAAAAATTTTTAAAAATCAATGAGATACCACTATATAACTCTTAGAATATCTTTTAAAAACTTACAATACCAAATGCTGGCAAAGATTCCAGAGCAATCAGTACTGTCATGTTTAATGAGAATGCAAAAATGATGCAGCCACTTTGAAAGACAGCTTGCTATCTTCTGATAAAACAAGCAAATTTACAATATGACCTAGCTATTGTGCTTCTAGGTATTGATCCAACAGTTTTGAAAATTTATGTCTACATAAAAATCTGTATGCATATGTTTATAGTAGCTTTATTCATAATCACTAAAACCTGGAAACAAGATGTCCTTCAATAAGTGAATGACTGAACAAATTGTAGTGTATATACACAATTGAATTCTATTCAGCAAAGAAAGAAAAGGAAGACACTATTAAACCACAAAATAACATAGGTAAATCTTAAATGCACTTTTTAAAAAGATTTATTTTTATTTACTTATTTCTCCCCCCCCCCCGTCATTGTTTGGGCTCGCTGTCCGCTCATCTTCTTTTTCTTTTTTTGGAGGCACTGGGAACAGAACACGGGGCCTCCCATGTTGGAGGGAGGCACCTAATTGCTTAAGCCACCTCTGCTCCCTGTTTGTTGTGTCTCTCATTGTGTTTCCTCGCTGTGTCTCTTGGTTGCATCATCTCACTGCATCATCATGTTGTGTCAGCTCACTGTGCCAGCCAGTCACATTAACTCACTGTCTTGCTCATCTTCTTTAGAATGCACCAAAAACCAAACCTGGGACCTCCTATGTGGTAGGTGGGAGCCCAGCTGCTTGAGCCACATCTGCTTCCCTAAATGCATTTTGCTAAGTGAAAGAAACCAGACCAAAAA
The DNA here is from genome assembly GCA_026826555.1 of Tolypeutes matacus. Lineage (NCBI taxonomy): Eukaryota > Metazoa > Chordata > Mammalia > Cingulata > Chlamyphoridae > Tolypeutes > Tolypeutes matacus. Next base: position 4,354,103 of record JAKSZT010053785.1, read on the forward strand.
ATATTTTATTGGGGCAATTAAAATGTGAATAGTCTAGAGTTTGGAACCCAGGCATTGGTACTTTTGAAAGCTCCCCAGTAGATTTCAATGTGCAGTCAAGTCTATCTCCTGGTTTTCATTTAAGCCTTATCTTCTTATACCTTTACTCCTGCCTAAAGTTTCTCCAGATCTTTAAGGAACTCTACTGATAGACTATAAACCTGATACTGATATGCTTTTATGGTAATTAATAAGACTAATGGTGTGGCAGTTTGAAATTATTTTATGACTCCCAAAAAGAGAAAGATTGTGTTTTTAAATGAATCTATTCTTGTGGGTGTGATACATTGCATTAAATTCAGTTGAGGGTCCTTTGATTAGATTACTCAATCAGATCGCTTTGGGGCTTTTGACTGGATTATTTCACTGAGATTTGACTCAGGTTGAGTCTCCACCCTTTGCTGGGTCTGATGTAAATAGAAACACAGACACAGACACAGGAAAAAGGAAACCACCATTTTTGTAACTGCCATGAGAGAGAGATAGGAATAGAGGATCGCTTAAGCACAAAGCCCCCAACAGGCGGGGCCCACAGAGCAGCTCAAGAGGAGACAAGCCCTGCTGTATGCCTGATAGCTTACAGTTGAACTCAGGGAGAAAGCAGAGCAGCAGAGACTGATAGAGGAGGCCTGGAAAGAGAAAAGCCCTATACGTGGTGCTCACAGCTCCTTCCATGAGGTGGGCTCTGAGAAATGGTGAGCCCAGAGGGGAAGGCTGAGACCTCGGCAGAGATCAGTGACCATCTTGCTTTGCCACATGCCTGGACAACAGGATAAACAGTAGCTGACTTTGGTGAGAAAGCACCTCTTATAGTGCCTTGATTTGGACTCTTCATGGCCTTGAAACTGTGATCCTGGTATACCAAGATGCAGATAAGAGATAGATACTGTTTTAAATGCCTACAGTGACCTCCTAGGAGCAGATATAGGACCATCCACAAGTTCACAATAGCACATCTATTCCATTAAGATTAGAGAAAGATATTCCAGGTGGGTACAGTTTCAAAATACAGTAGAGGCTTTCATCAGTTTCATAGGATGGACCAAAAGGACCTATTTTGGATTCGTGAACCTCTCTGAAAGATTTGGTTATTGTGGTCTTTCTGGAGTTGGTTGTACATTCCCCAGTTTTGGTACACACATTAATATCTGTCTTAGGCATCTTCTTGCCAGCTAGAACTCATTCTGTAGGATGTGCCATCAGCCAGCAGTCATGACCTTTCTTATCATGAAGAGAAATCTAGGTTTCATAAGATCTTTGTTTTCTGTACTCCATTTTCCACTTCTTGAATTCTGTTTATAGAATCATACGTACTCTATAGCTGATATTTCTGCTCTGTCTCTTCCATTCTCATTCTTTCTTTCTTTGGGAAATGTTGTCTTTTTGCTTAAGAGTTTATTAAGGACAAAATGTTTCTGATGCAAAGTTTTGCATTCATTTTCCACTGGAGCTTTGGCTTAATGCAGTGAACAAGATTCATGTTCCAACGTCTCCGTTTTCCAGCCCTTGCTTAGCTGTGAACTCAGCACTCAGTTTGGATTGGAAATGGCCTTTATCTTTTTCAGCTATTGTGAACAAAGGTTTTATTTGTGAGCTTTCCATCAACTGTTTTTGAACTTATCAGTCTGGTCATCTGCCATCTGTTTCAGCAGCACAATATCATTAGTCAAAACTTGAATTTTATTTTCTTTGTGAGTAAGAATTCTTGCTATGCTTTTCAGAGATTTCCAACATTATTTAATTAGCTCACTGAACTCACTCCGGTCATCTGCTTCCTGTTGTAAATGTTCCAGGCTCTTCTTAAGTCCAGTGTATTCTTTTTTACTCTTGGAATTCAGGTTTTATCTCTTTACTTAGATTAAGTTCACTAAAGCTCTTTTCACCTCTGAGAATTTTGCAAAAGCTCCTGTCAAAACTAATAATATATTGCCACTGAGTTCTTGCTTTCCAATATTTTGTCCTGTTCCTTCATATTCCTGTTCTCCCTTGAGGCCTAAAATAACAAGCGGATTTGCCACTGGCGTTTGATTTGTTCCTTTAAGCCCTTTGGTTGCATTTTTAAGCTCATTCCCTCAATGAGATCCTTATTTGTGTCCTGAATTACTCAGAAAGATTCCTTTGTAGCTTTGATGATCTGCTGAAAAACTGACACCTTTTTAAGAATTTCTTTCTTCCCCAAAAAGGCATGTAAATTTCTGTACAATGGGCTTCCAATCACTTCATATCTTTTACCCTTAATGGACAGGGGCATTCCCTCTGAAGAAAAAGCCAAAATAATTAATTCCTAGTAAGGCAATTATAATTATAGATTATAAGGCACTTATTGAAAATCAGATTATGGAGATTGAGGTAGGGGACAGTGATAGGGTGAGAAGAGAGAAGGCTGAGGTCAGCAGAGGTCAGAGACAGGAGCCCGGCCAGGGAACAAGCAGAGGGTGAAGCAGTTGAAATTGACACTTGGCAGACCCAGAGGGAGAAGCCAGGAAGAGGAGCTAAGCTTGGCCTCCAGGGCTCTCTCACTGACTTCCTGCTGGTCAGCATCTGGCTCTGGTCCCCAGAGTCATGCACGGCTGGTCCATCCCAGATCTTATTCAAGCCCTGCTACAGTTAGACTCTCTCAGCCAGCCCAGATGGTACCAGTGTAGAAATTAGCAACAGACACTCCTTCCAGGGTGCTTTGCTGTCATTTGCCCCCAAATTGTTGTAATTAATGTGCAAATCTACAAGTACTATGTGAGTGATGTCCCCTAAAGTCAAACTCTTCACAACCTGCATAATCATCTGCAGTGGCCTGTGCTTCCCATTCCCCCTGCAGTGTAACCCACCTCCCCAGGGCTCCCTTGGGCTTCTCTGGCCCCCTACCCTAGACTGATCCTAAAAATAGGCATTTCCCTCTTTCTGGAAATGTCTCTAGTTTATTTCCTCTACCTGCCTTTCCCTTTCCTCCACTCCCTCCCTATGTTGTGACTGGAGATAGAAGGTAAGTCCCTGAGTCATGAGTATACATAGAAGCCCAAAACATTTAAAGGAGTTAAGCTGGGTCGGATGTGGCTCAACTGGTTGGGTGTCCATCTCCCATATGGAGGGACCCAGGTTCGATCCCCGGGACCTCCTGGTAAAAAAATAAAATAAATAAAGGAGTTAAGCTGCATTAAGAATTGAGAAGAAGTTGCTTTTGCTCATGAGAGGAAAGTGTAAAGAGCACAGGACTGGGTCAGAAGTTGTTGACAGGAGGAATGAGATTTAAAGCTGAATGAGGGTTGACTTTTGTCAAATGTGTTTTCTGCTTCAGTTGAAATAATCATGTGGCTTTCCCCTTAAGTCTGTTAATTGGGCAAATTGCATTCAAAGATTTTTCTGATGTTAAACCATTCTTGAATTATTTTGGACATAATATTCATTTTTAAAACACTATTGGATTTGACTTGGTTGTATTTTATTAGGATTTTTCCATCCATATAAATGAGATTCATTTTTAAATTTTCTTTTTTTTGTGCTAAACTTGTTGAATTTAGTTGTCAAGATTAAACAAATTTTGGAAATTAGTTGTGTAATTCTCCTTTTCTATTTTATGAAATAGTTTTATAAAATGAAGATTAGCTGTTCTTTGAAGTTTTATTGAACTAAGCTCTAAAATCATCAGAGTGAATTTCTATTTAGACAGGATAGTGTCTAGATAATCTGAACAAACTTCCTTCCAAAACAAGTATGTGTGCTAGAGGAAATATTTTTAAATTCATGTAGCTGAATTGCTGAGCTCGCAGAAAAAAACACACAAAAAAACTCAAAATGAAAGAAAGAAAAGCAAGAATTCAGAGAGGAACTTGGAGGAAGAACTACAGCAGATTCTTTCCTCAGAAAATCTCCAAGGTGAACTTGAATTTCAGTTTTGATGGCTGAGTCTAGTATAGTAGGGTAGGTAACAAAGGCTACAGCCTTGCAGAGTCTAATAGCCAATTTCCTTATAAAGCTGGATCTGCAAAGTCTAATCCCTTTGTATAAGGTTGTACTAGAAATAAGTTCACATAACAGAATGGGACTTTAAGGAAACTTGCTTATGTTCACTTTGTTGCTGAGTGGAGGAATGGAGAACAAGAGAGATTCTTATTCTTTAAAGAAGGGGAGCACAGCCCTAAGTTTGAACCAAGTCAGAGGCCTTGAGAAAAATGCATAATCAGTAATGGTACGCAGAAGGAGGTGAAGTGAATTATATTTGTCTTTATGCCAAGTAGTCTGGAACATTCTGTGGACTTGAGGTGGGGAGGGGGGTTTGGCTTGAATTACTAGAAAGGGAGAAGAAAATTGTGTGAGTGTGAGTGTGTGTTTCTGTGTGAGAGAGAAAGAGAGAATTCTGATCAAAGAGAGGTCCAATACAATGTAAATACTTTCTGAATGATCTCTTTTCCTGGATGTTCTTGTCAGAGCTCTTATTTCAAATGGGCCTGAATTCAAGCTAAATCCGGCTAGGAATCTCATATTACCTTGGAATCTCTGCCTGACCCTTGGGCCTCTCCTACTCATAGCCTGTGGCCAAGGCCACTGTACTGAGCCGTCCTGCTAGTCTGAGCCAGAGTTACAGCTGGTTAAGGAGTCCCTTCTTCTGGGTTGTAACTGCTGACCAAGGGATTTTATTCAAGTCCTCAAAAAGTAAAAGATAAAATATTTGTAAAGCCCTTCCTGCACTGCTTAATTTTTCACCTCCAAACATACCCCCTGTTCCTATCTCTGGGTTGAATCCTATGAACGTCTTCATGTTTGTCAACATTTTAAATTATTAGTCTTCAAATCTTTTCACTAGTATACTCTATATCAAAGTTTTAAAATTATTGTGCATTCCCTTAGGAGGCCACTTGGTACAGGAAATGAGGGAAGACAACTGGTCAAAACAAAGCTGTAACCATCACAGCTGAGACCCCGAAGGAACATGGCCACAAGACCCTGCAAAAAGACATGACCATGCGACCCTGCCTGGAAACCCCCTGAGGGAAGACAACTACTGGAAAACAAAGCTGTAAGGGTTACAGCCAAAAAGAAGCCCCGGATAAATCCAAACAAAAAGGCCTCCCCATTGATTCCCTGAAAGCTAACAGGTGCACCCTGAGTGGTCCACAGTATAAACCAACAGGAAGGCAGAAAGACAACCAATCAGAACAGCAAATAGCTCAGACCCTTTCTCGACATGGGAAAGGGGAAGGAGGAAAGAACGGCCTTAATAAAGCCTACCCAGGGACCCCAGAACACATCTCGCTGTGGAGCGCACCAGCATTCAAATCTTCAGTGTGTGCTCTCGCTTTCTCTCATTTCTCAATAAACTTCACGTATTTGCCTACCCTATGGCTGCCTTAAATTCCTTTATGTGATATAGCCAAGAACCTGGAAATCACCGCCAGCAACACTGACACAATTCTAGTTTGATATCTAAAATTCCTCATCAAATTTCACTTAGTACATAGGATATAATTTTTGCATGTTAAAAATTTGACAGTAAAAATGTACTGCTATACCACATTTAAATGTATCTAATAGAATCTAAATATATAGTGATATGATACACACCATTCATTCCTTTTTCCCCTTGAACTCATATTTCCATTCTTTCCTCCTAGAAGTTTATCTTAATGTGATATGTATTTTTGCTTGAAAGCCTTTTTATATCAATATAAATGTGTATATAAATTGAAATTTTAAAGTTTGTTTAATTTCCAGTGACTCTACAGCATGTAAATAACAATTATTAGTCATATAAAATTGACCAGAAAACATAAATGTGCTATAAAATTGAATAATTATTAAACCAAAAATAGAATTTTACTGGAGAGCATCTCAATGAAAATGAATGGAGCAAATTTTTTTCAATTAATTCATTGTTTGCTAGAATGAGAGAGGGTTCAGCATTGATTTTATTCTTATGCCACCTGTTGGAATCTCACAGAAAGGACAGGGGATTAGAAGGAATTTTTTAAAAAATAACAATATTAATTATTTAATATCTTCTAAAAGTTTAGCATCAAAAACATTTTTTTAAAAAGTAATTAAAGAGCAAACAAGTGGATTAGGCCCTCCTTCAGTTTTGTTGATTGCAAAGCATTGGAAAGCACCTGACTTGCAAAAGACTTTGCCATCTAATCACAAGGATTACTCACATTCTCCATTTCTAAGAACTCAGCCAGAAAGGCTTTGCCAAGAATTAGAGATTGACTTTGTTGTGTGTGTGTGTGTGTGTGTGTGTGATATTTAGAGATGTTACCTTAAGCATAGCTATTTCCAGTAGAAAGACCCGTCCTACCTGGTGCTACAAAGGAGAAACAAGTCTCTCAGTAAGAAGGTGATTTATTGGGAGTGCACAAGAAAGGAACTGGGGGAATCTTCCCCAAACCAGTTCAAAGTGAGAAGGGGACTAGGGTTTTTATAGGGGACTAGGGTTAGGGATCAAGTGATGCCTGCCATGTGGATGATGACTCTGGAATTTTTCACAGAGCCTCTTGGTCGGGGGAGGGGGTGGTTTGGGCAAATTTCTTAATCCTGTGTTATCTGCTGTATAGAAAACTCCTGTTTGATGTCCTGGTTCACAACCTTTTGTCCCTGGGCTATAAGGTGCTCCTGGTGCCTTTCTGAGATGTTATCTTATTTCTGACTTTCCTGGGAGTAGAACTGGGAAGGTGTGGTTATTATTCGTCCAGAAACTAAGAACAAAGAGTAAACTACCAAGATTAAGATAATAGAAAACCAGTTCAACTAGCTCTGGGGAAGGTGTTTGAATTTTTCAGAACTGCTTAAGAAAAGAAATTTTTAATAAGCAAAAGTTTTAACAATTCCAGAGTCATCACCCACAAGGCAGGAATGCATCATGCAGTCATCACTTGATCCTCAACCCTTAATCCCCCTATAAAAACCCTAGCCCCTTCTATGAGGAACTGGTTTCGGGGAAGATTCCCCCAGTTTCTTGTTTGTACACTTACAATAAATCACCTTCTTACTGAAAGACTTGTTTCTCCTTTGTAGCACCAGATAGGGCGGGCCTTTCTATTGGAAATAACCATGTTCACAGTAACAATTACTTAATTTGTAATAATTTAATATAAAGTACAGCTAAAATTATGACAGGGCAAGCATGTATTCCTTCCACAAATATGAGTGTGGGGGGTGGCTGCAGGCTGTATCTGGCAGGCTCCGTGGACTCCTGGGCTGCTCTGAGCTTCCCGGCTGCTGAGTCAGAGGCTCGGCCCATGTTTCAAGACTTCATGGAAGCCTAGGGTTGGAAGGGTGCTTAGGGATAATATTGATATTTCTTTGTTCAACACATGGGAAAACAAAAGAAAGAGATTAAATTGGGGGAGCAGATGTAGCTCAAGTGGTTAAGCACCTGCTTTTCATGTGTGAGGTCCTGGGTTCAGTCCCTCGTACCTCCTAAAAACAAAACAGAACAAACAAATGAAAAAAGGAGAGAAAAAAGAGATTGAATTGCAAACAGAGCAAAGAAAATGGGACTAGTTGACCAATTGGTGGAACCGTTGGGACCAGGAATAAAACCTCCAGAGGAATGGGCAAGTGAATACCTAGAAGAAGTTGTAGTTACTTTTGCCAAAGAACTAACTGATAAGAACATTTCTCCTGAGATGGAAAAACTGACGTTGTATGCAATGACTATTCTATTTGTTAGGCAACAAATTTACAAAAGGTGGAAGAAAAAGTATGAAAGCAGACAAAAGGCACCTCTGAAAATAATTGATGTGGTAAAGACTGGAATTGAGCAATGGAATGAGGCTGGCTATCCTTCTGGATCTCAGCAATTTGGAGAGCTTGCAATAACCAAGGAGTCTAAAGCTTTGATGGGACTTTATCATGGTCAGGTCCTGTGCAAGAAGAATACATTTGGAGCTCCTCATAAGGATGTTAAGCATCTAGCTATTCTTGGTGCAGGGCTGATGCGAGCCGGCATTGCCCAAGTCTCCATGGATAAGGGGCTGAAGACAATACTTAAAGATGCTACACTTGTGCTAGGCCGAAGACAGCAACAAGTGTTCAAAGGATTGAATGGTAAGGTAAAGAAGAAAGCTCTAACATCATTTGAAAGGGACTCCATTTTCAGCAACTTGATTGGATCCAGCAGCTGGATTACCAGGCTTTTGAAAAGGCAGACATGGTGATTGAAGCTGTGTTTGAGGACTTTAGCCTCTAGCACAGAGTGCTAAAGGAGGTAGAAGCGGTGATCCAAGACCACTATGTCTTTGCCAGTAACACATCTGCTTTCCCAATCAGAGAAATTGCTGCGGCCAGCATAAGACCTAAGAAGGTGATTGGCATGCTCTACTTCTCTCCCATGGACAAGATGCAGCTGCTGGAGATTATCATAACCAAAAAGACATCTAAGGACACAACTTCTTCCACTGAAGCAGTTGGTCTCAAGTAGGGGAAGGTCATCAGTGTGGTTAAGGATGGACTTGGACTTCCAGGAAGATGGCAGACTAGTAAGACACGGGAACCTCTTCTCCAGAAAAATAGCTAGAGGACAGGCTGAAACAGCCCCAAAAAAGATCTTCTAGGGTTTAGGACAGCAGGTGAATGCTGCATACTATCCAGAGAAGAGAGGGACAAAAGAGGGAAATCACAACGACAGAACTGTGAGTTGGAACCAGCAGTGGCTGCTGCTACTGGCACCGTCCCCCACAGTCTTTAGAATTCTCGGGCCTCTGGGCCTGTGACTACAGACAAAGGGGGCTCCAGGGATCTACCACCCCAGGAAAGGGGAAAGAGAGGGACACAGCCTAAGGCTGACTCAGGTTCTGACCCCCAAATTTGGGCTGCAGAGCCCCATGGACTCTTCCAAACGGTGGTTTGCCCTGGGAGCCTAGGAAGGAAATCTGACCCTCTCGCAATCTCCCTATCTTCTAGCATGGACTAATTGTTGAGGACTCCACAGGAGAGGAGAGAAAGAGCCTGGGGCTGATCCTGCTTTTGACTCACAGGTTTGTTCTTCCCTGTCCTGAGAGCCCTTCCAGGCCGGGTGGGGCTGCGCCATTGTTTACCTTGGAGCCTGCAAGGGGCTAAAGATATACAAACCTCCCAATCTCCTCTCTACTAACAGAGAGGATTGTTGAGGACTCAGAGGGGAGTGGAAATATTTCCTAGCTGGAAAAAGGGAGGGGGCTGGCAGAGAAGACTGGAGAACTGTCTTAGAAAGTTTGAATTACAAGGCTCTTAGCCCCCAGACAAGAAACTCTATCACATTGGTCTGGTCTGTGTCACAACAAATACATTCTGACCAGGCATTGAATTGAGAGCTTCCAATGAGTGCCATCTCCTGGCAGACCAAGGAAGTGCACATGAGAAAATTAAAAATAAATAGGAGAGGCTTTTCCTGGCCTCTAAAGCCTCCCTGCCCAAGGCCCTAGGAAGCGACTCTACAACCAATTACTGGGTCCAGTGCCCAGTTTTGAGCAACCAGCAGGACAATCCTAACAATCAAGGTCGAGCCAAAAATCAAAGAGCTGTGGTAACTCACAGCCTCCTGCCACTAAATTACTATAAAAGAGAGAGATTGAGCATCTAAGTAAACTACATCCTAACCAGATGCCTAAACACTAGCAAAAAATTACAAGCCATACTAAGAAAATAGAAGACATAGCCCAAGAAAAGGAATACATCAAAGTCCCAGAAGAGATGCGGAATTTGAGAGAACTAATCAGTGAGATGAGCACAAATTTCCAAAATCAAATTAATGAGATGAAAGACAATATAGTTAAAGAGATAAATGACATCAAGAAAACACTGAGCGAACACAAAGAAGAATTTGAATTCCTGAACAGAAAAGTAAGGGAGTTCATGGGAATGAAAGACACAATAGGTGAAGTCAAAAACACATTTGAGGCATACAACAGCAGACTCGAAATGATAGAAGAAAGAATAAGTGATACTGAAGACAGAGCAGCTAAAATTGAAGAGAGAAAAGAATGGAAAAAATTGAGCAGGGGCTCAGAGAGTTGAATGACAACACAAAACGCAACAACATACGTGTCATGGGAGTTCCAGAAGGGGAAGAGAAAGGAAAAGGGGCAGAAAGAGTATTTGAGGAAATAATAGATGAAAATTTCCCAACTCTCAAGAAAGAAATGAACTTACATGTCCAAGAACCACACCGTACCCCAAGGAGAATAAATCCAAATAGACCTATGCCAAGACACATACTATTCAGAATGTCAAATGTAAAAGATAAAGAGAAAATTCTCAGAGCAGCAAGAGAGAAGCAAACAATCACATACAAAAGATGTCCAGTAAGACAGTGCAGATTTCTCTTAAGAAACCATGGAGGCGAGAAGACAGTGGTATGATACAATTAGGAAACTGAAAGAGAAAAACTGCCAGCCAAGAATTCTTTATCCAGCAAAACTGTCCTTCAAATATGAAGGTGAATATAAAGTATTCACAAACAAACAGAAACTAAGAGAGTTTGCAAAAAAGAATCCAACTTTGCAGGAAATATTAAAGGAAGCCTTAGAACCTGAAAGAAAAGGACAGGAGAGAGAGGCTTGGAGGAGAGTATAGAAGAAAGAAAAACAGAAAGGATAACCAAAAGAGTAAAAAGAGAGACAAAAACAAGATGACATATGAAAACCAAAGAATAGAATGGAGGAAATAAACAGTGCATTTTCAGTAATATCATTGAATGTGAATGGATTAAATTCCCCAATCAAAAGATACAGGCTGAGAGAATGGATAAAAAAACATGAGCCATCCATATGCTGCTTACAAGAAACTCACCTCAGACCCAGGGATACAAACCGGCTGAAAGTAAAAGGTTGGAAAAAGATACTCCACGCGAATAGTAAACAAAAAAGAGCAGGGGTAGCTATACTAATATCAGACAAAACAGACTTTAAATGCAAAAAAGTGATAAGAGATACAGAAGGCCATTATATATTAATAAAAGGGATGATCCTACAGGAAGACATAACAGTCATAAATATCTACGCACCTAACCAGGGTGCCCCAGAATATATGAGACAAATTCTGGCAAAACTGAAGGGACAAATAGACATTTCTACAATAATCGTTGGAGACTTCAATACCCCTCTCACATCATTAGATAGAACAACTACACAGAAGATCAACAAGGAAACAGAGAATTGAACAATACGATAAACAAGTTAGACCTAACAGACATATATAGAACACTGCATCCAAACTCAGCGGGTTATACATTCTTCTCAAGTGCCCATGGATCTTTCTCCAGGATAGACCACATGTTAGGTCACATTGCGCTCTCAATAAATATAAAAAGATTGAAATTTTACAAAGCACCTTCTCAGATCATAATGGGATGAAACTGGAAATCAATAACAGACAGGAAAAAAGTAAATTTACAAATGTGTGGAGACTGTACAACACACTCCTAAATAATCAGTGGATCAAAGAAGAAATTGCAAGAGAAATCAATAAATATATTGAGACAAATGAAAATGAGAACACAACATATCAAAACTTATGGAATACAGCGAAGGCAGTCTTGAGAGGGAAATTTATAGCCCTAAATGCCTATATTAAAAAAGAAGAAAAAACTAAACTAAAAGATTTAACTGGGGGGCGGATGTGGCTCAAATGGTTGGGCATCCGTCTGCCATATGGAGGGACCTGGGTTCAATCCCCGGGACCTCCCGAAGGCGCATGGGCTGCCAGGCTCTGTGTGCCGCTGAGCTGTCGGGCCCCGAGAGCCATGCAGCAGGATGATGACGTAGCAGGAGAGAGACAAGACGAGATGCTCTGAAAGCTCCAGAAGCCAGGAGCTGAGGTGGCACAGGCGGCAAAATACCTCTCTCCTGCATCGGAGGTCTCCAGGATCGAATCCTGGTGAAGACTGGAGGAGGAGGATAAGAAAAGATGGCGGGAAAACAGACACAGAGAATTGCCCAGGAAATGGACACAAAAACAGCAAATGGGGAAGGGGGGGGGTTTAAAATGGATAAAGTAAATAAATAAATCTTTAAAAAAAAAAAAAAAAGATTTAACTGAACAGCTAGAGAAACTAGAAAAAGAACAGCAAACCAATCCCAAAGCAAGCAGAAGTAAAGAAATAATAAAGATTAGAGCAGAAATAAATGAAAATGAGAACAGAAAAACAATAGAGAAAATCAACAAAACCAAAAGCTGGTTCTTTGAGAAGATCAATAAACTTGACAAACCCCTCGCTAGACTACAAAGAAAAAAAAGAGAGAAGATGCAAATAAATACAATCAGAAATGAAAGGGGGCAAGTTATAAATGACCTCACAGAAATAAAAAGAATCCTAAGAGATATTATGAAAAACTATATGCCAACAAACTAGACAACCTAGATGAAATGGACAAATTTCTAGAAACGCACAACCAACCTACACTGACGCTACAAGAAATACAAGAACTTAACAAACCAATCACAATTAAGGAGATTGAATCTGTCATCAAAAATCTCCCAGCAAAGAAAAGTCCAGGACCAGATGGCTTCACAGGTGGATTCTACTAAGTATTTCAAAAAGAATTAACACCAATCCTGTTTAAACTCTTCCAAAAAATTGAAGAGGAGGGAAAATTACCTAACACATTTTATGAAGCCAACATCACCCTAATACCAAATCCAGATAAAGACAACACAAGAAAAGAAAATTACACACCAATCTCTCTAATGAACATAGATGTAAAAATTCTCAACAAAATACCTGCAAATAGAATCCAACAGCATATCAAAAGACTTATACATCACGACCAAGTGGGATTTATTCCTGGTATGCAAGGCTGGTTCAACATAAGAAAATCAACCAGTGTAATACACCACATTAACAAATTGAAGGAAAAAAACCACATGATCATCTCAATAGATACAGAAAAGGCATTCGACAAAATCCAGCATCCTTTTTTGATAAAAGCACTTGACAGCTAGGAATAAAAGGAAAATTCCTCAATATGATAAAAGGCATATATGAAAAACCCACAGCCAACATTATACTCAGTGGGGAAAGGTTGAAAGCTTTCCCTCTAAGATCAGGAACAAGACAAGGATGCCCACTGTCACCATTGTTATTCAACATTGTACTAGAAGTTCTAGCTATGACAATTAGAGAAGAAAAAAAATTAAAGGCGTCCAAATAGGAAAAGAGGAAGTAAAACTCTCACTGTTTGCGGATGACATGAACCTGTATTTAGAAAATCCTGAAGTATCCACAACTAAGCTACTTGAACTAATAAATGAGTTCAGCAAAGTGGCAGGATACAAGATCAACACGCAAAAATCGGTAATGTTTTTGTACACTAGTACTGAACAACCTGAGGAGAAAATCAGGAGGAAAATTCCATTTTCAATAGCAACAAAAAGACTCACATACCTAGGAGTTAATTTAACCAAAGAAGTACAGGACCTATATGCAGAAAACTACAAAACAATGCTAAAAGAAATTTAAAAAGACCTAAACAAATGGAAAGACATTCTGTGTTCATGGATTGGAAGAATAAATATCATGAAGATGTCAATCTTGCCCAAACTGATTTATAGATTCAATGCAATACCAATCAAAATCCCAACAGCTTACTTTACAAAATTAGAGAAGGCAATTACCAAATTCATCTGGAAGGGTAAGTGCACCCGAATAGCCAAAAGCATTCTAAAAAAGAAGAACAATGTGGGAGGAATTTCACTGCCTGACCTTGAAACATATTACAAAGCTACAGTGGTCAAAACAGCATGGTGCTGGCATAAAGATAGACACATCGATCAGTGGAATAGAATTGAGAACCCAGAAATATACGCTCACCTATACAGTCAACTGGTTTTTGACAAACCTACAAAGCCCACGCTAATGGGAAAAAAGTCTCTTCAACAAATGGTGTTGGGAGAACTGGATATCTATAACCAAAAGAATGAAAGAGGATCCCTATCTCGCCCCTTATACAAGAATCAACTCAAAATGGACCAAAGATCTAAATATAAAAGCCAGGACCATAAAACTACTAGAAGAAAATGTAGGGAAGCATCTTCAAGACCTTGTACTAGGTGGTGGTTTCTTAGACCTTACACCCAAAGCACGTGCAACAAAAGAAAAAATAGATAAATGGGACCACCTCAAAATTAAACACTTTTGCACCTCACAGGACTTTGTCAGAAGGGTAAAAAGGCAGCCAACTCAAGGGGAAAAAATATTTGGAAATCACATATCTGATAAGGGTTTAATATCCAGGATATATAAAGAGATGTTACAACTCAACAATAAAGAGACAAATGACCCAATTAAAAAATGGGCCAAAGACTTGAATAGACATTTCTTCAAAGAAGAAATACAAATGGCAAAAAAACACATGAAGAAATGCTCAACATCACTCATGATTAGGGAAATGCAAGTCAAAACTACAATGAGATATCATTTCACGCCTATCAGAATGGCCACTATTAAAAAGACAGAGACCGACAAGTGTTGGAGAGGATGTGGAGAGATAGGAACACTTCTTCACTGTTGGTGGGAATGCAGAATGGTACAACCACTATGGAGGACTGTTTGGCAGTTCCTAAAGGAGTTGAATATAGACTTGCCATGTGACCCTGCAATACCACTACTGGGTATATACCCAGAAGAACTGAGAGCAGTGACACGAACAGACATCTGCACACTGATGTTCATAGCAACATTATTCACCATTGCTAAAGGTTGGAGGCAGCCCAGGTGTCCATCGGCAGATGAGTGGATAAACAAACTGTGGTCTATTCACACGATGGAATATTTTGCAGCTGTAAGAGGAAATGAAGTCGTAAAGCATATGACAACGTGGATGAACCTGGAGGATATTATGTTGAGTGAAGCAAACCAGACACCGAAGGACAAATACTGTATGAATGTGTTACTATGAACCAAATATATTGTGTAACATATTGTTTGATTAAAAAAAAAATTATATGTATCCATTACATTTAATTGAGAAATGTATATATTTATTCATCTGTCTTTACTTTTTAGTTTTTAATTGTTTATATTTTCAATTATTAAGTGTACAAAATAAAGTTTTTTTAAAAAAAAAAGGATGGACCTGGCTTCTATATCACCGAGGTGTCTTGCCCCAACGATGTTTGAAGTTATCTGGATTTTCCTGGAAGGAGTTGACCCTAAAACACTGGAATTCTTAACCAGTTTTGTTGGGTTTCCTGTGGGTGCTGCCACACTGGGGGATGAAACTGGTGTGGATGTAGCTAAACATGTAGCTGTAGATCTAGGCAAAAGCTTTGGGGAGCAATTTGGAGGTAGAAGCCTAGAACTGCTGCAACAGATTGCATCCAAGGGCTTCCTGGGTCACAAGTCTGGGGCTTTCACATCTACCAGGAGGGTGTGAAGAATAAGAATTTGAATTCTGACATGGATAGTATTTTGGCAAGTCTGAGGGTGCTTCCTAAGTCTGATGTCTCCTCTGATGAAAATGTTCACTTCTGCCTGGTATTACCAGAAGAACGGCTGTTTCCGATACACAGACCCGCCTGATCCTGCACTACAAAGGACAAACATATCTTTCAGTAAGAAGGTGATTTATTGTGATTGCACAAGCAAGGAAATGGGGGAATCTTCCCAAATCCAGTTGAAAGTAAAAATAGGAGCTAAGGTTTTTATAGGGAAAAGGAAGGAAGGAAGGAAGGGAGCGAGGGAGGGAGGGAGGAAGAAAAGGAATAATTGAGAAGAAAAACAAGTAAAAACAAAAAAACAAATGATGGCAGGGGTCTTGTGAGGAGTGTATGTGCAATTTCTCAGTCCTGTGTTGTCTCAAGCACATCCAACTTGTCCTTGATCTCAGAGGTAATAAACCACAGTTTAGATATAGTTGTGCAGGTGCAAGGGCTTCATGCTCCTTTCTCAGACAACCGCTCAAAGATATCAAGCTTTTTGTCTCTGAGAAAAGTTACAGATTTACACCATCTGTCTGGTTTTGCTTTGAGGCATTATCTTATTCCTGTAAGCAAAACTGAGAAGGTCTGGTTAATATCCTTCAGGGAACTAAGTGCAGAGTGAACTTCTAAAATTAGATTAATAGAAAACCAGCTCAATTAGTTTTAGAATTTTCAAAGCTGCATAAGTGAATAAATTTCAATAAGCACATTTTCCAGCTATCACTGGTGACAAGATTTGTAAATGAGGCAGACCTGTGCCTGCAAGAAGGGACCTTGGCTACACCTGCAGAAGAAGGCAACATCGAAGCAGTCTTTGGGCTTGGCTTCACTCCTTGTCTTGGAGGGCCCTTCTGCTTTGTGGATCTGTATGGTGCTTGGAAGATCGTGGACCAGCTCAGGAAGTATGAGGCTGCCTAAAGGAAACAGTTCGCCCCATGCCAGCTGTTAATTGACCATGCTAACAGCCCTAACAAGAAGTTAGCTCAGTAAGCTCACTAACCCTCAGCTGCAGGCAGTGCTGGTTCTCCATCAGAATGGCATCTAGATTTCTCCAAGTAACCAGAAGGAAAACAAACTCTGACATCAGGTTTTTTTTTTGATTAAAGTGCCTTCAGCTATGACCATCTTCCCCTGCCCCACCCACTCCCATCCTTGGTGAAGTATTGACTGTGAATTAGATTCTGCATTTCATCTTGAAAAGTGGAACCCACTGAGCGGATGATATTGTGAGGCCCAAGGCTCAAGGCCCAAAGTGGCAGCATCTCTGGAACCATCTTTGCTGCCTGTTCCTTCCTGGGAGGCTGGAAGTGGCAAGGGCAAATTCTGCTCCCAGCCAAACACAGGGCTGGAAGGGTCCTTGGGGATAATATTGATACATCTTTGTTCAACACATGGGAAAATAGAAGAAAGAGATTAAAGTGTCTCACCCAATCCAATTTTGAGCAAAGAAGACAAAAACTCAAGCAACATCTATTAGAAAGAAAAACACTTTTTGTATATAAACAGGAAGATCAGATATTATCTAGCAGAGACTGGAGAATGATGACATCTGAGCACCAAGTCCGGAAAGGGTCAAAAGTTCTCAAACTTAAATAAAAAATGGCTGAAAAAGGAAATGCCAATAGACCTACAGAGAGCAAAAACAACACAAGGAAGGAAAAAAATGGTATTCGTATTCCTTTAAAACCCTCTAATGCATTAACCAATTCAACTATAGCAGTCGATACACGCAATTTTGAGGACAATAATCAAATTCCTCAGTTGTTACCAATTAAAGATCATCCCCCAAATAAGGTATGACATTTAGCCAGGCTTTACACTTAAAAACAAACAAACAAACAAACAAAAAAAAACAAATGCTACAGAAAAACTGAAGCAAGATGCTAACATGCCCAAGAAACTTGTGCTTGGATTTTATTGTGGCCATATTGTTTAATGTAAGGTTAATTCATTTAGAAAACCTCTACAAATCAAAGATAAGAGTTCTGCAGCCACCAAGAAACTTACAACTCTTTCTTTTTTTTTTTTTTTTTTTTAAAGATTTTATTTATTTATTCATTTATCTCCCCCTTGCTGCTTGTGCTCGCTGGGTCAGCTAACCACGCCGTGCAGGCGGGCTTGCCTTCACCAGGAAGCCCCGGGAACCGAACCCAGGGCCTCCCATATGGTAAACGGGAGCCCTACTGATTGAGCCACAGCCGCTTCCCTTACAACTCTTTCTATAGTCACAGAGCCTCAGTCTATAAACACTAGCAGTATAACAGTGAAAAGTGATAAAGCCTCAAACATATTATACTAAATTTGTAAGTACTATGTTTCAGGATAGTCAACTTTTGTGATCTCCTATTAGAAGTCATCACATTTTGCTTATCCATTCTTCTGTCAGTGAACATTTGGGTTGCTTCCAACTTTTGGCAATAGTGAATAATGCTGCTATGAACATTGGTGTGCATATATCTGTTTGTGTCCCTGCTTTCAATACTTATGGTATATACCTAGCAGTGAGATTATGAATCATATGGCAATTCTATAGTTAGCTTCCTGAGGAACCGCCAAACTGTCCTCCACAATGGCTGCACCATTCTACATTCCCACCAGCAGTGGATGAGCGTTCCCATTCCTCCACAGCCTCTCTAACAAAAGGATGATGATGGACAACGCCCATCTCAAAGAACACAGAGTGTCTACAACTGCAAGCAAGACAGTTCCATCCATCTGCCTCATGGGATCTAAGCCCCCTCTCAATCAGAAACAGAGTGGGCATCACCATCTCCAAAATCCTCAAGATTGAGGAATGAACAAACATAAGGGGGGAATGCAACTATGGACTAAAATAGTCTTCGTATTATTCTAGTAATGGAAGAACTTGTAACATTGATAAAGACAGTGGTCACCAGAGGTTCTGAGGGGAGGGAGAATGAAGAATAGGTAACATGGGGCATTTCTGGGACATTGGAATTGTTCTGCATGATATTACAATGGTGGATACAGGCCATTATACATTTTGTCAAAACCTATAAAATTGTGCAGTACAAAGTGTACACCGTAATGTAAACTATAGACCATGATTAGTAGCTATGCTTCAATATGTGTTCATCAATTGTAACAAATATAGCACACTAATGAAAGATGTTGTTACTGGGGGAAAGTGTGAAAAGGGGAGGAATGGAGTATATGGGAATCCCCTATATTTTCAATGTATTATTTATGTAATCTAAAGCTCCTTTAAAAAAAATGTAGTCATCATAATAACCAGGACAAGATGAAACAGTTCATCAGTAGAACCTCTGCCAATGTTACAATCTGGAAAGGCCTTGCTGGAAAAGTATTACTACGATTAAAAACATGGTTATCTAGTGTCAAAATCAGTTCTCAGGAGACAAAAAGAAATGAGACATTATCAAGAAGCATAGCTTCTGAAATTATAACTGGACTTCCTTCACCTTCTAATACCAAACTAATAGAAAAGTCAAAAACCACTGACCAGCGAAGACTTACTGTAGCAATAGCAACTACTGATAGTTCGGCTAAGCACAGAGAAACTACAGAAGAGAGAAAAATTCATCTGATGAGTGGAAAGCTGGCAAAGAAAGAAAAGGCCTCCTAGCTCTGTACTTACCCAGCTTGCTCCTGAAGGACAAAATGAAAAACCATTTGGGTCCTTCTGGACTATGATGGCAGAAGAAGATGAACAAAGACTGTTTACTGAAAAAGTAAACAAGACATTTTCTGAATGCCTGAACATGATTAATGAGGGATGCCCAAAAGAAGAAATATTGCCACATTGAATGGCCTATTCAAAAATATTCCAGGGGAGCAGATGTAGCTCAAGTGGTTGAGAGCCTGCTTCCCACATAGGAGGTCCCGGGTTTGATCCCTGGTACCTTCTGGAAAAAAAAAAAAAAAAAAAAAAAAAACCCAACTCTGATTGGAGAGCGGATGTAGCTCGGTGGTTGAGTGCTTGCTTCCCATCTATGAGGTCCTGTGTTCAATCCCTGATATCTCCTTAAAAAAAAAAAAAAAAAATCCAGATGCTGCTAAAAAACTTGTTAAATATTAGATAGGCCTTGCTTGTCTTGAACCAGTCATATTATCACAATGAAATAAGAAAATCTGACAGGGGCTCAGCCTATTGAAGAGATGCAACATGCAATTGTAGATATTCTAACACTGAAGAGTCAAAAAAAAAGTTAATTTGGAGAAAATACTGAGGCTTGTGCAGCCATGGAACAAATCCAAGAAGTCAACACTGAAAATATAGGTGTCAACCTGGAGCCAGGAAAACTGGAAATGGAAAATAAACAGCATAGAAATGTGCTATTTTAAGGTTGTGAAAAAGAACAAGAGAACAAAAGAGCCCATCAATGATGTTAAAACCCCCAAAAAAGAAACCAGATGAGTTGCTTAGACATGCTTCTACTACTTGCAAAGTGTAAAAAAGAAGATGCAGTTTGAGGAAACACATTCTACATTTAAAGCTGAAATTTCTGACACCAGTGAAATGTTTTCGGGGTGGTGTTCAAGAGAATTCCAAATTACCAGATACGTTTAAAGACCGTTATTCTTATGTGTCTTCAATGGAACAGTCAACAGATGTTTTTGGATGCCGAGACCTAACGCAGCCCCTGCCAGCTGTACTCAGAGACTGGGACAGAAGAAGAGAAATAAAGCTCTGAAAAAGAATGGGGTTTTTATGCCTGGGGGTTGGTTTTGTTTTGCTGTTGCTATGTAATTAGGTCTGGAGTTGGCCATGTACCCAAGTGTTCTAAGTATGCATGACAGTGAAGCAACTTTATTAGCTTCACATTATAGCAGGAGTGGCCTTGGAGGCGTAGGAAAGCTAATCCTACCTTGTCAGTCTCAACAGACTGAGTTTTTCTTTGAGATAAGTAAATTTTGTCAGCTACTTTACTATGTTCTATGAATATAAACAGGTTTCTCTTAATGTTAGACTTTTCACCTTTTTAGAGAGTTCTAAATTACAGAAAGATAAGTCACTAATATAAATACAGAAATGCTGCATAGTCAGAAAATGTGATGTTCTAGCTAAATTTTGTATTTATATAAAAGGAAGTACTTTGTGGTAAGAAGGAAAAGGTGCCAAATGGTGGATATGAGAAATTTTAAAGGTAGTCTGAGTTCCTTTCTTAGTTAAAATTTTAATTTCCATGGCTTCATTTGATGTGTTTATAGACTATTAGAATGGTGTTAGGGATGGAATCTATACTATTTAATAAATGTCATTCCAGTTAGGTAGCATTTCTAAATAACTAATAGCTAAACTTGTTTTCTTCTGCATGATATAAAAACTTTACTGTTGGGGGACGGATGTGGCTCAAATGGTTGGGCGTCTGTCTCCCATATGGAGGGACCCGGGTTCGATCCCTGGGACCTCCCAGTAAAAAAAAAAAAAATACAAAAAAAAAAAAAAAACTTTACTGTCAAATTATGTCCCCTGAAACATAACCATTATGTAGCCAGGTTTTGTCTAGGTCCTCAGCTAAACCGCAAGAAATGAATTTCAAAAGCACGCCATGTTGATTAAGCCAGTAATTTATTAAGGTAGGGAGGGAAGAGAAATGGGAGAAAATAACAGATCATGGGTCCAAGAGAGTGGAAGGGGCTGAAGAGTGATAAAGAAGGCTGGTTTACAGACTACAATTGCTCATTATAGATGATAAATACCCAGGTTTTACTTGCATGTTGATCCATGACGGAGGGACACTTGAGAGTAGGGCCAGAACAGGGGTCAAAAGGCAAGAGAGAGCAAAAGGCCATTACGCTTGCTTTTTTTTTTTTTTTTTTTTTTTTTAATTATATATGTATTTATTGTAAAGCCTTTAAAGACTACACATTCAGTTTAAATTGGAAGTGAAAAAATATAAATTACATAGCACAGAAAGTAGTTATAGAGTAAATATTTTGATTTTACGTACCCAAATGTTTATGGACAAGTTTTACTTATTAAACCTTAAAACAACTACGCTTGCTTTTTGAACCATTAATTATTCTGCCCCTTTGCTAATTGCATGAGAGGAGTCCCAGCTGTTTGCTGTTTTGATTGATTATCCCACCCATCAATCTCCCAGGAGCCAATGATAAGGCACCTAGAGAATATCCAGGGCTTCTCCTGGCTTCTGGAGGAAATCTCATTCCGAATGGGATTCCTCATGAGGGTCTGCCAGCAGCCATCTTGGGGGTACCAGAGGACACGTGTTCACTGGCGGCCGTTTTCCTGCCAGGTTCCAGATCTGTCT
Source organism: Tolypeutes matacus (assembly GCA_026826555.1). Classification (NCBI taxonomy): domain Eukaryota; kingdom Metazoa; phylum Chordata; class Mammalia; order Cingulata; family Chlamyphoridae; genus Tolypeutes; species Tolypeutes matacus. The sequence goes on from JAKSZT010053785.1 coordinate 4,375,786, forward strand.
GTTGATTCCCTATGTAGCTTGCTTCAATTGTATTCAGTAGACATTTCTCTTCTCCCCATATATAAATACCACAAATAAAATTGTTTTGTAAAGCCCTGAATTAATACTTGAATGGCATATATAGCCTACCTGTTCTATAGTTTCAAATAAGTGATTTTTCATAGTAAAAGATTCGTTTTAAAACTATTACATAATATGAATGTGATTGCAGATCACAGATTTCATCTTATTTATGTTCATTCATTCCATTTTTGTAATAGCAGCTATCTTTGCTCTATTTATTGTCTTATGTTCTGGAGAGTAGAACTTTTATTCCTTTTTAAATGTGTACCTGATCTGTGTACAATAAATTAAAATGCCTGTAAAAATATGAATGTGTTGACTGAATTCTGGTGTTAACTTTTCAAAATAAAAACCTAAAAAATCTCAAAAACAACATCATTAATTCTATTAGCTGCTATAAAACATTTTCTATGTATTTAACAAAGGAATTAAATAATTAAATTAAAAAATTAATGAGTCCCTCCAGTTAGTATATAATTTTAGTTTTTGTTAATAGGTGGTAGAAAATAAACATTTTTAAGGTGAAATAAGTTGAGGATTGCCATAACTGGAACAAAAGTTTTGTGATGTGATTTAATAAAATGTGTTTTACCTGTGGGGTTTATTACATTCATTGAAACTCTTTGGTAGTCATGGAAAACTGCCTGTTCTGATTAAAAGAAGCAGTGTCACTGCATTCTACTCATTCAGAACTCATGGGTGCTTTGCCATCCCAGACCTCCAAGTGAGTATTAAGCTAAAAAAGAATTTCTTGTATTTAAATAGTTGTAAAAAGCCATTTGGCATCCAACATTTCTTATCAATCCTCTGGTTGCTTTGCTCTCACTGAATCTCCCTAGAGAACATCTCTGACAAGAGTCAGGGGATAGAAAGGATAGGAAATTGTCATCCAAACTATATTTGATTCACTACATTCCCCTCAAAAGCTAAATACTCCCAATGTTAATGCAACAGTTCACTCTTAATGGAAACATATATAAGATTGCCTATTAGAAAGAGGAAGATAGGAAGACTTGGTGGGTTAATATACCAGGATTAATCACTGGAGGTGGCTTCCCTGGAGGTTTTGACACCCCAGAACAAGGCAATGAATGTTAAGGAGATTCAGAATGGGTGAAGGGAATGTCTCTCATTTGTAAAGTGGGAGAAACACTACTGCAGTTCATTGAATTTTTTTTTACCCCCTGGGAGGTCCGGGGGATCGAACCCAGGTCCCTCCATATGAGAGATGGATGCCCAACCATTTGAGCTACATCCGCCCCCCAGTTCATTGAATTTAAAACCCCATTAACAGTAGGCTGCACTGTCATTTTACGAACCAAAAAGGAAGTAAAAAACATTGCCAATTAGACTATAATAAATACTTATCACTTAGAAATGTTAGGCTTGTTGAAAGAACTTTGAAAAACTTAAAGTTTTTTTTTAACCTTGTAAAATAAGTTGAAGTATTCCTAAAATGTCTTCATTGTAATCTAGCTTATATGAATCATTCTTGAACTCAGAGTCAATACCCCTTTTGTTTTTCAGACAACATTGTCTCAGGGTCATCTGGAGCATTGGTGAAGCAGCATTTCCTAAAATTTGGTTCACTTCTGTTTCAGGGGTTTTCTTAGAAATTACAGAAACCTATTTTTCATTTTGATGCTGGCATTTTCTTGTTCTTATCAGAAAGTGTCAGACAATGACAACTGTGGCAAGACTGCCATTTGGCCAGTACAGATTGGCACCAGCATTTTAGAAATATTAAAGTGTGAGGGGGAAAAAAAGGAACATCTGAGAATCGATTAAGTATATTGTTGTGAAGAGGGAATAGGAAAGGAGACATGAAACTAGAAGAGAGTACAAATGGAAGTTAGGAATCAGGAAATGCATTTAGTTTAAAACTATCCAGACCTTGTGTACATTTTGGATAGTGCACTCAACTTGAAGACCATGCCTTAAAGGAGTAGTACTTAAACTTTTTGGTTGTAGGACACTTTTGCAGTCATAAAAATCATTGAGAACCCCAAGAGCTTTTTTTTTTTTTTTTTTTTTTTTTTTTTGCAGTAACTTTATCAACACCACAGTTTATTTGTAAACATATTATGTGTGTCAATAATCAAACTGACAACACTTTTATACATTTCATTGTATAATGTTAACATCATACCAGAAAACAATCCACTGTACTCAGTTACAGTTTTGGTACTTTAAAATCTTTAAATACAAATATTTGAAACACTGAACATAAAACAAAAACATGAATGGCAGAGGAAACTGAAAACAGTAAATAACAGAAACCAATATTCTCCCCGAAAAACAAATATAAAATCATCTGGTTACATATGTTTAAAGAATATATCCAGGAAGTCAAATGACCATACTTTAAAAAAGTGACACAAAGTTGTATTTCTTTAGACCCACTTAAGAGGAAAACTATACCATACTAAGTTCCATGTCCTTCTTGATGTTTGTTCTTCCTTCCCCAAGAGCTTTTATTTATATGAGTTCTATATTGATATTTACTGAACCAAAAATTAAAAGAGAAAACGTAAAAATATTTATTTAATTCTTTTAAAAATAATGATGTACCTATTACATGCTAGCATAAATAACATATTTTATGAAAAAAACTATATTTTCCAAAACAAAAGTTAATGAGAAAGTGGTATTGTGTTATATTTTTTAAAAATATTTTTATTGTCTGCTTAAGAGATGATAGCAGGATTCTCATATCTGTTTCTGCTTTCAATCTGTTGTGACATACTGTTTTGATTTAAGAACATGAAGAAAATCTAGAGTCACACAGATATGTATTTGGAAAAGGGAGGACCTTGCAGACCCCTTGAAGGGATCTTGAGGACCATCAGGCACCCTTAGACCATATTTTAAGAACTGTTAACCTAGAAAAATTTTTGTACATGTGCTCCAGAAACTACATATAAATCTTACAAGCATAAATGTTCATAGCAGCATTGGTTTTGTTTGTTTGTTTGTTTGTTTTTTAGGCCATAAAAAGAATTTATTGGGAAATGGGGGAAAAGAACAGAACTTGCTGAGAAATGGGAGAGAAGGACAGAAATACACACCAAGATTTGATGCAGGCTACTCTAGGCAGATAGAGCAAGATTGGACTTGTGTGGTCACCTTTTAAGCTATTAATTATTCCTCCCCTTGCTAATGTTAACGAGAGGGGCCCTAGCTGTTATTGGTAACCCCAACAGTGGTGGGGTCCAATGGTGAGGACTGTTTAGAATATCTGGGTCCTCCCCTCAGCCCTGGAAAGAGTCCCAATTGTGACCTCAAGGTCAAGGTCAAGGTCTCAGCAGGATCTCCCTGCCATTGTTGTCTGCTGGGCCAGCTGCCTTCCCCCTTTCACTATGCTAACCTGCCTCAACTCCCCCCCCAGAGAGTTCAAGCCCTTATTCTTAAGGGGGTGCTGAGGGGCAATGGTCATTCTTCTGAAACTACTTCTTGCTTGTTAGGGCAGTAGTCCCTGCCTGACAGGGTGTAAACCTCTCTGCTATTCCATTGTGGTTAAGGGAAGATGTGTCCGGCACCCTGGTTGGAACTGGATGAAATCCCCGCATAACTAATAAGGTATTGATTCTGTAAGAAGTAAACTTAATTAGAATTTTGAAGATACATGGTCCTATTAAAAGGATAAAGATGATGGTGGTAGGCGGGCCCAAAAATGGAGCCAGCCATGACATACTGGACCACAAGAGTGAGAAAGGCCAGGTGCCTTCAGAGGCTGCATCCTCCCAAAGTTGATGGGAAACAGCATTCTTCCTTGAGTTCTTTTATGCTGTTATTTAACTCTAGGGAGAGATTGTGGTAGACCTGCTGGGTTTGTGTATAAACTGCCAACCCCAGTTCCCACAGCAGTGGTTATGCTTAGTACAGCTAGGAGAGGTATGGAGAGGTACTGCCCTAGCCATAAACTCACAACGAGATAAGCATTGGCAAACAAAATAAAGACGGTACTTAAGAGATCCATTCCTTTATCTTACAGGCATGTTCATTAACTACTTAGAAAATGAGGGAAGCAGATGTGGCTCAAGCAATTGGGTTCCCATCTACCATATAGGAGGTCCAGGGTTCGATTCCTGGGGCTTCCTGGTAAAAAACAAGCTGGTACACACAGCGAGCTAGCCCTAGTGGAGAGCAAGCCCACACAGAGTGCTGGCCCATGTGGAGTGCTGGCCCACATGGAGGGCTGTCACAGCAAGATGATACAACAAAAAGAGACACAGAAGAGAGACAATGAGAGATGCAGCAGACCAGGGAACTGAGGTGGTACAAGGGATTGAGCACCTCTCTCCCACTCTAGAAGGACCCAGGATTGGTTCCTTGTGCAGCCTAAAGAGAAGACAAGCAAACACAGAAGAACACACAGAGAGGAGACGAGTGCAAAATGATGGGGGGGTGGGGGGGTGGGGAATAAATAAATAAATAAATAAATCTTTAAAAAAGAAAATGAATTAAGTTTACCAGGACTTTTTAACATGTTCAATATCCCTCTGCATATGATCTGGAATAGAAAAGATATCATCATAATCATCAGGCATATAGGTACAGTACTTACTACTAATCAATGCACAAGTTCTTCTGAGCTGCAATTAATAGACCTGAGTTCCAGGTTTGCAATACCATACATGTTATCTCTCCATGGGAGCAGGCCATATTGCCAATTGTGTTCGTTTAGGTTCTACCCATAGTACTCTGGTAATTGTTGCTCCACTTGGTATGTCCTTCACATTGCCAGCATGCTGCAGTACTGTTGATATTAAAGAAGGACTAGGACGGTTAGGCTCCAATGTTTCACTGGCCTGGTTCATAGAGTCCTTCGGCACTATAAAACAGAACCAGTCTGGAGGCAATGTCCATTGTACATCTGGCCATACTGAGCCATTGCTGGCTGCTGCAGGAGTCTGAAACTATGACAATTCTCCATCCACTTCAGGAGCACGACCAGAGTTGTAGGTATCTTTATTGTTTTAGGGATCAGTGACCAACCTAGCCAATGACTCAAATGGAGAGGCTTCATGAAGGGTATTTGGACCTGGCTTGAATGCACAAGAGAGTTTGACAATACTGAAGTCTATCTCATTTAATCTTTATATACTTTCTAAACACTTCAAATGCAATGTATAACATAGCAAATGAACTTAAATATTTTAGTACTTTGCTTTTTACTTCTACAGCTTTACCAAGCAGACATTAATTAATAGGTATTTTACTTTAGCAGTACAGGAAAAACTGCTTTCTCAATTATTTTATGAAAATCTAAGATTCTCAGTGGAATCAAGATTATCTTTCCTTACTAACACTTTAATATGCAGACTGAGGTGGCCTCTGACAGGTTTTCCTGTTATGAAGTTAATTTTGTTATTATCAATTTAGGTTTCTAATAATAGCTTCCTGGGATTAGCCATTTAAATGCTTGAATTTAGAAGATGCTTTTACAAACTTCTTATAATTAACTAGAAGTTACTTTATCTTTAATTAAGCTTATTAAATTACAATTAGCAACCAATGAAATTTACCTTTATCTTAAATTCATTAAACATAAACTGATGATTTTCATCATCTTAAGATTTAATATATATAATGTTAATTTATTTAATTGGTATTCTATAAACCTAGGGAGATAACACCCAAGCTAAATAAAATGGAAACAATTATAGTTTATGCAAGGAATGTTCTTTTTTTTTTTTTTTCTTCCTTTCCAAGAGGCTAAAACCCCTCTCTTTAATAAAATTCTAAAATTGTGAATAATCTTAAAAGCATACTGCATTAGTCAGCCAAAGGGGTGCTGATGCAAAATACCAGAAAACTGTTGGTTTTATAAAGGGTATTTATTTGGGGTAGAAGCTTACAGATACCAGGCCATAAACATAAGTTTCTTCCTTCATCAAATTCTGTTGCCACATGTTGAAGCAAGACAGCTGCCGACATTTGCCAGGGTTCAGGCTTCTTGAGTTCCTCTCTTCCCGGGGCTCCGTTTCTCTCCAGGCTCACCTCTGTTTCCTCCACAAAGTCAGCTGTAGACTATGAGTCTGTCTAGCTTTTGCCTCTCTCCACAAGGTCAGCTGTAGACTATGAGGCTCTCTAGCTTTTGCCTCTCTCCACAAGGCCAGCTGTGAACCATCAAGTGAATGGCTCATCTCTTTTCCCGGAGCCTTCTCTCCTTCCTCAGGACCAAAGTCCTCTGTGTGCTTACTCCCTTGGGCTCTAGCATTAACACTCAGCATCAGAATTCCAACACCAAAACTACTCCAACTCTGTCCTTTGCCATGTCTTTTATCTTTAACCACCAAGGGGTGGGGCTCAACACCCTACTGACATGGCCCAATTAAATCCTTAATCATAACTTAATCATGCCCAGATGAATAGAACAGTTTACAAGCATAATCCAATATCTATTTTTGAAATTCATAACTATATTAAACTGCCAAACTGCTACACATACTGACTGCTAGGTTCTGGAATAATTATAATTGTTTAATTTGTTTTAAAAGATCTTTCCATAGCTTTCAAGGACTTTTCCTTTACTTACTGAAATTTGACAATTGGATTATTAGTCACCCTTATTTTTAAAGGTTTAAATTGGGGAATTACAGGGAAAAATGATTCTTAATTCCCTAGCCTAGAAAATAGAGTTTTAATCTGCCACACATAGCCTCTCCTCAGAGCTCTTGCAAAGAGAAGGCCCTGGGGGCTGGGTAGGTCAAAGAACTCTGGAAATCTTTTTCCCTTTCCCAATAGTTTCTATATTCAGATTTCTACATGACTTTTCTATCCTGCTTAGCCTAATTTGGGCTCTAGGACTATTCATTCACATATATAAGCACATATTTAATTTTTAAAAGTTTGAATAGAGCTCTTTTAAGAATTTTCATTTGTTAATTTGACATTACTATCCTGACGTATGAAAGTATACTGAACAAAAAGACACAAATAGTTAGAAACAAACACACAACTCACTGATGTTACTTATAATTTTCATTCTTTTACAAAATAAGTTTAGCTGTAAAATAATATTTAAAAGATCTCTTTGGTGACCAGATGTGGCTCAAGCAGTTGAGTGCCCACCTCCCATATGGGAGATCCCGGGTTCGGTTCCTAGTACCTCCTAAAAGAAAAAACAAACAGGCAATGAGCAGACAACTAGCAAAAAACAAAGAACAGACAACGAGCAATAACACTGACCAAAAATTTAAAAAAATAACGAGCACACAATGAGCAAAAAGAGATGAAGGAGTCATCTCAGGGAAGGGAAAAATAAAAAATCTCTTTGAAGGCTATTTCTAATTACTCTAATTTGCACGGTAACCATGCAATTTTTCACAAGAATTTCATCCCTTTATTGGCTTATAACCAAATTGTCCCCAATGCTTTAAAATAGAATTTACAACATTTTACTTTACTTCAGAGCTTTGCTTCTTTCCCATTTTGACTTTGGCAGACTTTGGATGAGAAATACTGATTCCAGTGTATCACTGAGGTCATTAAAGTCTCAGGGAAACCTGGTTTTCTCCTGACTTGTTGCTTTTAGGAACATCAGCACTTGAGGTGGGAGACCCACCTCCCCAGTCCTTGGCTGGTGGACTGGAAGAGTGGACACCCAACACTAAGGGTTGAGAATTCCACCACACAGCAAACACCTGGAGTCACGAGAGAAATCAGGGTCATTGGCACCAGTGGAAGGACAAGGGACAGGGGTGTCTCAAGTTTGCTTTCCCCTGAGCCATATGGGGCAGAAGTTGTCATGAAATAACCATAAGCAAAAGCAAGGGGTGAGGCTTGACCTGAAGTAACCATAAACAAAGGCAAACTCAGTTTATAATTACCATCACAATAGCTAAAGTCTAAGGGCAAGGTGAAGATAGTCACAAAATAACCATAATCAAAGGTAAATTTAGTTTTATAATTACCATTACTATAACAAGCACAAGCTAGACCTGAAGTAGCCATAAACAAAGGTAAATTAGTCTAAGATTACCATCACAATAGTTTCTAGGCTAAATCCACCTAGTTATAGCAATTTCAGATATTATCCTTCTGCTGTCTTATAAAGGCATCTGTATAACAATCTTAACTCTTAGTTACAGTTTTTAGTACGTTTTCACTTAAAAACAATTTGGGCACTTTGTTTTATTAACTAAGCAACTAAAACAATTTTATTAGTAACAACTTTGCTAGTTTTTTCTGCTTTTTCAGCAGCTGAATTAATTCCACTTGTGATTTCTTTTATGCATCAAATTCAACTGCAGGACTTCCAGGAAAATGGTAGACTAGTAAGACATGGGAATCTCTTCTCCAGAAAAATACCTAAAGGACAGGCTGAAACAGCCCCAAAAATATCTTCTAGGGTTTAGGACAGCAGGCAAAGGCTGGACATCATCCAGAGGAGAGAGGGACAAAGGCGGGAAATCGGGATGGCAGAACTGTGAGTTGAAACCAGCAGCTACTGCTGCCGGCACCCTCCCCCACACTAAAGACACTTTAGAATTCTGGGGCCTCTGGGCCTGTGACTACAGACAAAGGGGGCTCCAAGGATCTACCACCCCAGGAAAGGGGAGAGAGAGGGACACAGCCTAAGGTGGACTCAGCTTCTGACCCACAGATTTGGTCTGCTGTGTCCCACAAGCCCTTAGAGGCCAGGTGAGACCACACAGTGGTTTGCCCTGGGAGCCTGCAAAGGGCTGGAGAAATCCGACCCTCACAATCTCCCTCTCTTCTAGCTGGGACTAATTGTTGAGGATGACCCAGGAAAGGGGAGAGAGGAGGACACAGCCTAAGGCTGACTCAGCTTTTGACTCACAAATTTGGTCTGCTGTGTCCCAAGAGCCGGGTGGGGCTGCACCATTGTTTGCCTTGGAGCCTGCAAGGGGCTAAAGATATACAACCCTCTCAATCTCCTGCTCTACTAACAGGTACTGATTGTTCAGGACTCAGAGGGGAGTGGAAATATTATCCTAGCCCGGAAAAAGGGAGGGGGCTGCCAGAAAAGGCTGGAGAACTATCTCAGAGAAAGTTTAGATTACAGGGCTCCTAGCCTCCAGACAGGAAGCTCTATCACATTGATCTGATCTGTGTTATAACAAATATACTCTGACTAGGCATTGAACTGAGAGCTGCTAAAGAATGCCATCTCCTGGCAGACCAAGGAAGTGTACACAAGAAAATTAAAAATAAGTAGGAGAGGCTTTTTCTGGCCTCTATTGCCTCCCTGCCCAAGGCCCTAGGAAGTTACTCTACAACCAATTACTGGGTCCAGTGCCCAGTTTTGAGCAACCAGCAGGACAATCCTAACAATTTAAGTCAAGCCAAAAATCAAAGAGCAGTGGTGACCCATAGCCTCCTGCCACTAAATCCCTACAAAAGAGAAAGAGATTGGGCATCTGACTAAACTACATCCTAATCAGATGCCTACATATCAGCAAAAAATTACTTGCCATACTAAGAAAATAGAAGACATGGCCCAAGAAAAGGAATACATCAAAGCCCAAGAAAAGATGCAGAATTTGAGAGAACTAATCACTGAGATGCGCACAAATTTCCAAAATCAAATTAATGAGTTGAAAGACAATATAGTTAAAGAGATAAATGACATCAAGAAGACTTTGAGCAACCGCAAAGAAGAATTTGAAATCCTGAACAGAAAATTAACAGAGCTCATGGGAATGGAAGACACAATAGGGGAAGTAAAAAACACATTTGAGGCATACAACAGCAGATGAGAAATGATAGATGAAAGAATAAGTGATACTGAAGACAGAACAGCTAAAATTGAAGAGAGAAAAGAACAGAGAGAGAAAAGAATAGAAAAAATTGAGTAGGGGCTCAGAGAGTTGAATAAATGCAACAACATATGTATCATGGGAGTTCCAGAAGGAGAAGAAAAGGGAAAAGGGACAGAAAGAGTATTTGAGGAAATAATAGCTGAAAATTTCCCAACTCTCATGAAAGAAATGAATTTACATGTCCAAGAAGCACACCATACACCAATCAGAAAATCCAAATAGATCTACTCCTAGACACATACTACTCATAATATCAAATATCAAAGATAAAGAGAGGGAAGCGGCTGTGGCTCAATCAGTAGGGCTCCCGTTTGCCATATGGGAGGCCCTGGGTTTGGTTCCCGGGGCCTCCTGGTGGGGGCAGGCCCGCCCGCATGGCGTGGTTAGCTGAGCCAGTGAGCACAAGCAGCAAGGGGGGGATAAATGAATAAATAAATAAAATAAATAAATAAATAAAATCTTTAAAAAAAAAAAAAGATAAAGAGAAAATTCTCAGGACAGCAAGGGAGAAGAAAACCATCAAGTACAAGGGACATCTAGTAAGACAGTACAGATTTCTCTTCAGAAACCACGGAGGCAAGAAGACAGTGGTATGATACAATTAGGAAACTGAAAGAGAAAAACTACCAGCTGAGAATTCTTTGTCCAGTAAAACTGTCCTTCAAATATGAAGGTGAATAAGAAATATTCACAAACAAACAGAAACTAAGAGAGTTTGAAAAAAGAATCCACTTTTGCAGGAAATACTAAAGGAAGCCTTAGAACCTGAAAGAAAAAGACAGGAGAGAGAGGCTTGGAGGAGAGTATAGAAGAAAGAATAGCAGAAATAATAACCAAAAGAGTAAAAAGAGACAAAAACAAGATGACATATGAGAACCAAAGTATAATATGAAGGAAGTAAATAGTGCATTTACAGTAATATCATTGAATGTGGATGGATTAAGCTCCCCAATTAAAAGATACAGGCTGAAAGAATGGATAAAAAACATGAGCCATCCATATGCTGCTTATAAGAAACTCACCTTAGAGCGAGGGATACAAACCGGCTGAAAGTGAAAGGTTGGGAAAAGATACTCCATGCAAATAGTAACCAGAAAAGAGCAGGGGTAGCTATACTAATATCAGACAAAACAGACTTTAAATGCAAAAATGTTTTAAGAGCTATAGAAGGCCATTATATATTAATAAAAGGGATGATCCACCAGGAAGATATAACAGTCATAAATATCTACGCACCTAACCAGCGAGACCCAAAATACATGAGGCAAACTCTGGCAAAACTGAAGGGAGAAATAGACATTTCTACAATGATCGCTGGAGACTTCAACACCCCATTCACATCATTAGATAGAACAACTAGACAGAAGGTCAACAAGGAAACAGAACTTCAACAATATAATAAACAAGTTAGACCTAAGAGACATAGACAGAACACTGCATCCACACTCAGAGGGTTATACATTCTTCTCAAGTGCCCATGGATCTTTCTCCAGGATAGACCACATGTTAGGTCACAATGCGCTCTCAATAAATATAAAAAGATTGAAATTTTACAAAGCACCTTTTCAAATCATAATGGGATGAAACTGGAAATCAATAACAGACAGGAAAAAAGCAAATTCACAAATGTGTGGGAGGCTGAACAACACACTCCTAAATAATCAGTGGGTCAAAGAAGAAATTGCAAGTGAAATCAGTAAATATATTGAGACAAATTTAAATGAGAACACAACGTATCAAAACTTATGGGATACAGTGAAGGCAGTCTTGAGAGGGAAATTTATATCCCTAAATGCCTATATTAAAAAAGAAGAAAGAGCTAAACTCAAAGATTTAACTGAACAATGAAAGAAACTAGAAAAAGAACAGCAAACCAGTCCAAAAGCAAGCAGAAGGAAATAAATAATAAAGATAAGAGCAGAAATAAATGAAAAGGAGAACAAAAAAACAATCGAGAAAATCAACAAAACCAAAAGCTGGTTCTTTGAGAAGGTCAATAAAATTGACAAACCCCTAGCTCAACTAACAAAGAAAAAAAGAGAGAAGATGTAAATAAATATAATCAGAAATGATTGTATTTCTGACCCCACAGAAATAAAAAGAATCATAAGAATATATTATGAGAAACTGTATGCCACCAAACTAGACAACCTAGATGAAATGGACAAATTCCTAGAAATGCACAATCAGCCTACACTGACACTACAAGGAATACAAAACTTAACAAACCAATCACATTTAAGGAGATTGAATCCATCATCCAAAATCTCCCAGCAAAGAAAAGTCCAGGACCAGATGGCAACACAGGAGAATTCTACCAAGTATTTGGAAAAGAATTAACACCAATACTGTTTAAACTCTTCCAAAAAATTGAAGAGGAGGGAAAATTACCCAACACATTTTATGAAGCCAACATCACTCTAATACCAAAGCCAGATAAAGATACTACAAGAAAAGAAATCTCTCAATCTCTCTAATGAACATAGATGCAAAAATTCTCAACAAAATACTTGGAGATCGAATCCAACAGCATATCAAAAGACTTATACATCATGACCAAGTGGGATTTATTCCAGGTATGCAAGGCTGGCTCAACATAAGAAAATCAATCAATGTAATACACCACATTAACAAATTTAAAGGAAAAAACCACATGATCATGAAAAGAAAATTAAAGGTTTGCCACATGAAAAAAAAAAAAAAAAAAAAAAAACCACCACATGATCATATCAATCAATGCAGAAAAGGCATTCAACAAAATCCTGAAGTATCCACGACAAAGCTACTTGAGCTAATAAATGAGTTCAGCAAAGTGGCAGTATAGAAGATGAACACGCAAAAATCAGTAATGTTTTTGTACACTAGTACTGAACAATCTGAGGAGGAAATCAGGGGGGAAATTCCATTTTCAATAGCAACAAAAAGACTCAAATACCTAGGAGTTAATTTAACCAAAGAAGTACAGGACCTATATGCAGAAAACTACAAAACAATGCTAAAAGAAATTTTAAAAGACTTAAACAAATGGAAAGACATTCCGTGTTCATGGATTGGAAGAGTAAATATTGTGAAGATGTCAAACTTACCCAAACTGATTTATAGATTCAGTGCAATACCAATCAAAATCCCAACAGTTTACTTTACAGAATTAGAGAAGGCAATTACTCATTTGGAAGGGTAAATGCACCTGAATAACCAAAAGCATTTTAAAAAAGAAGAGCGACATGATAGGAATTTCACTGCCTGACCTTGAAACATATTACAAAGCTTCAGTGGTCAAAACAGCATGGTACTGGCATAAAGACAGACACATCAATTCAGTGGAATAGAATTGAGAACCTAGAAATAAACCCTCATCTATACAGTCAACTGGTTTTTGACAAACCTACCAAGTCCATGTTAACGGGACAAAACAGTCTCTTCAACAAATGGTGCTGGGAGAACTGGATATCTATAACCAAAAGAGTGAAAGGGGACCCCTACCTCAGCCCCTATACAAGAATCAACTCAAAATGGATCAAAGATCTAAATATAAAAGCCAGGACCATAAAACTACTAGAAGAAAATGTAGGGAAACATCTTCAAGACCTTGTAGTAGGTGGTGGTTTCTTGGACCTTACACCCAAAGCATGTGCAACAAAAGAAAAAACAGATAAATGGTACCACCTCAAAATTAAACACTTTTGCACCTCACAGGACTTTGTCAAAAGGGTGAAATGGCAGCCATCTCAATGGGAAAAAATATTTGGAAATCATGTATCTAATAAGGGGTTAATATCCAGGATATATAAACAGATGTTACAACTCAACAATAAAAAGACAAACAACCCACTTAAAAAATGGGCAAAAGACTTGAACAGACGTTTATACAAAGAAGAAATACAAATGGCAAAAAACAAAACAAAACAAAACAAAAAAACACATGAAGAAGTGCTCAACATCACTCATGATTAGGGAAATGCAAATCAAAACTACAATGACATGTCATTTCACACCTATCAGAATGGCCACTATTAAAAAGATAGAAAACTTACAAGTGTTTGGAAAGGATGTGGAGAGATAGAAACACTTCTTCACTGTTGGTGGGAATGCAGAATGGTACAGCCATTGTGGAGGACTACTTGACAGTTCCTAAAGAAGTTGAATATAGACTTGCCACGTGACCCTGCAATACCACTACTGGGTATATACCCAGAAGAACTGAGAGCAGTGACACAAACAGGCATCTGCACACTGATGTTCATAGCAACATTATTCACGATTGCCAAAAGTTGGAAACAACCCAGGTGTCCATTAACAGATGAATGGATAAACAAGCCGTGATCTATTCACATGATAGAATATTATGCAGCTATAAGAAGAAATGAAGTCGTAAAGCATGTGACAACATGGATGAACCTGGAGGACATTATGTTGAGCAAAGCAAGCCAGACACAAAAGGACAAATACTGTATGATTGTGTTACTATGAACCAAATATATTGTGTAACATATTGTTTGATTAAAAAAAAAATTATACGTATCCAGTACATTTAATTGAGAAATGTATATATTTATTCATCTGTGTTTACTTTTTAGTTTTTAATTGTTTATATTTTCAATTGTTAGATGTACAAAATAAATTTTTAAAGAAAGCCGAAAAAAATTCAATTGCAAGATAGTATTGACAATTAAGGACTCATTTTTAGGTTACCTTTCACCATTATCCAATTTGTAACAGGCAAACCCTAAATCTGATTTACAAGTCCCTAGGCATGAGCAGACTAACAAAGTTGAAGCAAGCACAGATTAAAACAGAAGCTAGAATTTTACACACTTGGCTTAGCTTAGGGAAAGACCTAACTTTAGAGTCACCCACACGCAAAGTTCCCAATGTCCATCCACAGCAGAAACCTTGTGCAGGATCTTCCAGCTTAGGTCCTCCAGGAAAATCCCTGGACAGCTGCTAAGTACAGAGCTAAGGGGTCCAGAGAAGCCCTGCCCCTGACAAGACACGAATTGGGGCTGCTTTGGGGGCTATATCCCATTAGTTACCACCTGGCAAGGGGTAAAAACTCTGCAAGTCTTTTTAACTGGAAGGATTGGAGTGTTACAAGGAAATAAGCAGGGAGCTAGGAAAGCCAGGAACCTTTTAATCTTAATTGATGGCACATGAGGAGGTTCCTCATTCTCCAGGGGAGAGGTTTAGTAAATGGAATGCATTTCCTCATCCCTTTAAGGAGACATAGCCACGTGGTCTCTGACCCTCAGATCTGTCTGTCCTCTCTTCTCTTACACAGGTTTAACTGGAATTCAGGGTCCCATTCAGAGCCCACTCTCAGGCCATACTGAGGCCACGTGGTGTGGCAGGAAAAGATTAGCCTCTTTCGTCTTAGACCATCAGTAGGCAGGTTGTCCCAGTTTCTGATAAGGAACCCCAATGGGGAGTCTGCTGGAATGCTGGAAGAGCTGCCCATTATCATAGGGGAGGATAAAATGTATTTGTCAGTCTGGATGGTGTCCCACCACTAGACCTGACTGAACGGATTAGCAGCATTGTTTTTAATAACCAAAAGCTGGAAACAAGACATAGCCAACAAGAGTAGAATGGATAAACAGATTGGGGAAAAATTAGATCCCTACCTGACATCATGCAAAATAATAAATTTTAGAGCATAGATTAAAGACAATGTAACACTAAAACTTTTAAAAGATAATTGTGGTGGCTTGCAGATACATACCCCAGAAAAACATTCTTAATCTTAATCCATTCCTGTGTATATGAACTCATTGTAAATAAGATTTTTTGGTGAGGTTACTTCAGTTAAGGTGTGGTCCAACTGAATCAGGTTAGATATTAATTCTATTCATGGAGTCCTTTATAAGCAAAATGAAATTCAGAAACACAGAGAAAAAGCACAGGAAGAAACTGGACATCAACAGAACTCAGAAAAGCCAGGAGAGGCCACCATATGCATTGCCATGTGACAAAAAAGCCAAAGACCAAGGATCACTGGCAGCCAGCCCCAGAATGCCATAGTCTACCCTGAGAAAGCATCACCTTAAAGATGCTTTGATTTTGGAATTCTCCTACCCTCAAAACTGTGAGCCAATAAATTCCCATTGTTTAAGCCAACACACTGCATGGTATTTGTTTTATTATTATTATTATTTTAAACATATTTTAAATTAATTTATTCGGTTCCCGGGGTCCTGAATGACATTTCACTGACAGATACAGGACATTATATATCTTGCCATAACCTACAGAATTGGGTGGGAGAGAGTGTAAACTACAATGTAAACTTTAATCCATGCTTAGTGACAATGCTCCAAAATGTGTCCATCAATTGCAATGAATGTACCTCACTAATGAAGGATGTTGTTAATGTGGGAAAGTGTGGAAGATGTGGGGAGTGGAGTATGTGGGAATCCCCTATATTTTTTATGTAATATTTATGTAATCTAAGTATCTTTAAAAAATAAAACTTAAAAAAGTCATCCAAAACATTGTTATGAAACCACAGTTAATAATCTAAAGTCTCCTATTCCCACTGAAACTCTGTGTGTGTCTATGTAAACTCTTCTTGTGCATAAACTGATTTTTAAATTTAGAAATAGAAAAATATATTGTATTAGAAACCTCCCCTTAAAGCCCCCTACCTGGTACTTTGTTATCTACTAATAAAAGTATTGCTTGTATATTGTTAAACCATCGTAATCTGCCCATCTGTATAAAACAATAACAACAAAAATCTGTAATATGAAATAGTTACTCACCAAATTATGTAGTTTCACTGTCAAGCATTAATGTTGAATGTTATGTATATGTTACTCCTATTATTTCTGTTGTCTTTTATATTGTGATGTATAACCCACATGCAATATTCTAATACCCTGACTGCTCAAGTGATGTCTCCAATGTTTACACATAGAATGGAAAGTGAAATGGGCACTGGGGTAGAATGTAAAAATATAAAATGCCCACTTCTCCCTCTATAGAATATATAGAAAAATGCCCTTTCCTTTACCTACAGCCAAAAAAGCTGGGAAAGAGAGAGCCATATCAGCTGATGGCCCATTCCTCCTCAGCAGGGGAGAAATTAGTGCCAAGAAAGCAATCAGTCTGCTTCAAAAAAAATGTTAAGTGCTCAAACCCTTAATTTACTATTCTGAAAACCCACACGATCCACCCCCAGTAAACAAAAGATCATCAAACAAGCCAGAAAAAATGCACGCAGCACCGCCTCCTGGCTTGAAACCCTTTTTTTCTTATTTCTCCTCTCTGCTTCGTGCTGCTCTCATACCCCTCCTAACCCCTCTCATATTAATCTTGTTAATCCTTCTCCTTGGGCCCTGCCTTACACAACTCTTAACAAATTTCATCCGCAGAACTGTTCACACTGTGACCAATCAGGCCGTCAGTGACATGTTTCTCATACAGCAAGCTCACCGCTACCAACCCCTGGCACAAGATGACTGTTAGGGACAGCTGTATGCCCCGGTCAGCAGGAAGTAGCTACAGAAGACAGACCATCGTCCTTTTCCCCCAGCAAAAAGAAATAAAAAGAGTCTGGGATGTTAGGCCCAGGGCTCTCATCCTGCCACCCGGTTTCATCCGCCCTCCCTCTACCCCTCCCTGCAACTATGTATCCCTAATTGGTAAGAAACCAGAGTTCCTGCCTCCACTCCCTTGCCTAAGCAATTCTGTCAATAGGAAGGTGGCAACCCACATCAGAGGGATGATAACACCTAAAATACAGATGGAATTACAAAGTCAACATGAGTTATCATGACCTAACCCTATAACTACAAAGCTAGCATAAACCATCACAAACCCTTTGTAGTCTAGCCCCAGAATGAGTTATAAATACCCCCCCCCCCATTCCCCCTCCTTTGCTGCTTCTGTCCACTCAGACGCAGCCCACCTGCTAAGCTCTTTCATTAAAAGCTTTGCTTGAATGGACCCCTTCTCCCGGTCTGATTTCTAAGATGCCTCCTTTCCTTGGCTTCACTCCGAACCTAACAGTGATGAACTCCCTCAGCTTTTATTTATCTGAGAATGTCTTAATCTCTCCCTCATTTGTTTTGGTCCCCACCATATGGTTCCCCTCCTGTTTGCTCATTGTTTGAGCTCATTGTTTTTTCTTGTTGTCTGCTTGTTGTTTTTGCTTGATGTCTGCTCCTTGTTTCTACTTGCTGTTTTTTCAAGTCTTGAGAAACAGTCTATTTCAAATTTATCTATTTTATCATTTTCTTATCCAAAGACCATATATTTGGTTCACTTTTTACTCAGTAAAGGGAGAGACTATTACACCCTCTCTTTTTTAAAATCTATTTTATTGATATGTATTAATAAAACATACAGTTTATCCAAAATGTACAATCACTCGGATTTGGTATAATCACACAGTTGTGCATTCATCTCTTCAATCATTATTAGAACAATTTCATTATTTCAATAATAATAATAAACAAAAAAAAGACAAATGCATAAAGAAAATTCCTCACCTTTCGATCTCTCTGTTTCCCCTGTCATACATAGCTGCTATTTCTGGCTATTCTTACACTATTATTTATTTGTTTATTAAGCAGTTTTATTGAGATATATTCACATACCATATGATCTAGCCAAAGTGTATAATCAATGACTTTTAGTATAATCGCAATGTTGTGCATTCATCATCTCAAAAATTTTAGAACAATTTCATTATTCCAAAAAAGAAGACTCCACACCCCTCAGCATTCCTTCCCTAGCCCTACATAACTACTAATCTAATTTCATTTTTATAAATTGATTTATATTTACATTTTATATAAATGGAATCATACTATATGTTACACAATATATTTCGTTCATGGTAATGCAATCATAGTATTTGTCCTTTTGTGTCTGGCTTGCTTCACTCAACATAATGTCCTCCAGGTTCATCCATGTTGTCATATGCCTTAGGACTTCATTTCTTCTTGCAGCTGCATAATATTTGATCATGTGAATACACCAAATTGTGTTTATCCACTCATTGGTTGATGGACACGTGAATTGTTTCCAACTTTTGGCAGTCGTGGAAAATGGCTGCAATGAACATAGGTGGCAGATGTCTATTCATGTCACTGTTCTGTTTTTTGGGGGGGTATATACACAGCATTAGTATTGCAGGGTCACATGGCAAATCAATATTCAACTTCTTTAGGAACTTCCAAACAGTTCGCCACAGTGACTGTGCCATTCCACATTCCCACCAACAGTAAATAAGTGTTCCTATTTCTCCACATTCTCTCCAACACTTGTCGTTCTCTGTCTTTTTAATAGTGGCCATTCTGATAGATATGAAATGATATCTCATTGTAGCTTTGATTTGCATCTTCCTAAACATTAGTGATGTTGAACATTTTTTCATGTGTTTTTTCCCCTTTGTATTTCTTCTTTGGACAAATGTCTATGCAAGTTTTTTGCCCATTTTTAAATTGCATCTTTGCCTTTTTATTGTGGAGTTGTAACATCTCTTTATATATAATGGATATTAAACTGTTATTGGACATGTGATTTCCAAATATTTTCTCCCATTGTGTCAGCTGCCTTTTTACCCTTTTGACAAAGTCCTGTGAGGTGCAAAAGTGTTTAATTTTTAGGAAATCCCATTTATCAATTTGTCAAAAACCAGTTGGCCAAAGAGGTGAGGATTTATTTCTGGACTCTCAATTCTATTCCACTGATTGATGTGTCTATCTTTATGCCAGTACCATGCTGTTTTGACTGCTGTAGCTTTGTAATATGTTTCAAGGTCATGCAGTGAAATTCCACCCGTGTTGCTCCTCTTTTTTAGAATGCTCTTGTCTATTCAGGTACACTTTCCCTTCCAAATGAATTTGGTAATTGCCTTTTTTATTTCTGTAAAGTAGGCTGTTGGCATTTTGATTAGCATTGCATTGAATCTATAAATCAGTTTGGCTAGAATTGACATCTTCACGATATTTAGTCTTCCAATCCATGAACATGGAATGTCTTTCTGTTTGTTTTAGTCTTCATTGATTTCTTTTAGCAATGTTTTGTAGTTTTCTGCATATAGGTCCTATACTTCTTTGGTTAAATTGAATCCTAGGTATTTGAGGTTGTTTTTTTTTTTTCTTTTTTGCTACTGTAAATGGAATTTTTTCCATCTCAGATTATTCAATACAAGTGTACAAAAACATTACTGATTTTTGCATGTTGTTCTTATATCCTGCCACTTTGCTGAAATCATTTATTAGCTCAAGTAGCTTTGTGGTAGACATTTCAGAATTTTCTAAATATAGGATCATGTCATCTGCATAGTGAGAGATTTCCTTCCTCTTTTCCTATTTGGATGCCTTTAATTTTTTTTTTTTTTTTTTTTTTGGTCTAATTGCTCTAGCAAGAACTTCTAATACAATGTTGAGTAACAATGGTGACAGTGGACATCCTTGTCTTGTTCCTGATCTTAGAGGAAAAGCTTTCAACCTTTCCTCACTGAGTATGATGTTAGCTGTGGGTTTTTCATATATGCCTTTTATCATATTGAGGAATTTTCCTTCTATTTGTTTATATCAAGAAATGATGCTGGATTTTGTTGAATGCCTTTTCTTCATCGATTGAGATGATCATGTGGTTTTTTTCCTTCAATTTGTTAACGTGGTATATTACGTTGATTGATTTTCTTATTTGAACCAGTCTTGCATACCAGGAATAAATCCCACTTGGTCGTGATGTATAAGTCTTTTGATATGCTGTTGGATTCTATTTGCAGGTATTTTGTTGAGAATTTTTGCACCTATGTTCATTAGAGAGATTGGTGTGTAATTTTCTTTTCTTGTAGTGTCTTTATCTGGATTTGGTATTAGGGTGATGTTGGCTTCATAAAATGTGTTAAGTAATTTTCCATCCTCTTCAATTTTTTGGAATAATTTAAACTGGATTGGAGTTAATTCATCTTTAAATGCTTGGTAGAATTCACCTGTGAAGACATCTGGTCCTAGACTTTTCTTGTTTTGGGAGATTTTTGATGATGGTTTCAATCTCTTTAAATGTGATTGGTTTGTTAAGTTCTTGTATGTCTTGTAGGGTCAGTGCAGGTTGTTTGTGCATTTCTAGAAATTTGTCCATTTCATCGAGGTTGTCTAGTTGTTGACATACCCTTTCTCATAATATCCTCTTATGATCCTTTTATTTCTGTGGGATCAGTTGTAACTTCTCCCCTTTCATTTCTGATTGAATTTTTTTTTTGCATTTTCTCTCTCTTTTTTTTTTTTAATCTACCTAGGGGTTTATCAATTTTATTGATCTTCTCAAAGCACCAGCTTTTGGTTTCGTTGGTTTTCTCTACTGTTGTTTTGTTCTCATTTTCATTTATTCCTGCTCTAATCTTTATTTCTTTTCTTCTGTTGCTTTGGGATTGGTTTGCTGCTCTTTTTCTAGTTTCTCCAGTTGTTCAGTTAAATCTTTGAGTTTAGCTCTTTCTTCTTTTTTAATATGGGCATTTAGGGCTATAAATTTCCCTCTCAAGACTGCCTTCGCTGTATCCCATAAGTTTTTATATTTGTATTCTCATTTTCATTTGTCTCAATGTATTTACTGATTTCACTTGCAATTTCTTCTTTGACCCACTGATTATTTAAGAGTATGTTGTTTAGCCTTCATACATTTGCAAATTTACCTCTTCCTGTCTATTATTGATTTCCAGTTTCATCCCATTATGATCTGAGAAGGTGCTTTTTATAATTTCAATCTCTTTATATTTATTGAGAGCTGCATTGTGCCCTAACATGTGGTTTATCCTGGAGAAAGATCCATGGGCACTTGAGAAGAATGTATAACCTGCTAAGTTTGGGTGCAATATTCTGTATATGTCTGTTAGTATTATTTATAATGTTCAAGTTCTCTGTTTCCTTGTTGATCTTCTGTCTAGTTGTTTTATCTAATGATGTTTAAGTGTTATGTCAAAGTCTCCAGTGATTATTGTAGGGATGTCTATTTCTCCCTTCAGTTTTGCCAGAGTTTGTCTCATGAATTTTGGGGCACACTGGTTAGGTGCATAGATATTTACAATCATTATATCTTCCCTGTGGATTGTCTCTTTTATTAATATACAATGGCCTCTGTATCGCTTATAAATTTTTGCATTTAAAGTATGTTTTGTTCAATACGAGTATAGCTATCCCTGTTCTTTTTTGGTTACTATACGCATGGAGTATCTTTTTCCAACCTTTTGCTTTCAGCTGGTTTCTATCCCTGGGCCTAAGGTAAGTCTCTTGTAAGCAGCATATGCGTGGCTCGTTTTTAAATCCATTCTGTCAACTGATATCTTTTTTTTTAATGATTTATTTATTTACTTTTCTCTCCCTCCCCCATTATTTTGGGCTCACTGTCTGCTCTCTGTGTGTTCTTCTATGTCTGCTTGTCTTTTCTTTATGAGGCAACGGTAACTGATCCTGGGACCTTCTGGAGTGGGAGAGAGGTGCTCAATCTCTTGTGCCACCTCAGCTCCCTGGTCTGCTCCGTCTCTTATTGTCCCTCCTTTGTGTCTCTTTTTGTTGCATCATCTCACTGCACCAGCTCTCTGTGAAGGCCAACACTCCTGCATGGACCAGCACTCTGCTTGGGCCAGCACTCTGCATGGGCCATCTCTCTACTCAGCCCAGCTCGCTGCATGGGCCAGATTCCCTTTCACCAGGAGGCCCCAGGAATTGAATCCTGGACTTCCTATATGGTAGATAGGAGCCCAATTGTTTGAGCTATATCTGTTTCCCAGCCTATATCTTTTTTTTTTTTTTTTTAAAGATTTTATTTATTTATTCATTTATCCCCCCCTTGCTGCTTGTGCTCGCTGGGTCAGCTAACCGCGCCGTGTGGGCGGGCTTGCCTTCACCAGGAGGCTCCGGGAACCGAACCCGGGGCCTCCATATGGTAAACGGGAGCCATACTGATTGAGCCACAGCCGCTTCCCTGATCAAGTGATTTTTGACAAGCCTGTCAAACCCACCCAGCTGGGGCAGAACAGTCTATTCAACAAATGGTGCTGGAAGAACTGGATAAGAACCCGGGTCCCTCCATATGGGAGACGGACGCCCAACCAGTTGAGCCACATCCAACCCCTGAGAAAATACCTCTTATGGTACCTTAAGTTGGACCTTCCATGGCCTTGGGACTGTATGCTTTTACTCCAAATAAATACCCTTTATAAAGCCAACAGATTTCTGGTACTTTGTTGTTGTTTTACAGCCTTTTATTTTTGGGGGGGACCAGGGATTGAACCTGGAACCTCGTATGTGGGAGGCCAGCGCTTAACCACTGAGCCACATTGGCTCCCCTGGGTTGATTCCCTTGTCTGTCTGCTTGCTGTATGCTAGTTGTTTGCTCATTGGTCATTGTTTGTTTGTTTTCTTTAGGAAGCACCAGGAAGTGAACCTGGGACCTTCCATGTGGGAGGTGGGCACTCAACTGCTTGAGCCACATCCACTCCCATTTCTGGTACTTTGCATCAGCACCCCTTTGACAGACTAATACAGTGGGTCAATCCAGAAAAGTCTGTCTCGCATTTAGGTGGTCCAGGACACAGAAACTGGATTGAGTTTGCACAGCTGTTGCCAACAATTTTGCTGTAGCACCCTCCCCCCTTCTTTTCCCCTGGGGGCCTTTTTGTATACAACGTATCTCAGCAGATTGTGTTCCACCCTTGGTCTCTGCAGACTTGGCTTAGGGTGCCTGGATATGCATGGGTTCTAACTTGCTGCTGTGAGTGGCTCTATAGACTGCCTTTGTGGCGAAGGGACCCAGCTGTGCTGCCTCTGTGTGACTCCCAAGCTGCATGGGACCAAGTGAGCGGGAGGGGTCTTGACTGGCAGGTTCAGAATGGAAATTTCCTACCTGATCTTGGAGATTGTTTTTCTTTTTCTTCCATTCTTCATCTGTGCTTTCTTTTTCCAGTCTCTTTTGTCCTCCAGAGTTCTAATCAAGTGGGATTTGTCCTTTTATTTGTTGATTTTAAGGGAAGACTTTTCCAAGGGATTGCCATGTTGATGATATCTCTCACTGTCATTTTAATTTGCATTTCTCTAATGGCTAATGATAGTCAGCATCTTTTCATATGCTTATTGGCCATATGCATATCTTTGTAGAAATGTCTATTTAAATCGTTGGCCCATTTTTAAATTTTTATTTATTTTTTTGTCTTTTTGTTGCTGAGTTATAGGAGTAATTTATACATTCTGGGTAGTACACCCTTATCATATGTGTTTTCCATATATTTTCTCTCATACTATAAGTTGTCTTTTCACTTTCTTGGTAATGTCCTTTGCACAAAAGTTTTTAATTTTAATGAAGTTCATTTTATACATTTTTTATTTTGTTGCTTGTGTTTTGGTGTAAAACCTAAAAATCCATTGCCCTAATACAAAGCCCTAAAGATATTTCTCTGTTTTCTTGTATGAGTTTGTAGTATTAGCTCTTATATTTAGGTCCTGGTCTATTTTTATTTATTTATTTTTTTATGTGGTGAGAGCTAGAGGTCCATATTCATTCCTTTGCATATGGACTTCCAGTTGTCCCAGCACCATTTATTGAAGAGACTGTTTTCTCTCCATTAAATTTATTTATCACCCTTGTCAAAAATCAATTGGCCATAGATGTGTGGGTTTATTTCTGGACGCTCAATTCTATTTCATTGGCCTACGTGTCTATCTTTATGCTGGTACCTAACTGTTTTAATTACTGTGTAGTAAGTTTTGAAATCAGGAATTGTGCATCCTCCAATTTTATTCTTCTTTTGCCTATTTGAGGCCTCTTACAATTCTATGTGAATTTGAGGATCAGCTTTTCCATTTCTGCAAAAAAGGCTGCTAGAATTTTTAAAGGGATTGCATTAAATGTAGTATTGGCATCTTAACAATAGTAAATCTTCCAATCCATGAACACAAGATGCTACCAATATGTTTTAAACAAACAAGCAAAAAGATATATTTTACACTTAACAAATGTAGACAGGTAGCCCTAAATAATGGGCTCCTGAGGACTAATTTCAGGGAGGGAAATGTAGGTGAATTTTTTTTAAGGTGGATTTTTACCCTATTTCTTTATCTAGAGTAAGCCTTCTGGCACAACAGTTCTTGGGCTCTGGTCATTGACATCCATGATGGATTGTGTTCACTCCTGGGACACCTCCCATCGCATACCAAGGTAGTACACAATTGTGGCACCACTCATTTCCATTACATCCAAGAAAACATTTGGGAATGCAACTGTGGGAGAGTTAAAACCTAGAACCGTCATACACTTGCCATACACATCAGAACTGTGTGTGTCTAGTCCTCAGGTATGAGATTAACCTCCTCTTTAAGAAGTTCCTAGACAGAATCAATCTTGGGATTGAGAAATCTGACATCCTTTGGGCCTTTGTGATGTCCTTTTCAAACCAGTGGTTATACTGCCACCCAGGTTTTTTTTGTTGTTTCTTTTTTTTTTTTGGTTGAGTCATACCTGCACATGGTTAAAAAAATCAATCAGTAAATAAGAGTCTGATATTGAAAACCAAATTCCCCTACCCGACTCCTTACCATCAGTCTTGCTTCTCAGGGGCAAGTACTTTAATCTCTTTCTGTTTCAGTTCTTTGAGTGGTTACCCCTTATCTAAAACTAATATCCCTATATCACTTTTTATTGGTTAATTAAATATTTGACATTATTCTTTAACTTTCTGTTGCAAATGAAGAATGATAAATTCTTCCCAATGAATTTATCACCATTTAAATTTTCTTTACTTTGGGAGTTTCAGAGGGGAAGTCTTCTGGCCAAATATTATCCACAGCTATCTTTATTTGACCTGTGCAGTTTTTAAATTAAATTTGAATATCTTTAGAGGGGGTAGTAGTGCATAGTCTCTGGTCAGTTCACCATGACCTTAACCATCCCCATTGTCTTAAATCCTGCCTTCTTCACACATTCCTATCACTTGCCTACTTCCTGCAAACATTTATTTGTGTAACTTTAGCTAATATGCCTACACTTTTTTTTCTTGTTTCTTAGACTATAGAGAGTATCTCTTGGCTCCTGATGAGTAAGACAAGGATATAAATGCTTCTACCCTTTTTTTAACCTCCCCATCCTAGATTTTCTATCCCCTGACTTCTCTCATCTATATTTTGACCTTACCACGCTTCATATCATTTACACACCATTCTGTAGCCATAATTGTCTTTTGTGTTTTGTTTATGGATTCCTTCTAAAAGCTGAAAAATCAGTAAACCAAATTTACTTTATTGCTAACTATAAAATATAATTCTAGGCTCAAAATAATTTCCCCTCAGCATTTTTAAGGTATTGCTCCATTGTTTACTAAAATGTAGTGCTGCAAATGAGATGTCCGATGTTAGAATGATTTCTCTCTCTCTTTTTTTTTTTTTTTTTGGCTGGTAAGGATGGCAGGAGAATACCTATCCCTTAGTGTTCTGTCCATAGGAGGTGGAAATAGGGCTGGGTGGAGGGGTCACCCACTGCTCTTTATAGAATTCCTATTATTCTCCTTGCTTTTTCACACCCTTTTGCCCTGACCTTCTGTTCTCTGTCTCTAAGGGCCTCTCCAGGGTTCTTTTGTTTGACAATTGCCATCCCAGGTGGCATCTCCCTTGCCTTATGGCCTGTGGCAGCTTCCTCCACCCTGCCTTAAAAGCCACCACTCCTCCTCCTGCTTTCTATTTTTCAGAAATATAATGAAACCACTCAACCACTCATTTGCTTTAGTGAGGGGGACTTATTCCTTTATCCACATTAAAGGAATAAATGTGGATATTAGGAAGAGCGGTGTAAAAGGTCATCACTCAGTCTGCCATTTTAAACCTGAACCCTCTTGCCCTTTGTTTTAAAATTATTTCACTAAAACAAAACTAAAAGGCAATACTTGCTGTGTGAGCTGTCTTCATCCTGAAGTGTGTTTGTAAACTCCTGTCCTGCTTGGACAACAAGAATGGAAAGAAGGCACTGTATATAAATTTGGAAATAAATGGGACATGATTAGGTGCCCTTGCTACAGTCTCCCTTCAAACAAGGGATGGTGTAGCTGGATTCCTCTAGGTTCTTGGCTAACAAAAGAATTTAAGAACATGCCAGTTTAGTTAGGCCAGTAGTTTACTGAGGAAAATCAGAGAAGAGAACAGAAACAGGAGAAAATAATAGATTATGCATCCCCAGGTGCAGGCTGCTCCAGCACAGAGAGATTTGGATTGTGTGGTTACTTTTTAAGCCATTAAATAATCCTCCCCTTGCTAATGTTCAGGGAGGAGCCCCAGCTCTTTGCTGTTTTGACTGATTACCCCACTTGTCAGTCCCGCAGGGGGCCCAATGATGAGGCCCCTGAAGGATATCTGGGGCTTTCCCTTGACCCTGAATGAAATCTCCTTCCAACTGGAGTTCTCATGGCTGCATTCTTCCAGCAGCCTTCTGGTGGTGGTTTTTCCCTCAGGGGGTTTCCAGGCAGGGTTCCAGGGCCACTTGTTTTGTGGCCATGTTTTTCTGCCAGGTTTTAGATGCTTTTCCCCATTCCCCAAACTAGCATGCCTCAACTGTACTTGGTTCAGGCTCTTCCCTGAAATCCAGGGGCCCCGATATCAACTATGGTAAAAAGGGGTCACTGCTGTTCACATCCTAAAATTTTGATTCTGCCTGAACAGATACTTAAATGCCTGTTTGCCCTGAAGAACTGCCTGTGTGAATGATTCCCAGTTAGAGAATACCCAACTGGGTTATGACATTATCTCCTCTCAGGGAGTCCCTTGTAGCGGGTTTACAGGGAAGATGGAAGCAAACATTACCTGCCGTACAGCTTGGCTGGGGTCCAGGCTGACCTGAACTATGGCCTAAACATTTAGCTGCAGTGGGCATATACGTAGAGGCAGCAAGCATTTGACATTCTTAAAGACATAAAGGTTAAGAGGGTTTTACATTTACTGGTATCTCTTCCTTCAAAGCACTGAATCTTGAACTTATTCTTAGGGCAGTAGCTAAGACAGTCTACTCTCCTACTATTTCAAAAGCCTTTGTACTCCAAAGAAATTTAAAGATAGCAGCACCAGGACATCTTGTACATCTAATAGAGAAATCTCCCCAAGTTATCTTCTTGATGAGGGTGTGAAGTCATCACCACTGGCCTTCCAGGAACTAGATGTTAGATTTGGAAGTTGACAATAGCACAGATCTTTCACAAATTGGTCTCTAGACTATCCTTGGAAGAGATTTCAGTTAAGCCTTTTCTCTACAAAATGTCCAGTCTTTTGCTTTCCTTCTACTTCTATCTCTACTTCTCCACCCTCAAGTCTACAATGTGGCTTTAACTCTGTGTTTTCCACTAATTTGTCTCGTATCCTAGCAAAAAACGTTTGATGACTGTTCCCTGCCTCAGTTTACTGTGGCTTCAGTCACACAATCCCATTTGGATTTCATTCTTTAAATGGTGGATCAGAAACAGTTGTCTTAAGGCTCCACTTACTTCTTCATAAAATCTGGTCCTGCTGTGGAATGCAATGCCACCACTTTTAAATAAAGCAAAGGAGCAGGAGTGTTCATTCTTGCTTTCAACTTGTAGAATTAGGATAGAAATCAATCAAAGGAGGAAATCAGGGGAAAAAATTCCATTTACAATAGCAACAAAAAGACTAAAATACCTAGTGTATTAGTCAGCCAAAGGGGTGCTGATGCGAAATACCAGAAATCTGTTGGCTTTTATTAAAGGGTATTTATTTGGGGTAGAAGCCCACAGTTACCAGGCCATAAAGCATAAGTTACTTCCCTGCAACACATGTTGAAGCAAGATGGCTGCAGATGTCTGTGAAGGTTCAGGCTTCCTGGATTCCTCTCTTCCCGGGGCTTGCTTGTCTCCAGGTTCAGCTCCTCTGCTAGCTCTATGAGATCAGCTGTAGACTATCAGGTGAATGGTTCTGTTCTCTCCCTGGGCTTCTGCGGTGTCTAAGAGTAGTCTCTATTTCTCTGTGTTCTTCTGTGTGTTCACTTCCTGGGCTCCAGCTCAAAACTCAGAGTCAGAACTCCAACTCTGTCCTTCGCCATGTCTTTTATCAGCACCCTACTGATGTGGCTTAATCAAAGCCCTAATCATAATTTAATCAAGTAAAAGTGAAACCTCTGACAGACCAGATTACAAACATAATCCAGTATCTATTTTTGGAAGTCATAAACAATATCAAACCCCTATACCTAGGAATCAATCTAACAAAAGAAGTAAGGATCTATATGCAGAAAACTAAAAAACAATGCTAAAAGAAATCAATGAATCTCTAAACAAATGGAAAGACATTCCGTGGTCATGGATTGGAAGACTAAATAGCATGAAAATGTCAATCCTAGCCAAACTGATTTATAGATTCAATGCAATACTAATCCAAATGCCAACAGCCTACTTTATAGAAACAAAAAAGGCAATTACCAAATTCATTTGGAAAGGAAAGTGCAACTGAATAGCCAAAAGCATTCTAAGAAAGAAGAGCAACATGTGAGGAATTTCACTGCATGACCTTGAAACATATTACAAAGCTACAGTGGTCAAAACAGCATGGTACTATGCAATTATTCTCACTGTCCTGATTTTGTGATAATCAGGGGATGCTAAACATTTGCTATATTAGAAACCATGCATGTGTCCCCAGACCTAGTTTTTCTCCCTAGGTCTGGTTTTTAGAATGCTGGTGATAAACCAAGTTTGATTTATTATATGACCATCCTGTATGGGAAATGACTGTAACTCTAGGTATCTTTGGTCAACCTTAAGAGATATAGCAGGAGGGCGGATGTGGCTCAAATGGTTGGGCATCTGTCTCCCATATGGACGGACCTGGCTTCGATCTCTGGGACCTCCCAGTGACAATAAAAGAAAGAGGAATATAGAAGGCACATGGGCCACCAGGCCCCTTGCACAGATGCACCGTCAGGCTCTGCTGAGCCATGCAGCAAGATGATGATGTAACAGGAGAGTGACACAAGGGAAAGTCAAGACAAGACACACCAAAAAAACAGAAACTAAGGTGGCGCAGGTGGTAGGATGCCTCTCTCCCACATCGGAGTTTCTGAGGATCGAATCCCAGTGAAGACAGGAGGAGAAGGATGAGAACAGAGGTCAGGAAACAGACACAGAGAATTGCCCAGCGAATAGACACAAAAAGAGCAAAAATGGGGGTGGGGTGTGTGGGGTGTGGGGTGTGGGGTGTGGGGTGGGGAATGGATAAAAGTAAATAAATAAGTAAATTAAAAAAAAAAAGAGTTATATTAAATTTTTCTAACATTGAAACAAAAACAAAAATATCATGGTACTGGCATAAAGATAGACACATCAATTCAGTGGAATAGAATTGAGAGTCCAGAGATAAACCCTCACTTCTATGGTCAACTAGTTTTTCACAAACCTTCCAAGTCCATGTTAACAGGACAAAACAGTCTTTTCAACAAATGGTGCTGGGAGAACTGGATATCTATAACCAAAACAATAAAAGAGGACCCCTATTTCACTCTCTATACAAGAATCAACTCAACATGGATCAAAGACCTAAATATAAAAGCCAGGACCATAAAACTACCAGAAGAAAATGTGGGGAAACATCTTAAGGACCTTGTGGCAGGTGGTGTTTCTTGGACCTTACATCCAAAAAATGAGCAACAAAAGAAAAAATAGATAAATGGAATCTCTTCAAAATTAAAAACACTTTTGCACCTCACAGGACTTTGTCAAAAGCATGAAAAGTCAGCCAACTCAATGGGAGAAAATATTTGGAAGTCACATGTCCAATAACGGTTTAATATCCATGATATATAAAGAAATGTTACAACTCCACAATAAAAAGACAAATGACCCAATTTTTAAAAATGGGCAAAAGACTTGAATAGACATTTATCCAAAGAAGAAATACAAATGGCAAAAAAACACATGAAAAAATGTTCAACATCACTAATGATTAGGGAAATGCAAATCAAAACTAAAATGAGATATCATTTCACACCTCTCAGAATGGCCACTATTAAAAAGACAGAGAACTACAAGTGTTGGAGAGGATGTGGAGAGATAGGAACATTTTTTCACTGTTGGTGGGAATGTGGAATGGTACAGCCACTGTGGGGGACTGCTTGGCAGTTCCTAAAGAAGTTGAATATAGATTCACCACGTGACCCTGTAATACCACTACTGTGTATATACCCAGAAGAACTGAGAGCAATGACACAAATAGACATCTGCACACCTATGTTCATAGTGGTGTTATTCACTATTGCCAAAAGTTGGAAATAACCCAAGTGTCTAACTGATGAATGGATAAACAAACTGTGGTGTACTCATGTGGTGAAATACTAAGCAACTGTAAGAAGAAATGAAGTCATAAAACGAATGACAACATGGGTGAACCTGGAGGATGTTATATTGAGTGAAGCAAGCCAGACACAAAAGGACGAATATTGTATGATTGTGTACCATCATGAACTAACCATATTGTGTACCATATTGTTTGATTCCGTTTATATAAAATGTGAATACAAACTTATTTATAAAGATGAAATTAGATTAGTGGTTATGTAGGGCTGGGGATGGGATGCTGAGGGATGTGGAGCTTTTCTTTTTGGAGTAATGAAATAATTCTAAAATTTTTTGTGATGATGAATGCACAACATTGTGATTATACTAAAAGCAATTGTTATATACTTTTTATATATCATATGGGATGTGACAATATCTCAATAAAACTGCTTAATAAATAAATAAATAATTGTGCAAGAATATCCAGAAATAGCAGCTATGTGTAGAAGGGGAAACGGAGAGAGATTGAGAGGTAAAGAATTTTCTTGTTTGCTTGTCTGTTTTTTGTTTATTATTATTATTGAAATAATGAAAATGCTCTAATGATTGAAGTGATGAATGCACAACTATGTGATTATACCAAATACCATTGTTTGTACACTTTGGATGAATTGTATGCTTTATTAATATATATCAATAAAATTGATTTGTTAAAAAAACGAAAAAACTTGTTTGAGTGGTTGATGTTACTTCAATAAAATGTGTGTGTGTGTGTGTTTAAGCTGTTGTTTCTAAACTTCTCTTTTGGATTTCAGAGTCATTGAATGTTTTCGTTTCCTCTTCCTTTTGCACCAGCACACCCTCCCGACATCGCAACAACCTCTCACCATCTGAAAAGCATTAAAAGCATTTAAAGAAGAAAATAAATAAATAAATAAATAAAGAGATAAAAGTGAAATGATATTTGAATATTTTTCTTAACATCTTTTTCAGCCATTTAAAATTCTCCTACTGTTGAATCTAAAATGTTGTTCTGTAACCAAAATCCTATTCTGAATAAATAGGCTGGACTGTCTTCCTTTGAAACTTCAGGAAGCTCCTTCTACTTTTCTATCCTTCACAGAACGATGTAAACATCTTTCAAGTGAAACACTCAATGAAAGCCTTTTATTGATTTTCATGAAACTATAAGGTTGCACAGTCAGTTAGCTGGCTGCGGTTCTTTTAAAACCAATCACCTCTAAGAGTGCTCTCCTCAAAAGATGCATCATATAAAGTGAATCGAAAAGAAAGCAACAGTAGCAGTCTTTTTTTTATTTTTTATTTTTATTTTTTTTTTAATTTTTAAAATTTTTTTGGATTTTACAAGGAGTATTTATTTGGGGTAGAAGCTTACAGTTATCAGGCCATAACAGTAGCAGTCTTTTTAAATACACACTAAAAGAACACACAAAGTGCTCTTATTTTAAAAAATGGTCTCACATCTTGTACTTGCCCTCAGGAAATTAATTAGATAGATTAACCAAGAAAACTGAAAAGTGACTGCTCTTTTTGTTGTCTTTTTTCCTTCTTTTTCTTTTCTCTTTCAGCCTCAAACTTATCTGAATGTATTAATTTGAAATCAGGATACGGAAAGTTTTTTTGGATTGAATTTTCTTTTTTTCAAGATTTATTTTATTTATTTCTCCTCACCCCCTTGTTGGTTTTCACTTGCTGTGTCTGTTTGTCTTCCTTGTTTTTTAGGAGGCACCAGGAGCCAAATACCTGGACCTCTGATGGAGGTGCCTAATTGCTTGAGCCACCTCTGCTCCCTGCTTTGTTGTGTCTCATTATGTTTTTTCTACTTGTGTCTCTTGTGTCAGCTTGCCATGCCAGCTCGCTGTCTTCTTTAGGAGGCACCGGGTGGTAGGCAGGAGCCCAGTCGCCTGAGCCACATCTGCTTCCCTGGATTGAATTCTGAAACCAAATAAGCCAGAATGATCTTCCTTGATATGCAGAAGAACAGAAACGAATTGCTTTCAGAAATGTTTTTAAAGTTTTATGATAAACTTGAATATAATAGTGACTTCAATGATTACTTGCTTGATTTGCCCAAACATTTATTTTTGAGAAGAAAATGGAGACTTAAAAAATCTACTGAAAGACTAATTAATACACAGTTTAATTAAGTTAAAGAGGCAAAACATTCCCACTGTGTTTTCCTAACACAAAGGATTAATTCAAAATCTGAGTGCCCCTGATAGAACTCTGACATAGGGAGTGGGAAGTACTATTGATTTATATATGTGTGTGTGCCTATATAGCCTTTCATTGATATCAAATGAGGCCCTAATTATAAGAGGACTTAAAAAATTAATTTGTTCCTAGAGAGTTGCGCAGGGCTGAAGAACCTGTTGAACAACTCTCTTCATTAACTCGGAATTTAGGATCCCTGAGGTGTTATAAAGGTGTATTTTCCTTTGTACACTCTATACTCAAAGGATTTGCCAAGCAAATTAATAACGTAAAGTGGATTAAAGGGCAAATCTTTAAATTACTGAGGCAAAATTCTTTTTTTTTTTTATTTTTTTTTTTAAAGATTTTATTTATTTATTCATTTATCCCCCCCTTGCTGCTTGTGCTCGCTGGGTCAGCTAACCACGCCATGCGGGCAGGCTTGCCTTCACCAGGAGGCCCCGGGAACCGAACCCGGGGCCTCCCATATGGTAAACGGGAGCCCTACTGATTGAGCCACAGCCGCTTCCCAGAGGCAAAATTCTTAAATCATGATTCCGGTGCTTAAGAATCATTAGCTTTCCCATACTTACAAAATAACTAACGATAATGATAATTACAGAATATGCATCCGGTTCCCTAAAGCATCTCCTCTAAAAATCTTGACCAAGCAACACATGGTTAGCCTATTTGCAGTCACTAACCTGAACTTGGAAAATGAAAGTGCATTTCTTTAAAAAATTCTCTTAATAGGAATTAGTGGGGTTATATTCAATTTTCTTTCTGCCTTTGGATAAACAGAGTTAAAAAAGAAAACCATTTTAAGGAGGTATTATTCCACAATCAAAAGCTAGCAGGGAGCTGAGGAGCCCAAGCAGGGGGCATCAGTGCCTTTGGAAGAAGCAGTTCCGGAGCCTGGAGGGGCTGATGGCAGCCTCCAAAGCATTCAGGAGAGCAAGCATCAACCTTTGTTTCCTAGAAACCTTAAGACAAAGAAGAGGAGAAAGGTCAAAGAGTACTTTTGTTTGTTTAATTTGGGAGAAATTTAACCATGTTTGTAGTTTAAGTAGAATGATTCAATGGAAAGGATTGAGGAGGCAGGATGTAATCAAATTGAAAGATGAATGAGGGTACAGCGAAAGGATTAATGTTTTTAGGTCCGGGTCCAATGAGGCTGGGAGACAGACCAAGGTTCAGGCAGTGAAGTTTTTTAGATCACTAGCATGGCGGGGGTCTGAAGTGAGACTTCTGACTGAGCGGGGGAGTGCCTTTTGAGCTGGTGGAGCTGGGTGGGGTTGAAGAGGGGTGTGACATCCCAAAGATATGGGGAGGAAAAGTACCGGGCTTGCTGTTCTCAGGGCAGGGAGTGACATTCTGGGAAATTTTGTTCTGAGAACTACCTTATCTTCTTATCTTTTGAGAGAATGTTCTGTGGTTGGAAGGTTGGAAAGGAGCATGGGGGGGGGAATGGAGCATAGCTTGAGCTCAGGATCAGTGGTTACAATCTAACAATGTTAAAAAGGCCGAACTACAAAAAAGAAGCTGACCATAAGTAATGTGATATCATAGCTAATAAATATTTCACATTTAAAAAAAAAAAAAAAAAAAAAAAGGACAAACAATCTTTAGTTTGGATAACTCAAAGAAGATCAGTATAGGTTTAAAAGCAGGGATTCTGGATTCAAGCAGCTACCAGAGGATGTGTTCCACCAAAACAAGGGAGTAAACCAAGAAAGAGTACATGGGCTCCAGAAATTATTACCAATAAGTTTGGTAATAATATTAACATCTTAAACCATTGTGCATATATTAATTTAATAGAAATAAAGGAAAGTACAGTTACCAGAAGGAGTGGGGTGGGGGCACTATAGGGCTCTGATTATTTTTTGGTTGGGGCCCTAAATTTATGTCAATTTACCAAATAAGTAGTTTACTTACTTTAATTGAAATTAATTAAACCATTAGGTTGAGGCCACTAGAGATTTTATAAGTTACGATTAGGGAAGTTTCTCCTTTTACATATAAAACCCACCAGAACACATAATTAAGTTTTTTTCAAAATTGTGTAAATTCAAAAGAGGAATTAGAATAATTCATTTTTATTTGTTTCAAAGCCATTCTTGAGCTGGGAATTAAATTTGTAATGAAGTTTTCTAAATTTATTAAACTAGGAAAAAAGTAGACATTTACAATGATTATTTTTTTCTTGAATAATATATGTACATCACTGTTGTTTTCAGTTCAGTTTGTAGTATATATTTCTAAACTTAAAATTGACTTCTCCCTCCTAAAAAAAAGCAAAACTAAGAATTCTTCAAATTCAGGAGGAAAAATGCACATTATAAGTGAATTATTTATAAAATGTTATACATAGATATATAATTGTGTTGTATAAGTGAGCTAATTCAGTAAATTTAAGAAAATTTTTGTGGGAGAAACATGTCACATATCTGCCAAGTGCTACAGTCTTATTCAAACAGGTCTGTAACTGCTTGTTCCTGAAAAATCCACATCAAAAGAGATCAACGTCAAACGTCTTCCTTGAAAAAGCCTATATAGTACTGAAAATAAAAATTAAAGTGCCACTGTTTCATGTTATGTCTGCTTACATTACTTCTATTCCTGTTAACCAACCACAGATGCAAAGGCTGCTACAAACCAGACCTTAAATTGTAGCTTCTCAGCCCTCAGAGCCAGGAGCTGGTAAACCTCTAGATCTGCGCACATTCCTTTGAGATCTTCCAGCAGGTAGAGAGAATGAGCTTGCAGATTATTTCTTAATGTCTTTTAAATTCGTTTACTAATACTAATCAGGGGTATCATTCAGTCAGTGCCTACAAGGAGGCCAGGCACTGGACAGTATGATTTGTTTGGGTAAATAGATCTAATCCTCAGAGAATGTACTAATAGCCCCTTTTTGCAGATGAAGAAATTGAGGCTCAGAGAGGTCACCCAGCCAGTACTTGGGGTTAGAATTAGCACTTTCCTAGCTCCAGGAGCTCAGGCTTCCACTATCCTCTTTGGGTACCTTGGGGCACATTCTGCAGATCCCCAGTTATTAAGACTTGGGGTCTCCCCTCTCCACCCCCAGGCTGTTACTGATATACACACAGACTCCTCCACGTTGGCATCGATTTGGCATAAATAGCACAGGATTCAGAATCAGGAGGCCTGGATTCTAATAACCAGCTCTGTCCCCAACCCAATGGTCCGTGTTAAGGGTTCTCGGCCTCATTGAGTCCTAGTTTCCCTAAAAGGTGAGGAGACCTCAGAGTCCCAGCAGGCTCAAACAGAAGAAGTAGATTTGCAATGTAGATTTCACACCTTCCCTTTCCCGGGAGGCTGCTGGGCTCTTACCTGAGTGTTGGAAACTCCAGGCTCCCGAACCTGTCTTGCCAGAGGAGGAGCAGGGTGAAGTGAAGCGACTGCCATAGCTTGCCAGAAAGTCCCGGTGAGACCCTCGGCTTCTGCTGAGTCACAGACCGTCACCGAGCTGGTTGCTGCGTTGGTCTGATTCTGTTCATGCTGTTATTTTGAGTTAGGGCCAGCTCTACTCATCACTTTCCGTGGATCTGTGTAGGGTCTGCTCCATTATTTTTCTTTCTCTAAATGGGGGGATCTGAGATTCTGGGAGCTCCTGAGCAGCTAATAACGGGAGGACTGGTACCCACGCGGCTTCCCGCCTACTGCAGGGGTTCTTAACAAGGGGTCCATGAGCGTGAATTGAAATTCAAAAAGACATCTTTGTGGGGACGTGTTGGTGAGGGTGTGATTTATTAGGTAATACACAGTATAGTGTGGTCTTAATAAGGGGGTCTGTGGTTTTCACCTGACTGGCAAAGGGGTCCGTGGAACTGAAGTCCTGACCTAGTGCCTACTCCGAATCTGCCCAACACACTCCCTTGCCAAAGGCTCCATTCC
Source organism: Tolypeutes matacus (assembly GCA_026826555.1). Classification (NCBI taxonomy): domain Eukaryota; kingdom Metazoa; phylum Chordata; class Mammalia; order Cingulata; family Chlamyphoridae; genus Tolypeutes; species Tolypeutes matacus. The sequence goes on from JAKSZT010053785.1 coordinate 4,413,046, forward strand.
GAAGGGAGCCCAGTTAAGGTCAAGCCTTGCGTCGCGCGTGGGAACTACACATGTGGATTTTAGCTTCAGTTGTGCGGCTTTGGGCAAGTTATAAAAGTTCCTTTATTCTTCTTGAAGGAGTGGCTGTGAGGAGAGCAAATCTGGGTAGGGAAAAACACTAGGGGGGCCCTCCCTGCCTTTTCACGGAACAATTATTGGCCACCCTCTTTCTAACAAGGCCGGGTGAGAGGCAGCACGGGCGCAAACCGAGGGATGCGCTCTCTGGGTTGACATGTGCTCTCAGCTGGGGAGGAGAGGCTGAAAAACAGATCAATATCCAGAGCAGCACGGTAAGGGCTCTCAGCGGAACCCTCAAAGCGCCGTGAGTACCGCAAGGCAGAAGAGTCAAGTGTCCGGGGACTCGAGAAAGCTCAGGCAGAGGTGACGGCCCCAAAGTTGGCAGATGAGGGAGGCAAAGGGATTTCAGGAACAAGGATCCTGTGGATGTCCCAGTTAGGCGCAGACCAGCTCCCGGGGGTCCTACAGCGTCGGTTCGGAGCGGGGCATTCAGGATCTGATCAATAAAGGATCCAAGATTGGAGTTAGCAACCAGCTCTCTGGTCGGAGTTGACGTCGGAGGGGCAATGCGCCCTCCTCGGCCAAGGACAGAGCGTGGCCGGGCTGCACACGAACCCGGGGACACCCCGCCGGCCCGACGGTGGGTGAACTTCGCAGCCCGCCGCTCCACCGGGAAGCTGTCACCGCAGCACCGCCGCCTGACGCCAGCGGAAGTGCGAGCTCCGGGCTAGCCGGCTCCGCTGTGGGGCGCCCGGGAAGGGGCGGGCGCGGGGCGGGGCTGCCGGTGGCCCCGGCTCGAGGGGGCGGGCAGAGCGGGGCCTGCAGCGGCGGGGCGGGGTTTGGCGGCGGTTGTTTTTACCCAGGCCGCAGTGCATCGGCGCTGAGCTGGGGATTCTTTGCGTGGAGGCGTGATTTGGACTGGAGAGGGCCGCTCGCGGCTGGAGCTAACCCGGAGGGGCGAAGGTGCGCTGGCAGCGGCTTGCCGGTAGTCGTCGGCCGCCGAGATGTCTGCGCAGTGCTGTGCTGGCCAGGTGAGCTGGGCCGGGCGCCGCGCGGGGGGCGGCTGATCGCAAGACGGGGCCGGGACCCCGGGCGCTCCAGTTGAGCAGCCAAAGGTGGGGCGGTGGAAGGTCACCTGGGGCCGAGCCCACGCAGCCAGGGTGTGCGCCTAGGGCCCGAGCACAACGCTGAGCTGTCGGGGAAACCCTGTGTCCCGGGAGAGCGGGAAGGGACCGGGGAAGCCCGTGTGGCAACCCCGACACCTTCCCGCCTGGCCTCGGGGACTCCGCGCGCGGTGGTGCAGGGTGGGCAGGGCTCAGGCGGAGGATCCCAACTGTTTCAGGGGCGTGTCGCCTCCCACCCCGGCACTGGGGAGTAGAGCTGAACTCCGCAGCCGACCCTACACTGCCTGCCAGATGAAACTAGGAAAAGACGTGGGTTTGGGGCACGTCTCCTTTCCGGTGCCCAGAACCAAACTCCGCTCAGGCAGGCTGCGCTTGGCATCTCCAAAAGCTAGAACGTTGACTCTACCTTCCCGAATGTCTCGACGCCGGGTTCCTTAATTACCAGGCGCAGGTCTGGGAGCAGGGAAGACTCAGCCCTGCTTCCCGAGTTCAACCACCTAACCCTACCTAGCTCGGCGCAAATGCGGCTGCCTGTGTAGAGCGCCAGCCTTCGCCTGCCTCTTTTCGTCTGAACTTGCCGGAACCTGTTTTGTAATTCTCGCCTGTTATATCGATATCTTAAAACTTAAACCATCTATGTCCAATGGGATAGGCGTTTCCTACTGGTTAGCAAGCAGATTTAGTAGGTTTTCGCCCTTTCATGCTAATTTCATGACTTCTTACAAAATCTGAATAAACGAAGTAGGTAAAAAGCATTTTGGATGTCTGGTCCGGCCCTCCCCACTCCCCTATCCATATCAGTATTTGTGTACAGAGCTTTAGTGAAGTGTTTTCACCAATGGATGCTGTTGGTGGCATTCAGGTCTGAGGGTGCTCTTGCATCCTAATAAGTGCAGCTTTACTGTAATTGAGGCCAGCCTTTAAGTAATAAAAAGGTTGGAGCTGTGCGCTTCCGTAACCGGCCGTTTAAACTGGCAGATAATCCGTCACCTTTTCGGTGGCTGTGTGGAGTTATCGCTTGGTTTTCGGGGTCCAACACTGTGCCTGGCTTGCGTTCAAACTGGCTTTTCAGAGATAAGGAAATTGAGGCTTTTGATTGAGGTAAAAATGTTTGTTTTTTTTTTTGCCAGAGTCAAACAAGGAGAAAGAGAGGTTGTCTACCACATTTCCAGGGCTTTTGAGACCAAGGATGTCTCAAAATCTCAAGAAATATTGCAAATCTTGTATTCTTGTTTTCAGGTACTTTATCTCCAATTTGAGGCAACACTTTTCATTATAGTGATTATGGATATTTAGGAGCATCTATCCATTAATCCTTTGAAAGTCCCTTGAGGCTTTCTGTGACCCCCAAGTACCTAATTTAGGGCCCGGCAAATTATTACAATCGCTTAAATGGATCTTCTGAAAGAAATATTGGTATGGTTGATCTTTTGGCAGGATTTAATGACTTGTTTCTAAAATTCCCCCTCCCAGGACATTGGAAAGGACCAAGTCCTGGCTATTCATCACAGGAAAGTAAACTTCTGTTTTCTCTGGGCTGCTTGAGGCATCACTGTGGTGGGTTCCTATGCTGCAAGGTGGTGGTCACACTATGGTTTCATATGGATGGGGTTCACTCACAGCCACTACCAGAGGCTATCTAAGTCTACCAGTTCTCCCTCCCCCCTTTCCGCTGGAGCATCTGCTTTGCACCCTGAGCTGCAGATAGAGCAGTGAGCCATTCCAGGTGGAGGAGGGGGACATTGTGTCAACATGTAAACAAGAGAACAATAAGAATAAGTATTAGTAATGCAACAGGGCTGTGGTGCAGCCACCTTGGGTAGAATTGTTGGGGAAGTCTGTTAGAGGAGATGCCCCTGGAACTGAGATTGATCACTTAGAGCCAGGCACTGTGTAAGCAGCCTTCCAGGCTTGGAGTGTGAGAGGAACTTAATGGCGGGCCAGGGTGGCCGGAGTATCATAGATGAGGTAGGTGGCCAGAGACTATTGGCAACGATTGGAATTTGATTTTATTCTGCTTGTAGTGAAAGGCCTTTAGAGGAATTTGATCAGGGGGCAGCTATAATTTGATTTACACTTAGATGATCACTTTGCTTGCTGTGAAGACTGGATTGCATCAGGGATAAGAGGCGAGGTAGGGAGAGCTGTCAGGGCGCTTTATTCAGTGAGTATTGTTTGGCTGCCTCCTGTGTGCAAGTTCTGTTTTAGGCTTCAGTGGTGAACAACACTCCCTTCATTGATGGAGCTTGAGTCCTGGCAGTCTCCTCTCGCTGTCCTCCAGGAAGGGAGTGTGATACCTTAGTAGTATACTAAAGCGGTAATAGTGGATACAGTGGGACATTGCTGGCTTTTGGGTATTCTTTCAAGGTAGAGCTGGACTTTTGCATAGATTAGGTGTGGAGTGTGGAAGTAGGAGGGATTTGATTTTTGGCATGAGCAACTGGATAGATGACAGTGCCTTTTATTGAGCTGGGATAGGAGGCTAGTAGGGAGTGGCATATTTGGCAATTTTGAGTTGTCTTTAACTGAGGGCCATCAGAATAATGTGTCACTTGGGAAGGGTTTGGATTCAGACCTGGGCTTGGATTGGGAAATCTGGACAACCAGGGCTGGTGTGACTGTGGGCAAAGTTACTTAAGCTCTATAAACCTCAGTTTTCCTTAACTGTAGAGTGGGCGTGATATTACTTTATAGGGTCATTGTCAGGATGTGATAATAGACATAAGGTCTCTAATTCAGGGTTTGGTACTAAGTAAACTCTTATTTTGTTATTGAACATTCCCCACCTATTCCAGGAGAGTCCCCAGGTTATCTTATTTTATTTTGTGGGTTGTGATTAGTTTGTTGGCTAATGGAGGCAGAGATAAGAGGGGGATGGTCACTCTACACCTTCTGGGGACAGAGCACTATGGCAGGTCTCTGGGGATATTGTGATGAACAAAGACAGTCCTTGCCCTTTATGGGGAGTGGAGGTGTGGGGGAAGTTAGCCACAGAAAATGATTGTACATTTTCTGTGTACTGTCCCGTCTCTACAGACATCTACTGACAGTGAAATAAGATGTGTATCTGAACAATGTAGGTAATTCTTCAAGCCAGTTTGAGAATAAGGCTTGGCAGGGTTTACTGTAGGCAAGTATAAGCATTAATGATAATAATAACTGAAGTTTATTTCATGCCTACACTGTGCTGTGTGCTTTTGCATACATCATGTCATTCATTTTCCCTGACAACCATATGAGGTAGGTAATGCTCTGTTTGGCCTTCTTTTGCAAGAGAGACGACTGAAGCACAATGAAATGAATTGACTTGACCAGGGTCACATAGTGGTGGAATCAGACCTTGAATACTCATCTGCCTGACTCTAGGGTTGGAGCTCTTAACTGCTAGACTGCTATTACTTATTATTATTACTACTACAATATGAATAAATAATAATGAGTAACTTGTGAATAGACCTATGGCAATTTTGAATGCACAAATACTACGTTGTTTTTGGTAGATATTGGTGGCTGCCAGTAATTGGGGGTGGGTGAGATTTAGCTTCTCCCTCTTAACCTGTCCAAGGTTATAAAGAAAGCACGAAATCTCAGGCCAAATTCTGCCACCCTTACAGATATTCATTGGCAGGACACAAAACAGTGATGCAGCCTCTTCTGAGACTTCATGAACTTCCAGCTCTTTGCCCTTCTTGGTGCTGTGACATGCACTTTGTGTGAAAAGTTCATCTGAGGCAGATGCGGCTACTTTCTAGTAGGCAGGACTTGGCTAACATTCTGGTTGGACTTGGGCGACCAAGAATCTGCCATACCACAGGACCTCATTGATGGTGGAGGTCCACCATGCCGTTCCCAGGATAAAGACTCACTCCATCCTCAGAGCTAGTTCATGCAAGGGCAGGGATTTCCAGCCAGTTCATATTTCTTGACCACGGAGGTTTTCTGCAATGAAACCCTGTTTTTTAATATCTTTTGGGTTAATTAACAAAACCATGGATGCCACCAGGGACTCTCCATTTCTCACTTTATCATGCTGGCTAACAAAATCTCTGGTGTTGATCTGAGTTAGAGGTAACTCCTCTGATTAAATATTAGCTGGTGTGGGCCTTTCCCTTTACTGCAACTGGCCACCACTTGTAGATGGTAGATGAAACACAGTGTCCATGTGGAACTACTTAAAAAAGTAAATTACAGATCATAATAGTAATGATTCCCCTGAAATGCCCTTCCTTCTTCTCTGTAAAATCCAAATCAGTACTTTCAAGGCCCAGCTCAAGATGTATTTCCTCATTAATGATCTTTCCTTGTTTTGTGAGTTTCCTTAGAACTTAGACCTGTCCACACTACCAAGTAGGAGATCACGTGATGCATGGTATCATTTCCTGTTTACTGTATACATGAGTTTCCTCTCTCCTAGGCAGAGCACATGCCATGGCTTAGCTGAACCCTTGTTGAATGCTTTTGTTTACAAAACTCAGACTACAGTTCTTTGTTTATATTAATTGGCAATGTTAGAGCCTCAGCAGGCCCTCAAATTCATTCTTTCCATGACTGATGCTCTTCTGAATAGTGAGGGGTATTTGTGAAATATGGGGGCAAAATTATACAGGTTCTCACCCCGAGAGAACCATATTTCATGTTTTTTAATTCACTCATATTTAATATATACAACTTTTCTTTGCAAAGTTGGGATTATGTTGGAGAAGGTATTTTTTATCCTACTCTTTTTCACTGAATTATGGGGTGACCAGGAAAGTTTTTAACATGCCCTAGTTACTAATTTGCAAACATTAATTTTTTTGGACTTACATTCAGGTGTAGGTATTCCGCTAACTTTGAACATGATTCTGTCAGAGGTGTTAAGAGTTGAAGGTGTGACAGTCACTTAAGAGGTTTATGTGTTACTAGGTATGGGTGTGTGATACCCAGCAAGACTAATTACTGAGACACCAGGGTTTCAAAGAGTGAGTTTGTTTGCTCAGGCAAAGGAGGACAGTTGCCTTAACAGCCTAAAAATCTGCCTCCTGGAACAGCAGTAATCCTGATATTTATAAACTTCTGGCTTGGAAGTTTATGCTAATGAGTAATTGGGGTGGAGCTGGTACAGGTTCCTTCATTAATAATAAACATTAAGGGGCTGAGCAAAATGAGGGGTGGGTATTCAGTTTGGAATAATCATCACAATGGCAGTTTTTAGCTGGAAATGGCCGTATCAAAGTGAGGTCTATCCAGTTTCTGTAATTTCACATATCAACCTTTGGCTATTTTATAATATGAAGACATCTATATAATGATTTAGTAATCAATTATTTGTTAATTCTTAACCCTTGGTCACATGTGTGTAATATTCTCCAAATATTAAAAGTAATGAAAAAAAAATTATACCTGCTTTAGATGCCATCTTCAAACAATATATTTCAATCATTTTCAACATCTTCTTTAAATTTGATATTTTTCTTTACAGTTGCTTACACAGATAGTGACTGTCCAAATGGTGTTTAGGGAGTCACTCTTTTCCTGCTGTATCATGCCCATCTTTGTCTTAGTTGCATTAAGTCTGAGTCCTGTACTTCATTCATGTTTATAAAACAAGGGCAAAATGCAGTAAAATGCACACATAAATGCTCTTACTCTACCGACAAACGTGTAGTGATTTTGCTGAAGTTAAACTGTTACTAATATAGCTTATTGGTGAGCTGTTGCAGGAGGGGTAATTGGAAGACGTCTTGCTGTAGTCATGTTCAGGTTGTTGGAAAGGTAAGTCTCTCGAATTTACCTTGAACAATAAGTAGAGTGAAGGTTGCCGTATGAGCTGAACAATTAGCATCAAGTTTGCTCACTCAGATTTGTTTTCTTGGGCTGCTTTATATCTGACCTGGGCAAGCTGACAAATAGCTTTGGGCTGCGGCAAGTCTGAGTGGGATGACTTTGCTGGGAGGATTGCCGGGGAGGTAGGTCTGTAGGGAGTGGAAGGCAGCGTCTGACTCATCTGTCTTTGTTAATGAGAAACACCCCATCCCTATTGCTTGCTTTCCGCCCCCGTTTTCTGAATAAATATCTCCTGTAGATTTCCCACAGATACTGACTGTGAGTGAATCCATGATGAGACTGGGGAGCTTACTTTTTAGTTTCCCAAGGGTTTTAATGTAAATCACCACTTTATAAGCCTCAGAAAAGGTGGAGCAGTAGTGAAAGCATCATTCACTTGTATTTCAGAGCAGTACATGGCCAGTTCATCGATGATAATTTGATATTTAAAAGGAAGTCCTCTATAAGCTGGTGTCTGCAGAATTAGCCCTGGGATGCAACTTTTTTTTTTTAAGCAGTTTTACTGAGATACATTCACACATCATACCATCCATCCAGAGTGTACGGTGGGTCTCAGTATAATCACAGAGTTGTGCATTCCTTACCACAATCAATTTTAGAACATTTCCATTGCTCCAAAAAGAAAAACCCCCATGCTCCTTAATACCCTCCTATTTTTGACATTTAGCATTGGTGTGGTACCTGCAACTTCTTTTTTTTTTTTCTTTTTTTTTTTATTTTACCGGGAGGTCCCGGGGATTGAACCCAGGTCCCTCCATATGGCAGACGGACGCCCAACCATTTGAGCCACATCCGCCCCCCCTGCAACTTCTTTTTACTCCTTGAACTGCTTTCTGTATTTTGAAAAGGTAGTAATACTACCCTAATTATCCTGTATTATCTCAGTGTCCCAAGCCAGGCAGCATTGTTAGTGAATTTTCATTACATATTGCTCTTGTCAGTTGAATTTAGGGTTAAGATTAGATGCCTAGAACAGTATCGATCAAGTTATTTATCTAAACCACTGTGATTATCCCAAGATAACAGGTTTCCCATGTAGTCCAAAGCAAACCTTTGCAACCTAGTTAAAATGTATTTTAAAACAAATTTCCAGTGGGGATATCATCATATCTTCTAGCTTGTATATTGATATTTTAAAAAATTTTAGAACGTAATCTTGGAGTCAGCAGTGCATGTAGGAAACTCAAATAGGGGATTGATTACATAAAACATCTGTTTGAATTTTAAAGAAAACAGGATTTCACTTTTGGCTTTTCCTCTGTGTGTATGCCTTATGAGATTAAAAGTAGAGTTCGTGTTTAAGGAAAGCAGCTGTTATGGAAAAATTTAGTTAGAGTGGGTTTTTAATCGAAGAATACATTTTGAAAGTTGTGGATTTGAAGTATATTTACAGTATATAGTGATAAACAGTGTGTTTCCCCTCATGAAAACTATCTACTGTCTAGTCAAAACAAAAGTAGGAAAAACACATATGCACGACCCTTTGAATCTTACTTATGCAAAGGAAGCTAGGGGAGATGGAATATCCGACTTCTGTTTGTTTAGTACCTTTTTTTATAAACAGGCGAATTACATTTTGAAACAAAGCCCACGAGGTCTTTGTGGAATTTATTTTCCAGGTTTTTTTTTGTTCTCACTTTAAATCTTGGTAATTGAATGGAGGGTCGAGTCTTTTAATGCTCTGAACTATGACCTCTGCATTTCACCCAAACTGGGGAGGGATTCATGGCCTTTTGTTCTTGACTTAGATGCTCACTGATCTCCAGTGGCCTTGTGGGAAACACTGGTGATATTTTGTAACATAGTAATGATATTGTTCTCTGTGATAGGATTCTAAGTCAATATGAACTTTTTGGGGGCTTTGGTAGCATTATCCTTAAGGACTCTAGGAAATTGTTGAATTATTTTATTTGCTGTATTTTTTTTTTTTTTTTTTAATAGCTGACAAAATCCCTAAAGCAATATGTCAATTGATAAATATTTATTGGGTACTTAGAATAATACAATCCAAAGGCAGTCACTAAGCCCACTTTTTTTTTTTTTTTTTTTAAGAGCAGTTGTAGGTTTACAGAGAAATCAAGCAGAAAATACAGAGTTCCCATATACTCCCCTCTCACACACAGTTTTCCCTATTAAACATTTTGCGTTAGTGTGGGACCTTTGTTACAATTGATGAAATAATATTATAATTGTACTATTAACCATAGACTAGGTCTGCTTTTGTCCTTGGGAGCACCATGTGAATTGATGCAAGGTTTCTCCTGTGTCAGAACTTCGCAGATTGGATTGCAGATGTGTGTACTCCAGCTTTGTACCTTTTGTCCCTCAGGAGGAGGCAAGTGATCCCTTGGGGGAGCATTACCCAGGGGAGCACGTAGAGAGCAGGGTCCTCACGAAGAGGCCCTAGGGATTTGTACTGAGTTGAATAGTATTCCCCCCAAATTCACATTGAATTTGGAACCTGAATTTGGAAACCTTTTATTTGGAAATGGGTCTTTGCAGATGTAATTAGTTAAAATGAGGTCATACTGGATCAGGAGATATGACACGTGGCCTTATTAGAAGAGGGAAATTAGGTACACAGACAGACAAACACAGGAAGAAGGCCATGTGACCATGGGGCAGAGATGAGAGCAATGCATCTACAAGCCAAGGAAAGCCCAGGGTGGTCTGTGAACACTGGACACTCCTCCTGTCCTACAGCCTTGAGAGCACTGCCCTGCCTACATCTTGATTTCAGACTTTTAGCTTCCAGAACTGTGAGAGAACACATTTCTGTTGTTTTAAGCTACCAGGTTTGTAGTTTGTTATGGTAGTCCTAGGAACCTAATACAGGATTCCATGCAGCCTTGTAGTTGCATACACCTTTGTGTGTGTATGTGTGTGTGTGTGTACACATTCTGAGTACTTTTCCAAGAAGTGGGTCTATATCATTTCTCAGCTTCTCCAAGGAATCTTATGTAGAATGGAAAGACCAACAAAGGAACTCTGAGTGACATCTCCATTTAACAATACAGACTTTACCTGTAACAAACAAGGAAAGAAAGAAAATTAAGCGAGGGCAGAGCTGCCAGGAGATGAAAGGGCCTGCAGGGCTAGGGCTGTGAAGGAGCGATGGGCCTTGTCAGAAGACAGAGAAGTCAAGTAAGAGAAAGACCAGGAAGTGCCCTGGGTTTTAGCAACCACAGTTTCTAGGTTACAAGCTATAAATTGCAGGGAGTTGAGGAGTTCTGGGGAGCTGAGGAGTAGAGGGATAGATTATTATCTTTTGAGACCTGGGGCAGTGCTGGAGGGAGTTCTTTATTTCCGATGGGAGGGATCTGAGCAGTTGCCAAGGTGAAGAGACAGGCCTGCCTAGAGCTCAGGGAGATTTCTGGCTGGCCCTTGAAGGGTGCTATTTGGATGGGGTGAGAAAAGAGACTTGGATACTTCCTGCCCTCAAGTGGCGGGTTGCTGGAGTTCATTTACTCTAAGTTCCCCCATAATTTGTACCCTGCCAAAATTTAGTCCGGAGGGAACCTTTATCCTCTGAGTTTTCTACCTCCTTCTCCCCTACCCCCCCCCCCCCTTTTTTTTTCTGTAATGTTTGTTGAATCTGATTGAGATTTTCTTCTTTGGAAAATGCTAGAGAGGCATGTCTAGTTCTGGAGATATCTAGGATTTGCTCTTTGCTTGGTGATTTTTGAGGCAGATCAGGGAATCTGAGAAATTCTGAATTGGAAGAGGGCCTAAAACTCATCCCTTTTCATGCCCCAGCTGATTTTTTTAAAAAATATTTATTTCTACCCTCCCCCCGCCCCCCCGGCCCCCCTCCCCCCATTGTCTGCGTCAGTTTGCTCTGTGTTCTTCTGTGTCTGCTTGTCTTCTCTTTAAGTGGAACCAGGAACCAATCCTGGGATCTTCTGGAGTGGGAGAGAGGTGCTCAATCTCTTACGCCACCTCAGCTTCCTGGTCTGTTGCATCTCTTATTTGTCTCTCCTCTGTGTCTCTTTTTGTTATGTCATCTTGCTGCGCCAGCTCTCCATGAGGGCCAGCACTCCATGTGGGCCAGCTTGCCTTCACCAGGAGGCCCCCGGAATAGAACCCTGGACCTCCCATCTGGCAGACGGGAGCCCAGTCGTTTGAGCCACATCTGCTTCCCCCCATCTGATGTTTGAATGTCCTTTTTAATGCCACTGCTAAGTGTTCATCTGGTCTGTTTGAACCTGTCCAGTGATGGGGAGTGCACTACTGTTCCCAGTTCTTAACTTTTCTGAGCCTCAATTTCTTTGTTTGTAAAATGGGGGTAGATTGCCTCATGTGATTATTCTAAATAACTTAGGAAGATATGTAAGGCTCTTTGTTATCTGTAAAGTGTGACAGGTTCAATGCAGGAAGTAAAGACTACTCTAGGTTTTTTTTGTTTTTCTGCCCATAATCAAAATTTTATTGAAAAACTGACACCAAAATAGATCACTGCTGTATACCTTAAAAAATCAAACACAATTCCATTATTTTGGTTTGTTAACCAGAATTACTAAATTGTTATGGCATTCTGCGATGTAAAACAGATTCAGGAAGTTGGGTGCATCATTCGTTAGTGTTTTCTTCTAAATGATCGTCCTTCTGTGACTCTGGCCCTTCCTCCTGTAGGCTGGCACAGTGCTGGTGAACAACCTACACAAAGAACCACTGTCTGAGCATGGCTGAAAATCATTGTAATCTTGTAGTAACCTGGACATTTTACATCCATAAAATAAGAATTTGGACTTTGAGCTAGCCATTTCTTGTTATGTTTTTTCTTTTCCTCTTCCAAGGACGAATGTAATAAATCTCTAGCCAGAGGCATGTTGATCCTCTCTACTACTCTAGGTATTTTAACCAGAGGGGAATTTAATGTAGGGAATTAGGCATTTGAAAAAGAGGAGCAAGAATTGGGGGGCTGCCCCTGGAACTCTTGAGCTAAGAACATACCACCTGATCCAGACGTCAGGAACCTGCTGCCATTTGTCACCCATGCAGCTGGTGGCTTGACACAGGAGGCTGCTGCAATTGCCTGTCCTGTCCCAGGACCTTGCCTGGCAGCAGACACTGTAGCAGGGAAAAGGCTTCCACCTCATTTTCACCTTCTAAATGTTGTGAGTGTTGCTAATTGCCAGGACCCTAACAGCCAGTGAGTATGGGAGATGTGGTTTAACTTTCCATGTTCTTCAGTACTGGAAGACACATAGAAGGAAGTGGGGATGGAGCTGAGTGAGGCGGTTGGCCATATCCAGTAGAAGCTCTGTGAACATCACACTTCCCACCTAGCATAGCTCGACCAAAAGGGAGATGGCAGCTGCAAAAGTAAGGCCCAGGTATTGGGGGGTTGGGCCTAGAGGCAGGAAGATGGAAATGTGTATTGTATAAACATTTCATTCTCACCTGCACTAAGGGAGTGGCTCCTTATTGGATTTCCTCTCCTAGCCCCTCTCTGCATGATTATTTTCCCCATCACTTTCCTAAAGCATCGTTCTACTCATGCCATCCCCTTGTCTGATTATTCAACACAGATGGGGGTGAATATAATGGATTTTCTAAATTCAAGTCCTTTGTAGGAATCTGTTAGGAGTTTCTATCAAGAAAACTCTTATTCTAAATAGCAATGTGTTTAATACATATGTATAATAATATCCACTCAGTCATTAATCATTGAAGATATTGGTAATTTGTATGTTATTGTTTTTTTTGTGTTTTTTTTTTTTTGTGTGTGAATCTGCCAAGGGGTTTATCAATGTTATTCATCTTGTCAAAGAGCCAGTTTTTGTCATTGTATGTTTCTGTTCTTTATTATTTTCTCCTTTTCACTTACTTTGGGTTCAATTTGCCCTTCTTTTACTTGATTTTTTTTTTTTTTTTTAAGATTTATTTTATTTATTTCTCCCCACTCCCTCGTTGTTTGCACTTGCTGTGTCTGTTCGTTTCTCTTGTTTCCTTAGGAGGCACCAGGAGCCGAACTCGGTACCTCTAGTATGGGAGGGTGGCTCCTAATCGCTTGAACCACCTCCGTTCCCTACTTTGTTGTGTCTTTCATTGTGTTTTTCTTCTTGTGTCTCTTGTTGCATCATCTTGTTGTGTCAGCTTGCTGTGCCTGCCCGTTGCACCAGCTTGCTGTCTTGCTCATCCTTTTTTAGGAGGCACTGGGAACCTCTGCTCCCTGCTTTTGTTGTGTCTCTCCTTATGTTTTTCTTCTTGTGCCTCTGTTACATCAGCTTGCCACTCCTGCCCATCGCACCAGCTCGATGTCTTCTTTAGGAGGCACCAGGAACCGAACCAGGGACCTCACATGTGGTAGGCGGGAGCCCAGTGACTTGAGCCATATCTGCTTCCCTACTTGATTTTTAAGATGGACACTTAGATCATTATTTTAAATCTTTTTTTTTGCTCCCTAAAATAGCAGTTAAGGGAGCTGGTGTAGCTCAGTGGTTGAGCTCCTGCTTCCCATGTATGAGGTACCAGGTTCAATTCTCGGTACCTCCTTAAAAAAAAAAAAAGCCATTAAAGCCATAAATTTGAATCCTACATGTTATGTTTCCATTATCTTTCAGTTAAAAATATTTCACAATGTCCCTTGTGATTTCTTCTTTGACCTCTGAGTTATTTAGAAGTGTTTTTTAATTTCTAAATATTTTAGGATTTTCCAGTTTATGCTCTTGATTTTGAATTTAATTTCATGATGGTCAAAGAACATACTCTGTATGTTTTCATTCCTTTTATATTTTTTTGTTTCATGACCCAGAATATAATATAGCTTGTTCCATGTGCTCTTGAAAAGAATGCTTATTCTATAATAATTGAATATGGTGTTCAAGTTGGTTGATAGTGTTGCTCAGATCTTCTCCATCCTTAATGATTTTTTCTTTTTGGATGGGGTAGGTGAGAAGTCTAATTTGATCAGTTACTGGGAGAAGGATCTTAAAATTTCCAAGTGTGATTGTGGATTTGTCTTTTCCCCAATAGTTCTGTCAATTTTTGTTTAATGTTTTTTACAGCTCTCCTAGGTGTACACACATTTAGGATTGTCATGTCTCCTTAATGAATTGATCCTTTTATCTTTTCAAAATGACCCCCCCGCCCTTTTTTATAAATCTCTGGTAATATTCTTTGCCTTGAAGTCTTTTTCTGATATTAATATGGCCATGACACTCTTTTGACATTTAACTCATCTGTGTCTTTATATTTAAAAGTATCTGTTATAAACATCATATATAGTTGGGTTTTGTTCTTTTTTTTCCTTCCTGCCCCCTGGGATGACTCCCTCATTTGTCTGCTCGTTGTCTGCTACTCTCCTTTAGGAGGCACCAGGAACCAAACTCGGGACCTCCCATGTGGGAGGCGGGTGCCCAATTGCTTGAGCCACATCTGTTCCTGAGTCTTGTTTTTGATCTGACAATCTCTACCTTTTAATTGGATATATAAGTCACCTACATTTAACATTATTTATATGATTGAGCTGAAGACTGTATATTGTTTGTTTTCTATTTTCCCTTCTGTACTTCATTCTTCTCTTTTTGAGGGGGCTTAATTGAATACTTTTCTGTATTCTACTGTATTGCCTTTTTTGTTGTTTAAAAATGTTGCTCTAGAGGAATTATAGTATTTAGCTCCTTGAAGAAAAAATGTGAGCAGAATTTCACCATTAGTGATGGAAGAACTTATGGGCAGGCCAATTTAGATACTCATTGAATCCTTTATACCAAATGGTAGATTAGTAGTAACATTAGGTGAAAGTCTGTTTTGAAAACAGTTTTTTCTGCTTTGGAAAAATGATATATAGTTATCATAGAATTATTTGGGAAATACAGAACACCATAAAGAAGGAAGTAAATATCACTTGTAATATCTGTTGAGAATACAAACCCTGTTAGCATTTTGTTGTTTTTCATTCTAGTATTAAGATAAAATAAAATAAAATAAAATAAAATAAAATAAAATAAAATAAAATAAAATAAAATAAATAGTAAAAAATAAATTGGGCCATACTGTACGTATGTACTGTTTTGTATCCTTTTAACATAACGTGAACATTTTCATATATACATAGTCTTAAACAGCAAACATTTTAATGGCTATATCACATTTAATTGACCATGTTAACATCTTTTTCACTATTTGCCTTTTAGTAGACATTCAGTACGTTTTTCTCTTAACTATCATAAATAACTCTTAGATGATCGTTCTCCTTGCCTGTCCCTGTTTAGACTAGGGCTCTAGAAGTACAGTCAGTTCTGCCATAATACAACATAATATGCATTCCTAAAAATCACCACACTATGCAAAATTGCACAGTAAAACCCATAGGTCTTATGGGAAAATGAATTTAGGGATACAGTACTTAAAATCTTCGCTAGTGACACATTAAATTTACAAAAACTAATAAAAGTGGTATTATAGTTGTACAAATTATTTTATTTTATTTTTTTATAATTAAAAAAAAATTATTTTTTATTTTGGGTACTGGGACCTGGGATTGAACCAGGGTACAAATTAATTTTAAATTAAGAAATACACAAATGCTAAAATAAATATTGGTACTTTCCTCTGAAAAAGACTTGAAGTTGGCTTGTGGAACTGGAAGTTGGAAGGATTATAGTTTATGAGTTATTGTGAAGTGGGGGTAGGAGGGTTATCTGAGATTGGATGGAAAGTTAGCTGTAACACCAAGTACAGATGTACTCAACAGACTTGGTGAACTAAGGTTTGTTCATTTCATGTATTCCAATGCACCTTGGTTCGCCTGACTACAGTGTTCTGCCTTCATCTAAGGCAGGGGTGCTTACCAGGGGCCTGTGGAAAAGTTCAGGAGGTCCATGAGCTGAATTGAAAAAAATCAACTTATCTTTATTTTCTATGACCTCTGACTGGAATCTAGCATTTCCTTCACTTATGAATGTATGCAATAAATTATAGTAGTAATCATTTCTTATCACATTAGTTATTGAATATCTCGAAAAATCACTTACGCTCATTCATACTTTGAAATTACGGTAGTTGTTAGACCCTATGCTACTTGAGTGTCATAAAACTATCTGCTGCTACATTCTGAGAATGGGTCTTTGGTTTTCACATGACTGGCAAAGGGGTCTGTGAAACAAAAAAGGTTAAGAGCCCCTGATCTAAAGTTCCTCACAGAGAAAAATCACACATATGCAAATGAGAAGCAGATTTGCATTTTCAAAGCAAGCTCAATAGCAGAACTGGCTATAGGACTCATTGCCAGACATTCCTTAGATAGGCTGACCAATTCATACTCCTGTTAGCTGGACCAACTCATAGAGGGTTGGGGTGGGAAGGGTCATCTGCTCCTCCAACCCAGCTGGGCTCAAATATCTTATACTTATATGGTAATAAGTGAACAACTCCAGAGACGGCAACTTCTGTTATTGCGGCCGGCAGAAAGTAACCCAAACGGCATTTTTGGTAGTACGGATGAACAAAGTTTTATTACGTGCAGGCTCAGAGGAGAGTCAAATCTCCAAAAAATCTGAGCCCCGTTTTCCTATTTTCATAAATTTATATAAGTACACTAAGTGGGCAAATTCCTGAGCAAGCAGGCCGGAATGGTTACAAAGGCTGAGAAGCAAGGTTAGCTTATCTTTCTAAAAGCAGATCCCTGTTAGGGAGGAAAAGAATCATTATCTGTATAGAGTTGTAAATTTCAATTCAAAGGGGCAGCCTGAGGTGCTTATCTTCCTGACTTGGATTCCATGGAGAAAAGGGGAGCAAGGAGGGGAGAGAGGGACCAGGGATCTAGGCGAGTTTATTTTCCTAAAACTGTGGATTTCTTCTGGGGGGTGGGTGGGGTGGGGTGGTTAGGGTTCCGGCACTTCCCTTATCACTATCTTGGAGGCAGCCCTACTTCGTTCTTAGAGAGCTGTGATTTAATTCTTCCCCCTGCCAGTCTAAAAACCCACTCTGCCAAGGCTTAAATAACTTACTCCTTGGTAAGAGTAAGTTATTTCATCATCCTTAGTTTTTGGATGATGAAGTCAGAGGAGGCAACGTCAAAGGTGGACATGGGCCTCATAGATCATAGAGAGCCACAGAGGGCTGATGCTTCTGCTTCTGGTTATAAGAATCCCCAGCGTCTACCCAAACCATTAACTGAAAATTGGGACATGCTGACAAGGGAAAATTGTGCCTCTGAGTATGAGCAATTTCACTTGGAATAAGGTATACATTCTTTTAATACATTTAACTTTTTTTTTTTTTCAGGAAGTACTGGGGATTGAACCCAGCATCTTGTACATGGGAAGCGGGCACTCAACCACTGAGCTACATCCGCTCCCCTAATACATTTAACTTTGATACGCTCCAGTCACCCAATTTTTAAGGACAATGGTCAGGCAATTTGAAATAACTATTTTGGGAAGTCTGGTTGGCAGCAAGCCAGGGGTCTCACTGCTGATGGTGAGTTTTCTGATGGCTATTACTCCTGGTTGTGGGTTACTGTTCTCAGGTGCCTTCTGGACCGTGCCTGGGAGGTGAGAAAACCATAAGTTGTGTCCAAAAGTGGTATTGAGAATCCAGGAAGTCATACAGCCTTCTTGAGCTAGAAGGATCCTTAAGGGAGTGCCATGCCACATATATTTGAGAAGGAAACAAGCTTGCAGAGCAGAGGACCCTTTCCCGAGACCACACAGCTGTTGAGCTCAAGGCAGAGGCGAGCCATTCTGCTCTCCTGGGCTTTGCCATTCCCCAGGCCCTGGCACAGGGCTTGCACGCAGCTGACACTTTGGTATATGAGAATGAATGGGTGGATATTGACCTTTTTCAGAAGACTTCTGTATTTGCAGATCAGTTCAACAGAGTTAATCTTACTGTTTAAATCTCTAATGGTTTATTTTATTCTGTGTTTTGTTGTAATACATAAAATCATTTATTTTTTTTTTAGAAAGTTATTATTTATTTATTTATTTATTTATTTATTTTTTATTTTACCGGGAGGTCCTGGGGATCGAACCCAGGTCCCTCCATATGGCAGACGGACGCCCAACCATTTGAGCCACATCTGTCCCCCTACATAAAATCATTTAAACTCTTTTGTTCCCTTCCTTTTCTTAAACTCTGAGGCAGTTTACATTTTTTTCCAGAAAGTTCTGCTCTGTGTGTGGCTCATAGAACTTAACCCAAAGCAGTTTTTAAGATTGTGTTTTCTTAACCAGCAACTGTAGTTTGCAGGTTGCTGAGTAAGGGATATTTTGGCTCTTTAGAAAGAGCGGTTAACCAATGAGGCACTCTATGCAAATTGCCATGCCCAGCGGCAGCTTCTGGCTGGAGGCTTTGAAAAGCGTGAAGCAGTAAATTATTTCCTTATGATGGGGGGAGGGGGGAATGAAGTTTGTCACAAGATTGAATTTTCCTGGAAGCAAGAGCGGCATCTTCCCCCCCCCTGCTGTGGTGTGGCAGAAAGAAAGCAGGGCCCAGAGTGCTTGAGAAGAAGGCCGATGCTCATTCCATTTGCCCCTCATGAATGTTTGAAAGTATTCCTAGATTATGAGAGATGCCCCTCCTTTCTTCTACTGATCATTATCCTTTCATTCCCCCTACCTGATGTTTGTGAGACTTTGGGAGTAATGGAAAGTAGGTACTGTAAACAAAGCCAGGAGCTCCTGATCAAAAAAAGTATTCTACAGGCTTATTAGTAGAAGAGAGTAAAGAAAAACCTGTAAATTCTTAAGTACGCTCTGGCTTTTAAGGAGTGATAGCAGCTAATGTTTTCCAGTGGTTATGTGGGGTGTAGCAGTTCTATTTTTTTATGAGGGAGTCCTGTCTGTAGCTAGTATTTAGCATCCTTGATCACCTCCCAGATGCCACTACCCTCACCAGTTGTTAAAACACTGCCCTGTTAACTAAGCCTTTCTAGACAGGTACTGTTCCTGGTAAGAACCCTTCACTGGTTTTGACTGGGCAAATTTTTTATTTATTATTTATTTATTTATTTATTTATTTATTTATTTATTTATTTATTTATTTTAGAAACCACATATCCAATAAGGTAGTGGTTCTTTTTTTTTTTTTTTTTTTACTGGGAGGTCCCGAGGATTGAACCCGGGTCCCTCCCATACGCCCAACCAGTTGAGCTACATCCGACCCCCTGGGCAATTTTTTAAATGCAGTTTAGAGTGACTTAGAACTGATCTCTGCCTTCTAGAGTACAGAGTATAAAGATGACAAAGGACAAAAACAAGCAAGGTCGATGACTCTACCACAGTACCACCTTGGCATAGATAACCAAAGATGGGAGGTTGCACATTAGATGTAGTTTTCTTTTATCATTTTTTCCATCTAGTGCTTAAGCTAAGCTAGTTAAAGAGAAAGGGAAAGCATGCTTTATAGTGAGAGAATTCATTTAAACACGTTTCTGGTGTGCATTTTTACCCTCTTTTTGTTCAGATAGTCTAAATGCAGTACAGCTGACTGGTCAAATGTGAGCCCCAGTTTAGATCCATTCTCTGCCTCTTACTGGTGATGTGCTCTTGATCAGATTCATAACCTCTTTTCCTTAGTTTCCACATCTGTAAAATGGGCAATTACTAGTACCTCTTTCATAGGATTTTTGTTTGGATTAAACAGGTTAATACATGTGAAACACTTGGAACTGTAGCTGGTGTCCATTTCATATTCAGTAAATGTTAATTGTTGTTATGGAAAGTGTTATCACTTTCCTTTGCAATAGCAATATCTAAATTGTTGTTAATAAGCTTCTTTTAAAATTTGATCCACACCCCTTACATCAAAATAAATAGTGTGAAAAGCCAATATTGAACCATAAAAATTAAAAATGGGTCAAGTAGAAATACTAAGAAAAAAGATAAATGACTTTTAAAAAATGTTGGAATGGCCAAGTTTTTCAAGAATGACCCAAGATCTTTTTAATACAAGTTAATGAATTTGGCTGTATAAAAATTGTCCTTAGCAAAATAAAATCAAAACACAAATGACACACTTTAATTCATAGAACAGAGATTTGTTTTCCTTTAATTTACAAAGAGTGTTCTTATAAATCAGCAGAAAAGACAGCTCAATAAAAACGGACAAAAGTCATGGATAGGTAGTTTAGGAAAAAATGCAAATGCCCCTAAACGTGAGAAGATGGAGTCTTACTCATACATGAACACAATTCAAAACAAGATATTTTTCACTAATCAGATTGGCAAAGTTAAAAAGTATAATACTCAGCATTGGTAAGGTGATAGAAAAACAGTTGTATTTGTTCATTCCTGGAGAAATATTTAAATCAGCATCTAGCAATTCTACTTGAACATCTTAATTGATCATTGATAAGTAGGGATTAACTTAAAATTAAAAGTTACTAGCCGTCTACATAGTGGAATACTATGCTGCCATTAAAAAGAATGGAATAAACTGTGTCTGCAGAGAGTGAGAGATGTCTAAGATAATAAAGATAATAGTGTTAAGTAGGGTTTGTTTTTTTAAGGAAGTTGAAGAACAGTATGTATATGATGAACCCATTTTTCACAAGAGTAAGCACATACACATTTATATATGTAGGTGCTTGCATATATATAGATATTTCTGAGAGTGCTTTTAAGAATTCTCAGCAGTGGTTACTGCAGTGGAATGGGGGGAAGGTTGGGTGTGGGGAGGGGGCAAGGAGGTAGGCACATTTGTTTTTCATTTGACACTTTGCTGTGCTGTTTGAATTTATCATAAGACTATGTTGGTTAATAATTTTTTTTAATTTTATTTTTATTTATTTATTTATTTTTTTAAGATTTTTAAGATTTTATTTATTTATTCATTTATCCACCCCCCTTGCTGCTTGTGCTCGCTGGGTCAGCCAACCACGCCATGCGGGCGGGCCCGCCCTCACCAGGAGGCCCCGGGAACCGAACCCGGGGCCTCCCATATGGCAAACGGGAGCCCTACTGATTGAGCCACAGCCGCTTCCCAATAATTTTTTTTTAAAGATTTATTTATTTATTACCACCCCCCCCCAACATTGTTTTTTTGTGCTTGCTGTCTGCTCTCTGTGTTCTTCTGTGTCTGCTTCTCTTCTCTTTAGGTGGCAGTGGGAACTGATCCTGGGACCTTCCAGAGCGGGAGAGAGGTGCTCGATCTCTCACACTACCTCAGCTCCCTGGTCTGCTGCGTCTCTTATTGTCCCTCCTCTGTGTCTCTTTTTGTTGCATCATCTTGCTGTGTCAGCTCTCTGTGCGGGCCAGCTCTCCTGTGCAGGCCAACACTCTGTTCGGGCCAGTTTGCCACGCGGGCCAGCTTGCCTTTCACCAGGAGGCCCCGGAAATCGAACCCTGGGCCTCTTATATGGTAAATAGGAGCCCAATCGTTTGAGCCACATCCATTTCCCGGTTAATAATTTTTAAAAACTTACTTTAGCAAGCCTAAATATGTGAAATTCAATATGTTGTATAATTGCTAATTTTTTAGCCTGTTTTCATTTTGATATTATCCCTGCTGCTGGAGGTGAAGGTAGAACATGTGGGTGTGTCATATAGTTAGGTAGATTCAACCCGTTTTTGTATTAGGAAAGAAAACTGAGATTATCAACTTGGTATTGATATGTGGTGTGAGTTATTCACCACCCCCCGCATTTTTCATAATTTGCTCTACAAGTGCACATTTTTCTTAACTAAACTATACTGAGGTGAATAGAATTGGGGGAAAAAAGGGGTACGCCATTCATAAAAGTGAGTACCAAAAATTATAGTTAAGCTGTCAAATTAAGCTTTTGTCAGACTGATCCAGCATACTGTGGATTATTAGGAAACATTATTAAAAAGTTTGCTTTGGTTTAAGACAAGAAAATGTTAGAGAAATGGGAGTTTGTGAGCAAAGATTCAGCCATTTCAAATGTGAAGTCTCTTAAGGAAACTAAATGTTGAAAGATCCATAAAATATTTTATGTAAACTTTACAAAGCATTTTACAGAAGACCAATAACTTGAGAAACACATGAAACAATTTCAGCTCCTAAAGTGCTGGGAATTTGCCTTTGGGGATACTTTATTCTTGTTTAAATTAGCAGGTGTACAAAAAACCCTCAGTTTTATTTTTATTGCTAAAGTGGAGTTGGAGAAATGTCCAAGGTTTTACTCCTTTCCCATTGGACAGAAATTTCCAACCTTTTAAAGTTATTAATTTAGAGTTAAAAAAATTATCCTAATTTTAATTTACTTTTAATTAAATTCTTTATAAAAGTTTTGTAAACAACTTTATTGATATAATTTGCATACTATACAGTTCACGTGCTTAAATTGTACAGTTTGTTGGTTTTTGGTATATTCAGAGTTGTGCAGCCATCACTACAATCTAATTTTAGAACATTTTTGTCAACCCTGTAACCATTAGCAGTTATTCTCCACTTCCTCCGACCCTTCTCAAAACCCTAATCTACTTTCCGTTTTTATGGATTTGCCTGTTTGGGCCATTTCATATAAATGGTCTTGTGGCTGGCTTCTTTCACTTAGCATGTTTTCAGTATTCTTCCATGCTGTAGAACATAGCAGTACTTCATTCCTTTTAGGGAATATACCACATTTCACTCATCCATGATGAACGCTGGATTGTTCCCACTTTTTGGCAACTTAAAAAAATGTTGCCATCGACATTTATATACAGGTTTTTGTGTGGACACACATTTTCATTTCTCTTGAGTGAAGGAGAATTAGGAATGGAATTGCTGGGTCATATGGTAACTACATTTAACATCTGAGGAGTTGCCAAATGGTTTTTCAAAGTGGCTGTGGCATTTTATATTCCCACTAGTAGTGTATGAGGCTTTGGATTTCTCCATTGGTAGTTTTAGGCCTTACATTTAGATTTTGGATCCATTTTGAAGCAAATTTTGTATAGGGTGTGAGGAAAGAGTCCAGCTTCATTCTTTTGTATTTGGATAGTCAATTTTCCGGTTAAATTGCCTTGGCACCTTTGTTGAATAGCAATAAATGTAAGGATTATTTCTGGACTCTCAATTCTATTAGTTTTTTTTTCTTTTTTTTTTCTCAATTGTGTATACATTGGAGGAATTCTTCTGGTATTTAAACACAGTGGCTGGCAGTCATTAGGCTAAAGATTGCAGTTTGGGGGCGGATGGCCGGTCAGTGGTTGATTCATCTCTGTGTGATCGTGAGACTAAATATTTACAGAGATTTAATTGTAAGTTACACAGGGCTACAGTAGATGCTGTTAGAGGGATGAGATATGGTTTTGTTGATACAAATCACAAGATACAAATACTGTGGCCTTAGAAAGTGGAGCCATCCATTTATCACATTTAAAGCTCTGCTCCTGAATAATGGAGTTTCAGCACTAGTGTGCACTTCCGTGCCTTATGGAGCAGTAGTGGGTTCCTAGTTTAATATTTTCATTTATCAAGCAATAATCTAAATGGAAAATGAATTTCAACTCAGTTTCGTTTTTTTAAAATGTGCCAGTCCCTCTTTCCTTTTGTTGTTTTCCACAGTCCCCTCAATTAGACTGCTGGCTTTGAAATCA
Organism: Tolypeutes matacus; assembly: GCA_026826555.1. NCBI lineage: Eukaryota > Metazoa > Chordata > Mammalia > Cingulata > Chlamyphoridae > Tolypeutes > Tolypeutes matacus. The sequence goes on from JAKSZT010053785.1 coordinate 4,436,549, forward strand.
CACGTAGGTTTGAGCCCTGTCTTCACCCCTTATGGGCTATGACCTTCTGGAACTTATTTTACTTCTTTGCTCCCAAGTTTCTCATTGTCACAATGGATTAATAATCATTGTGCCTACCTCATAGGTTGGAAGAAATGGTGCCCATATAAGAGAGAGGCTATCAGGGCACTTGGAGCACAGTGAGCTTGTCAAAAATACGAGGGGCTGCTGCTGTTACTTTAGGTGTTTATAAGACTAGTTCCCTTCAGAAGAGAACAAGCTAATAGTTGGTAAACAGAAATACCAAGATAACTAGTTTTTGGTCAGGTGTGAGGTTTGTGTTACCTGGGCTCTTGATGCTAAAGCTGCGAGTTGCTGGAGTAGGTTGGACTGAGAAGGGAAAGTGAGACCTCAGGGTTCCGTTTCTCCTGGGTTAACTTGAGCAGTGGGAAGGAGCTGTCAGCCAGGTAAATCTCCCTGAGAAAGTGCTTTAGCGCTGTGGGTTGAGTTTGAGGAAATGAGATGCTAGTGCTTTGGAGTGACTAGGTTCAGGCCCAGCCCTGTAAACCTCTGAGCTTTCTTCTTGAGGGCACTAAGAATAATATTGATAGTTAACATCGAGCCCTCTCTGGGTTCCAAGCACTGTTTAAATGCCTTGGATCCTTTCTCAATCCTAAGAAGTAGGAGCTACTATTATCTCTATTTGGTCGATGAGGTGAAAGAGGCACAGAGAACTTAAGTGGTCTTGTATTGACTGAAATGAGCAAATTCCAGCTAATGTGGAACGCTTATGTGCCAGGCACATGTTCTAAGCACTTTACATGGCTGATCTCATGTAATCCTTCCAGATATTCTTCATTATAATTTTACAAAAACAAGTCTGTTTTTGTATTGCTTCACTGGTCAAGAGATTCCTTTATTTACGAGGGAACAAGTCTCTGTTATTTGTTTACTTTTACCCTTTCCTAGTATTGACTTAAACTTTGAATGTTTAATATAAGTGAGTTCAAATTCTTGTTTGTTTGTATTGATCCTTTTTGGGTATTTGATGACTTCAAGGTTGGTTGCAAAATTATTTTATTCCAGGCAATACCTTAAAAGAGATAATCCCAGGATATTAAATTAGCAAAAAATGTGTTCATGAGTATGTAAAGTATTGAGATAATATCTTGAAGGAAAAGGAACTTTCTGAACTTTTTTACTAAATTTCCTTTAAGCCTAAGTGTAATTTTGCTATTATAATTTGTTTTTATAAATAACCCGGAAGAGTCTGGAATGATTTTTTAAAAAAATTATCTTAGATAAAGTAGGAGGTCTTTTAATGTTACTGAGAGGAAAAATGTGAATCGTGTGGGACATTTTTGAAATGGATACTTTATGGTGGGATAATTGTCAATGAGGATGAAGGCAAATCTTAAATTTTTACTTGCTCTAAGAGCACAAAGAGGAAGGCTAGTGATGAAAGGAGATTTGGATTGTGATTTAAAGTTTATGCTTCCTATAACTCCTAAATTCAGTTTTCACTGTATTTTATGCTTAGCGTCTATATTTTTAACTAGATTCTAAAATAATTGCTGGAAACTTCTTGACTGACATCATCACTCTCAGTAGAAGGTAATTTTGACCCGAGTGTTTGTCCAGCAACTCTTTTGACAGCTACTTCAATCTAGAGATGATGCCATAACAGTGTGGGAAGAGCTTTAGGGCCTGTCTCCTGGAATTTGCATGTCAGGGCCCTCGGATAGTCAGTTCACTTCCGTGCATGTTTGCAAAACATGGGGGCAGTAAGAGTATTTACCTCATGGGGTTGTCATGAGATGAAATAATCAGTCCATGCCAAGAGCTTGGGATCCTCCCTGACACATGGAAGATGCACACGTGTTTATATAATGGCGGTCACACATTAGATTAGTGAAGAACAGTAATAGGATACTTAAAGCCATGGCTGTGTTTCAGGAGAAAGCATTTGGAATGGCACTTCTCAAGGTCAGCACTGGTGCTTAGTAAGGGCATTGAGGAAGATGCAGCATCTAGTGACCTTTTCTGACTTCTTCTGGCCTCACAGGAGTGTTTTGTGTTTGTTTGTTTGTTTGTTTTAAAAGCAATTTTATTGAGATATATTCATATACCATACAATCCATCCAAAGTGTGCATACAGTGGGTTTTGGTATAATTACAGAATTATCCATTTATCACTGCAATCAATTTGGACATTTTCATTAGTCCAAAAAGAAATGCTCCCCACCTCTTAGCAGTCACCTCTCAATCCCTCTATCCTTCCCCTGCCATATACATCCACTAATCTAATTCTGTCTCTATATATTTGTTTATATTTACAATTTATATAAATGGAGTCAAACAATATGTATCCCTGGTTTCTGTCACTTAGCATAATTCTCTCTTTTTTTAAAATCAACAAATAATATTACTATTCACTACAGTCCATAGTTTGCTTTAGGTGTATTTTTGCCCAAATATCACCCTGTTACTAACATCTTGTAATATTAATGTAGATATGTTCTGTTTCATGGAGGAATATTCTTATATTTGTGCTATTAACCACATTCATCGCCTGCATCAGGGTTCACTATGCTATGCAGTCCCATGTTTCATCCTTTACCTTTCTTTCTAGTGACATACACAACCCTAAACTTTCCCTTTCAACCACAATCATACCCACATACTAGCACTGCTAATTAAATTCACTCTAATGTGCTATCATCACCTGTATCTAATTCCAAATATACACAGTCAACCTTACTACCAATATTGCACAAATTATGCCAGCTCCCTATTCTCTATCCTCATTCTATCTTCTGGTGACCAGTCTTCTAGTTTTTAACTTATAGGAGTGATTTGAGGTGTCTTTTGAGTTTATGTTTTTGAGTGGGGGTATGGGGGTGTAAGTGGGGGAGGGGTCAAAACAGTGTACTTTGATCCTGGAGAACTGGTGAAGTAAAAAAACTTTTTTTTTTTTTGAATCCTGATGGGATCAGACATCAGGATTAGAGTCTTTCCTGAAGGTGCTTCTGGAAAGTCACTTAACTTCCCTGAAACTCTAGTTTCCTCATCTGTAAAATGCAGATTGTGATACATGCTTCTTGGGTTATTATGAAGATTAAATGAAAGAAAGGCTTGAAAGCACCTTAGTGTAGAGCTTGATGAGAACTGTGTTATAAGGATTTCCCTAGCTGTCCAGGGTGCTCCCATCTTCAATGTTTGTTGTTTTGATAGAAGCACAGCATTTAATTCAGTGCCTTCTAAAACTTTTGAACTTGCTGAAAAGATTGACACTTTGAAGTAGGGTTGGTTGGCTTTCTTGGGATGAGGACAGTTGGGCCAAACTACTGAATTGGACCTGCTGAGCTGCCCTCAGAGGCTCTGGGCCTTTGTTCTGTCTCTGGGGCTTTGTTGACTGCCCTTGGGTGTACACTCACATGTATGCACATGCAAGCACAATTTACACATGCACACGGAATGACCCTGTGCTTTCAAAGCAGCATGGAAGCAGCAAAACTGCTGTCTTTGTACTGCTTCCCTGTCAGCACCACAAATGATGAACTTTACTGCTCATTACTCTCTCCCTGCAGGGCATGATGTTCAAAAGAAGGTGAATGAGTTCTGAAAATAATGTAACCTATCCAGGCTTCAAATTTTTTAACACTGTAATGGAAACAGTGCTGTTTTCCCTCCTTATCATGTAGAGTGATTGTAAAGATAGGATGAGAGGAGGCATGATCAAAGCATTATATGAATAGTATAAAGTAGCGGAAAGATCATGGGCTTTGGAGTTACCTGATGATCCCAGTTCTTCCACTTTCTAGGCGTGTCTTTATTATTTGATCTAGCATCATGCCTATAATAGAGGTTGATAACAACATAGGGTTGTGGTGAACGTTAAATTCTGTAAAGTATATGAAGATCTAGTGCAGTGTATGCTACATTATAGGTGCTCAATAAATTGATGTTTACACATTTGTCAGTAGGTGTTGCTTCTGTTACTGTTACTTTTGCTGCCCATTTTATTGTGTTTTCTCTACTTTTCCCCAATTTCTACCTTGCCTTCTTTGGATAGATTGGATATTGCCTAAAATGCCTGCCCTTCCAGTACTTCTTACTTTCTAGTTGGTAAATGTGACCTTGTATCATAAAAGGTCACACTTGAAAGTGCGTCTTGATCACCTGGGAAGCTTACTAAAATGCAGACCCCACCCCTCACCCCCCAACTATTCTGATCAGTAGATTTGGGATGAAGCCTGTCAGGCTCCTAGTGATATCTGTCCTGCTGGTCCATGAATCATACTTGGAGTAGCACTGGGCTGAGGGAATGTAGAATTTAACAAACACTCTTTGCCTTTGCTCTGAAGCAATCTCTGCTTTTTGTCATGTTCTGCTCTGGGTTAGTCTGCTTTGGAGCCTTCCTTGCACCATGCCATCATCCAGGCTGCTTAAGATTCCTGCTGACCCTCACACACCCCGACGCTCCCACAAAACCACTGCCTTTCTCCTCCAGCTAGTTCTTCAGTTCCCCTAGCCCCCCACCCCTCCACACCAAATGAGGATCCTGATAGATTTTGTTTTCTTTGCTCCCTACTTTATTGCCTTCAATCTAGGAATTCAGGTCTTTTGCTCTCTGATTCCTTCTTCCCACTTCAAAGGTGCCGTCTGTTAGCCCCAGCCTGGCTACCCCTTCGGGATCCCTGAATCCCAGAGTCTCAATTGAATTGTCCTGGGGAAAGGAAGGAGGGGAGACAGATCTTGACTCTTCAAAGGGGCCCTCTTTTCTCAGCTCCACATCCACTCCACCTAGCTGACTGGAGAAATGCTAGGTTTGACTGAACAAATAACAATAATTAAGGTATATTGCCAGGACTGCTTACCCCTTAGGCCTGTTTGCTTTGCAGCCCAATAACAGGTCATTTAATATGTGTGTGTCAGCCTAGGTTTGTGGTTCATTGTTTGATTTTAATGCTGGGGTGATGGTCTAGGGCTGATAGAAGAATTATCTACCTTTGTAGTTGTAAAGATTAGAGGGAACATTGCTACCAATATGAGTGACTTCTTTATTAAAAAGAATGCTCCAGGGGGAAGGGGGCAAGATGGAGGCAGAGTTGGGGAGGGTCAAGAGTCAGCTCATCCTACAGAGCAGTTAATAATCAGCCAGAGCTATCTAAATCACCTGTGTGGGGGGCCCAGGAGACCAGAAGAACTTCCTGCAATATCCTTAGAAGAATGGTAGGAAGAGACTGCCCATCTGCAGTGAAAATTTGTGAGTAGAGCACTCCACACCCAGGAGGCTGGTGTCCATCCCCCACCAGTGGAACTAGCCACCTCAGGAGCTATTCCCTGGCTGGACTTGGAAGCTCCATTTCCTAAATACTGGGGAGGAAGAGACTGTCGGGCATAGACTTCAGCTACTGATTTAGTAAATTCAGCTGGTTAAAGTCCAGTCCTAAGAACAGCTAAAGTTTGAACCTGTCCAAATTGGAAAGAGGCCGGTAGCCTCCATTTGACTCCGCCCCTGGCGTGAGGGTTGGTGGGGCTGATTGAAAATCACAATGATGGTAGGGACTGGCTTCTTTCCACCCAGGCTGGATTGCAGCCCTAACCCAGGCTCCAGCCCCACCTTCAGCAGGGAAGAAGCTGGGGGAACCTGCACCAGCCTCTCTGGGCAACAGCAGGCACTTTCAGCTTTCAAGGACTGGACTGTTGGACACATCTATGGCTGCATCCTCAACCCCAATAGGACAGGAGGGGGTGGGTTTTCCTCAGCATTTCCAGGCATCTGAAGTCACTTTTGGCCCACATGAACTAGATTGGTAGGCAAACTTGTGGATATATCTCCTCCCCCAATAGTATATAGGAGGTGGGGGTCAGTGTTTCCCCAACCTCTCTGGGAAACTGCAGGCACTTTCCGCCCACATGGACTAGAGTATTGGGCACTCCTGTGGTTCCATCTCCATCCCTGACAGGGCATAAGGGACAGTACACCCACAGCTACTCCGGGCAACTGCAGCCTCTTTCGGCCCTCGTGAACTAGATTATTGGACACATCTGTAGCTCCATCCCTGACAGGAGGAAGGACAGTGCTCCCTCACCCTCTCTGGGCAACTGTAGTCGCTTTTGACCTGTGTGGGCTAGGTCACTGGGCACCCTGGAGGCTCCATTCCCACCCCAGGCAAGGGAGGAGGGGCGCCAGGGCTTCATCAGTCTACCTGGGCAACTGCAGTCAGTTTTGACTCTCATGGCTTAATTTATTGCCCACAACTACGGCTTCGTCCCCACCCCAGGCAGGGGAGGAAGGTGGGAAAAGTTTCATTGGTTCCTGGGGCAACACAGGCAGCTTCAGCTTCCACGGCTTACAGAACCAACCACGTCCTCAGTTCCTCTTCTCAACCAGCAAGGGAGAAAGGGCAATAAACAGATGAAAAATAGCTGAAAAAATTCAGATTGGCTAAACATGAGCCACTACAGAGTTCCAAATTAAGTTGAACCAAGTATCAAAGAGGGGCAGTAGCACAAAGCCAATCAAATAGAAAGCCCTAGACTAAAGAGAGGAAAGGGGTCAAGAATAAATTCATCTCATAAATCAGATGCTAAGACACCAACAAAAAATTACAATCCATATCAAGAAACAAGAAGGTATGGCCCAGTCAAAGGAATAAACTAACCCCCCAGATCACATAAAGGAGTTGAGACAACTAATCATAGATACTCAAACAAATCTCTTAATAAATTCAATGAGATGGCTACAGAGATTAAGGATATTAAGAAGACACTGGGTGAGCACAAAGAAAAATGTGAAGATATACATAGAAAAATAGCAGATTGTATGGAATGAAAGACAATAAATGAAATTAAAAATACACTGGAGGCATATAAGAGCAGATTTGAAGAGGCAGAAGAAAGAATCAGAGAGCTTGAAGACAGGGCCTCTGAAAGTGAACACACAAAAGAACAGATAAAAAAGAATGGAAAAAATGGAACGGGGTCTCAGGGAACTAAATGATGGCAAGAGATGTGCAAACTATACGTGTCATGGGTGTCCTAGAAGGAGAAAAGTAGGCAAAAGGGGCAGAAGGAATATTTGAAGAAATAATGGTAGAAAATTTCTTAACCCTATTGAAGGACATAGATATCTGTGTCCAAGAAGCACAACATACTCCCATCCAAATAAAGCTATATAGACCTGCTCCTAGACACATACTAATCAGAATGTCAAATGCCAGAGATAAAGAGAGAATCCTGAGAGCAGCAAGAGAAAAGAGATTTATCTCATACAAGGGATGCCCAATAAGCCTAAATGCTGATTTCTCATCAGAAACCATGGAGGCAAGAAGGCAGTGGTATGATATAGTTAAGATACAGAAGGAGAAAAATTGCCAGCCAAGAATCTTATATTTGGCAAGATTGTTTCAAAATGAGGATGAGTTTGAATATTCACAGAGAAACAGAAGTTGAGAGAGTTTGTAATGAACAGACCAGCATTGCAGGAAATACTAAAGGGACTGCTACAGCCTGAAAAGAAAAGACAGGAGAGAGGGGCATGGAAGAGAGTCTAGAAATAAAGATTATATCAGTAAAAGTACCTACGAGTGTAAAAAGAGTGATGGAAACGAAATATGACAGATAAAACCCAGAGATTAAAATGGGCAAAGTAAGAACTGTCTTTACAATAAGAACATTGAATGTTAATGGATTAAACTCCCCAGTCAAAAGACATAGACTACATGAGGCAAACACTGGCAAAAGTGAAGGGAGAAATAGATGTCTGTACAATAATAATTCAATATACCACTCTCATCATTGGATAGATCATCTGGGCAGAGGATCAATAAAGAAACAGAGAGCTTGAATGATATGATAAATGAGCTAAACCTAATAGACATATACAGAACATTACACTCCAAAGCAGCAGGATATACATTCTTCTCAAGGGCTTATGGATCTTTCTCCAAGATAGACTATATGTTGGGTCACAAAGCAGATCTCAATAAATTTAACAACATTGAATTTGTACAAAGCACTTTCTCTGATCATAATAGAATAAAGCTAGAAATCAACAACAGGCAGAAAATGGGAAAATTCACAAATTATGGAGATTAAACAACACACTCTTAAAATCATCAGTGGGTCAAAGAAGAAATTTTGAGGAAATCAATAAATATCTTGAAGAATGTAAACAAGAACACAACATATCAGAACCTATGGGATGTAGTCAAAGCTGTGCTGAGAGGGAAATATATAGCCCTCAATGCTTACATTAAAGAAGAAAGATCTAAAATCAGACCTAACTACATAGCTGGACGAACTAGAAAAAGAACAGCAAACTACGCCCAAAACAAGCAGAAGGAAAGAAATAACAAAGATCAGAGCAAAAAGAAATGAAATTGAGCACAAAATACAATAGAGAGAATTAACAAAACTAGGGGGAGGGGATGTGGCTCAAGTGATTAAGCTCCCGTCTCCCATGTGGGAGGTCCTGGGTTCAGTTCCTGGTGCCTCCTGAAAAAGCAAAGACAAAACCAACAAGCATACAAATGAAAAAAGCCAACTCAGGGAAGCCGATGTGGCTTAGTGGTTGAGCGCCAGCTTCCCACATACAAGGTCCCAGGTTCAATCCCTGGCCCCTGTTACCTCAAAAAAAAAATAAAAAACAAAACCTCCCAGAAGTTGATTCTTTGAGAAGATCAACAAAATTGACAAACCCTTAGCTTGACTGACAGAGAAAAAAAAGAGAGAAGATGCAAATAAATCAGAAATGAAAGCTGAACCCACAGAAATAAGAGATCATAAGAGGAGACTATGAACAACTGTATGCCAACAAACTAGACAATGTAGATAAAATAGAAAAATTCCTAGGAACATATGAACAACCTATACTGACCCTAGAAGAATTAGAGGACCTCAACAAACCAATCACAAGCAAAGAGATTGAAAAAGTCATCAAACAACTCCTCAAAATGAAAAGTCCAGGACCAGACAGCTTCATAGGTAAATTCTACCAAGCATTCAAAGAAGATTTAATACCAGTCTTACTCATACTCTTCCAAAAAATTGAACAGGAAGGAATGCTATCAAGCTCATTATATGAAGCCAATATCACCCTAGTACCAAAGCCAGATAAAGAGAATATGAAAAAAGAAAATTACAGACCTATTTCCCTAATGAATATGGATGCCAAAATCCTCAACAAAATACTTGCTTATCTAATGCAACAACACATTAAAGTTATTCCTCATGATCAAGTGGGTTTTATCCCAGGCATTTTTTTAAATTAAAGCAATGCAATTTTTCTTTTCTTTTCTTTTTTTTTTTTTAAAGATTTTAATTATTCATTTATCCCCCGCTTGCTGCTTGTGCTCGCTGGGTCAGCTAACCACGCCATGCGGGCAGGCTTGCCTTCACCAGGAGGCCCCGGGAACCGAACCCGGGGCCTCCCATATGGTAAACGGGAGCCCTACTGAGTGAGCCACAGCCGCTTCCCTCTTTTTTTTTTTTTTTAAGATTTATTTATCCCCCACCCTGCCATTCCCCTCCCCCCATTGTTTTTGTGCTCACTGTCTGCTCTCTGTCCGTTTGCTGTGTGTTCTTCTGTGTTTGCTTGTCTTCTTTTTAGATATTACTGGGAACCGATCCTGGCACCTTCCAGAGTGGGAGAGAGGTCCTCAATCTCTTGCGCCACCTCAGCTCCCTGGTCTGCTGCATCTCTTATTGTCTCTCCTCTGTGTCTCTTTGTTGCATCATCTTGCCGTGCCAGCTCTCTTCTCGGGCCAGCACTCCTGTGCGGGCTGGCTTACCTTCACCAGGAGACCTCCTATATGGTAGCCAGGAGCCCAATTGGCTTGAGCCACATCTGCTTCCCTATCCCAGGCATTTAAGGGTGGATCAACACAAAAAAATCAATCAGGGAAATACACCACATTAATAAATCAAAGAAGAAAAATCGCATAATCATCTTAATTGATGCAGAAAAGGCATTTGGCAAAATCCAGTATTCTTTCTTGATAAAAACACTCCAAAAGATAGGAATCGAAGGAAACTTTCACAAAATGATAAAGGACACGTAAGAATAAAACCCACAGCTAACATTGGCTAAAAGCTTTCCCCTTGAGATTGGGAACAAGACAAGGATGCACACTGTCACCACAGTTGTTCAATATAGTACTAGAGGTTCTAGCTAGAGCAGTTAAGGAAGAAAAAGAAATAAAAGGCATCCAAATTGGAAGGGAAGAAGTGAAACTTTCGCTATTTGAATATATGTTCCTATAGCTAGAAAATCCCAAAAAGTCTACAACAAAGCTACCAGAACTAATAAATTCAGCAGAGTGGCAGGATAAAGATTAATATGGAAAAATCAGTAGTGTTTCCATACACTAGTAATGTGCAATCTGAGGAGGAAGTTAGGAAAAAAATTCCATTTTCAATAGCAACAAAAAGAATCAAATATTTAAGAATAAACTTAACCAAGTCCGTAAAGCATTTCTATTCAGAAAACTACAATGCATTGCCAAAAGTAATCAAAGAAAACCTAAATAAATGGAAAAAATATTCCATCTTCATGGATGAGAAAACTAAGTATCAAGATGTCAATTCTACCTAAATTGATATACAGATTCAGTGCAATCCTGATAAAAATTCCAAGTCTTTTTTTTTTTTTTAATGCAATGGAAAACTCAATTATCAAAATCATTTGGAAGTGTTAGGAGCCCCAAATAGCTAGAAACATCTTAAAAAGGAAGAACAAAGTTGGAGAACTCTCACTTCCAGGCTTTAAATCATATTACCTAGCTACAGTGGTAAAACAGCATGGTACTGGCGTAAAGATAGACATATAGAGTAAAGGAACCAAATTGATGGTTCAGAAACAGACCCTCACGTTTATGGTCAAGTGATTTTTGACAAGCCTATCAAACCCACCCAGCTGGGGCAATACAGTCTGTTCAACAGATGGTGCTGGGAGAACTGGATACTCATATCCAAAAGAAAGAATTAACTCAGAATGAATCAAAGACCTAAATATAAAAGCAAGAGCCATAAAACTCCTAGCAGATAATGTAGGGAAACATCTTCAAGACCTGGTGGTAGGTGGTTTCTTAAACCTTACACCGAAAGCATGAGCAATGAAAGAGAAAATGGATAAATGAGACCTCCTTCAACTTAACACTTTTGTGCTTCAAAGGGCTTTGTCAAGAAGGTGAAAAGGCAACCCACTCAATGGGAGAAAATATTTGGAAACCACATATCCAATAAGTGTTTGATTTCTGTGCTATATAAAAAGATCATACAACTCAACAATAAAAGAGCAGTTAATCCAACTTAAATATGGGCAAAAGACTTAAACAGACATTTCTCAGAAGAAGGAATACAAATGCCAAAAAAGCATATGAAAAAATGTTCAATATCACTAGCCATTACGTAATGCAACTCAAAACTACAATGAGATATCATTTCACAGTATCATCTCATACCTGACAGAGAATGACTGTTATTAAAAAAACAGAAGACAACAAGTGCAGGAGATGATGTGGAGAAACAGGAACACTCCTTCACTGTTGGTGGGAATGTAGAATGGTACAGCCTCTGAGGAAGACAGTTTGGTGGTTCCTCAGGGAGCTAAATATAGCTCTGTATGATCTGGCAATCCCTACCAGGAATATATCTAGAATAGGGGTTAACCTTTTTTGTTCCATGAACCCCTTTGACAGGTGAAATGAATACTACCATAATTTATTTATTGCATACATTCATAAGTGAAGGAAATGCTAGATTTCAGCTAGAGGTCAGAGAAAATAAAGATAATTTTATTTTTTTCCATTTACGCCCACAGACTCCCTGAAATCTTTCTATGGACCCAAGGGGTCCATGGACCTCTGGTTAAGAACCCCTGATCTAGAACAATGGACAACAGGGATGCAAACAGACATTTGCACACCACTGTTTATATCAGCATTATTCAAAATTGCCAGAGATGGAAAAAACCCAAGTGTCCATCAACCAATGAATAAAGAAAATGTGGTATATACATATGCTGGAATACTATGTTACTGTAAGAAGAAATGAAATTGGAACACATGATAACATTAAACCTTGAGGACATTATGCTAAGTGAAATACACCAGACACAAAAGGACAAATATTGAATGGTCACACTAGTATGAACTAAATACGAAGAATAAACACAGAGTTAAAACTTAGACTGTAGGTTACTAGGAGAAAATAAGAGAACTGAGAAGGGGTACTGATGCTTAATGTATGTAGAATTTTCAGTTAGCTTGATTGTAAAAGTGTGGAAATGGATAGAGTTGATAACACATTATAGTGAATGTAACTATCACAGCTGGTTTATGAGTGGTATTGTGGCTGAAAGAGGTAGTCTGGGGGTGTAAATGTCAATTAAAAGAAAGCTAGAGAATAATCTAGGGACTGAATAACAGCGAACCTGGAGGTAGATGAGGATTATGATTAATAATACAAATATAAGAATGTTCTAATAAGAACTAGAACAAATGTACATTGCTATTACAAGAAGATAAGAATATAGTGATGCATGGGAAAATACAATTAATGTAACTTATGTACTATAGTTAAGAGCAATGTTGTAATATTCTTGTATCAATGTCAAAGAAGGTACTATGTCAATGCTAAGGGTCAATGATAGGGGTTATGGGATTTTTTTGGACTAAGGAAAACGTTCAAAGGTTTACTGAGGTGATACCTGTACACCTCTGGGATGAAAGTGAGAGCCACTGAGTGTACACTTTGGGTAGAATGTACAAGGCACGGGACTGTATAACACAGTGAACCATGTGGTGGAAGATGGCACTGTGGTTAACAGGACAAATATGAGAGTGTTTTCTCATGAACTATAACAAATGTACAATACTAATACACAGTGTTAATAATAGGGTGTGTTTGGAAAAAGACACCAAATGTACACTATGGACCATAGTGGTAATAATCTGATCTTGTTCTTTCATAATCTCTAACAAATGTTCCACAACAATGAAAGCTGTTGGAGGAGGGGTGATGTATGGGAATTCTGTACATTATGCGTGATTGTTTTGTAAGCTCACAGCTTCTTTAAAAAAAAAAAAAAAGAAAAGAATGCTCCAAGGGAAATGACTCTTTAGACCCCACACACAAGGCCAGTGTCCTGGTGAATAAAGGACAAGAAGGTGACGGTTGGGGGCGGAGGAGCTCATATAAAGCTGTTTTCATTTCTGTTGGTCTTTTGATAGAAGAAATATGATTCACAAGCTGCTTCATTTGGTCTTGGCTCCGTTAGCAAATGTGTTTTAAGAATATGAGCAGAATATTCCGGAGGCAGGGGGCATTTGCGTGTGTGGTGGTTCTCTGCCAGTTGGTGCCATCAGAGCAGCCCTTTTACCTCAGTGCAAGCAGCAGGCATGCTCAGAGAGGCTGCCTGGGATTTTGTGTCAGATGGCTTAATGAGAACCTGGCTCGGCAGTGGGGGCAGGAATGCTGATAAAATCCACTTGGCGCCTAAGCAGCACTTGGTTTGAAAATCAAGGCAATTAACTGCATATATTTCCCCTGCTTTTGGAGAAAGGCACACACCTGTTCGTTCTTTCCTCTCCAAGTTAGAATTCAGAGAAGGAGATGAATTTCGAGGGGGAGAGGAGAGGAGAGCTGGAAGGACGGCTTCCTGAAGTTGAGGGGCTTATAAATGGTGAAATTCACTGTGAGAAAGTGTTTTCTCAGCTGTAGGAAGACAGTGCAGCTGTTACTTCAGCTCCAAGCAGAAGTAGTTAGAAAGCAGGACCTTTCATGTCGCTGCCAGCCTTCATCCGGAACGTGCAATGAGTCAGAGGCGGGAAGGAGACCCTGTAGGAGGGACATGAGTCGTGAATTTCCCCTGAGAAACAGGAGTCTAAATTAGCACCAGCCTTTTCCTTCCTTCTCCTGCTTCTGAGTGCTGGAGCCATCCAGGTACTGCAGTAGTTTTTCTACACCAGAGGTTAGGGCCTATCTGATATTTCTTTTTCTGATTTATGCATTTATTTATGTGAAAAATCTTAAAAAGATTTGAAGTGTCACATTTTATTGGGCATTTTTTGTGAGTCAAAAAGAGTAGAACCACCTGAAATCATGGCTGTCCTGGAAAATCTAAGATGGTCCACTGGTGCTAGATAACTACCTTGACAGAGAAACACCTTGTCATTGGGCAGTGGGTCAGAAGCAGAGTAAGGGCCCCTTTCTGGGGTCTGGGAAGGGAGAGTGGCCAGTTGTTGACTCTGCACGTGGCTTTTGTGGAGGAGGGTGTGAGGGGGGTGCATGGAGCGGAGGCTCTTCTGCTGTCTGACTCGTACAGGGCAGGGAGGACAGCCATAGAGGGTATGTAGGCTACGTGTTCGAGAGCATTCAGTTTCACGGCCACCCCACTGGTTAACTCATCGTGTACCAGTTTTTCATTTTAACTATTGTGGTGGAAACCTTTCAAAATGTACTAGAGCAAGGGGTTCTTAACCTTTTTTGTTCCACAGACCCCTTTGCCAGTCAGGGACAAAACCACGGACCCCTTACTAAGTCTGTGTATAATTTAATAAATTTTTCACACCTGCACCAACACGGTCCCACAAGAATGTTTTTTTTTGAATTTCAATTCAAGCTCCCCTTGTTAAGAATCCCTGTGCTAGATGGTATTGCCTTCTTATTAGGGTGAACAGTGTCGTTGAAACCTATTTATGATGACTTAATTTTGTTATTTTGAATGTCTTTTAGAATATTGCACTATAGAAACAGAAAGTGTAGGACCCAGAGGCTGAGTTATTAGCTTGTCACTCTTGCAGACTGCTTGGTTGTTTGAAATGATTGATGTATTTTTGGCTGGTCCATTGATGCCCATCACTAGATTTGTCCTTAAACCAAATCGCTTAATCGTTCTGGAAAGTTTCACATCAATAAATTGAGGAGACTGGACTTTCAACCTAGGCTCTGTGACATGTCCCAGTTTGAGTAAAATTTTCTAGATGCTTAGTTTGATATAAATCTAGAATGTAAGCTTCTTGGGACTTATGTATCCCTAGCTCCTAGAACAGAGCCTGGTGACTAGTGAGCATTCAGTAAGTATTTGTTTGCATAAATATGTAACTAAATCTTTAGGTTTTTAAAGTAGTGCCTCTATATGTTTTATATATTGGAGTTCTGCATAGAGTTTCATTTGGTGGGGAAAGGAGCTTTCTATTAAACCCTTGAAACTGCTGGCTCACCTGAGCTCTGAGATTATCCTGTTTGATGAAATGCTTGCTCAGCCCAATGTGCTGGTTTTTGTTTCCCATCCTGGGACTTATCTACATCTGGTTGGCTCTGTGAGCCAGCGCCACGTCACCAGCGTATTAAAGCAGTCAGTGGCTTGGCAGGACTTGGGGATTGGGCTGGCATAAAGTACCAAAAGGGTGTGGGCATATTTCTCTATTGCAGTGTAATCTCCATGACACAGTTGGCAAATTTTGAGTTTTGTGTTTTATCAACTGCCCGTTGATTAGTCTTCATTCTTCTTTTTGAATTTCAGGGTTTCATTTTCTTATACCTTTTTCTTCTAGAACTTGGTTTTATCTCACCTTTCTCTGCCCTAATCTGCAGGTATTTGCGGCTTCAATGAGTGCAAAGGAAAGTTTTGACAACCTAGTTTCCTTAGGGGAACTAAAGGTACAAACATCGCTTTAGCTTGTTCTCCTGGGTTCAGACCTCAGGAGTTTTATTTCCAAAATATTTTTCTCTAACAGTTGTACTTATCATCCACGCTATAGCAGAAAATGAAAACATTATTAGAAATCAGTTATTCATTATTTGATTCCATCTTTACCTCATTCCTTATAGACCTCCATGATGGATGAGGAGAATGGGCTTATTTGGGGAGGAAGGAGATGGATAACTATGATGTTGAAGACAATAACAGCTGGCATTTTTTTTTTTTTTTTTTTGAGTACTCAGAGTCAGGCACTGTGCTAACAACTTTATGTGAATTATCTCATTTTAGTCTTCAGAACAATGCCCTGTGAGGTAGGTATTTTTATTCTCATTTTTTACAAATGAACTAGTTGAGACTCAGAGAGGTAAAGAATTAGTCCAAGGGCACATAGCCAGGCACTGCTAAGCTTGGTTTTGAACAAAGGCAGTCTGACCCCACAGTCCTTGCTCTTGATCCCTAGATCAGTGATTCTCCACCCAGTGCAATTTTGTACCCCCAGGGGACTTCCATCAATGTCTGGAGAAATTTCTGATTGTTAGGATTGGGTGTGTGGAGGGGTGCTACTGGCATCTAGTGGGTGGAGGCCAGGGATGCTGTGGAACATCCTACACTGCACAGGACAGTCTTTCACAACGCACCACCTGGACCAACCTGTCAACAGAGCCAAAGTGGAGAATCCTTGCTCTGGATGATCTTCCTCCGAGAAAAATTTTTCTGTTGAACTGTCAGAGTGTGGTTTGTTTACATTTTAACCTTAAATATTCTCTCCACCAAACTATTAAAAGATATTAAAAGACCTTAAATATTCTCTCCACCAAACTATTAAAAGATATTAAGTGTGGTGTTTTAAAGAGTATATATGTATGGTGGTGTGATGAAATGATTCAGAGACTCCAACTGCTGTCTGAGATCAGAGAACGTGATAAACATTCTTTTGGTGCTGAAAGTAACGCCAGCCTCGTGGGACAGAGACTCCAAAAAAGGAGAACAGTTTGTCCAGGGTCCCCTGGTAACTGTGAAAGCCTAGCCGGCTTTGTGTGTGTTCCCAGTCTGTCCTGGTCTTGTTTCAGACTTGGTTCTAATAGCTGTGGGTACTAAGTGACTTTTAAGGCAGAATATTGACCCCTGACAATGCTTTTCATGGAAACTATTGAAGGTGGAAACTAGTTATTCTATGCAAAATTTGTGTGAGAAACCACCTGTCGAAAATGCTTTGCTGACAGGCTTCCAGAACCTTTGGTCATGGTTTGGGGAACTATTTTGAAAACCTTGGAGTTCCAGGGTCTCTGAATTCAAAGAGGAGAATTTTTTTTTTTTTTTTTTTTTTTTTACCGGGAGGTACCGGGGATCGAACCCTGGTCTCTCCATATGGTAGACAGACGCCGAACCTTTGAGCCACGTCCGTTTCCCAAAGAGGAGAATTTAAGAAGCAGAGATGAAGCAAAATAAGAGCTGGGCTAGGCAACTATATAGCTTCCTATTCAACTTATTGAACTTTCA
Organism: Tolypeutes matacus; assembly: GCA_026826555.1. NCBI lineage: Eukaryota > Metazoa > Chordata > Mammalia > Cingulata > Chlamyphoridae > Tolypeutes > Tolypeutes matacus. Next base: position 4,453,743 of record JAKSZT010053785.1, read on the forward strand.
GGTAACACAGTTTTTTCATTTCATTTTTATTGCTTGAAATTCTACCAATTTGAGGTATATTTACATCAATTAGACTTTAATAAAACATGTAAATGGATTTTTAAATATTGGAGAGGTTAAAATTTTTCACTTTTTATGCCTTACTTACAGTGATAGCCCACACTGGTTGCTCTCTACCAATCATGGAGGTAGATTTCACTAACTCATTGACTGATTCATTGAACAAATATATTTGAGTGTTTATCACCTACGAGGTGGAACAGGAATGTTTTGTTCCAAAATAGAAACTTGTATTAATGTTTGTCTAATTATAAGATATGTGGTTGTTGCAAAGAGTTCTGAAAATACGGAAAGCGTAGTCACTCATAATCCTATAACCTTGACAAATGCTGGTTCATAATTGCTATTTTCTTTTAGGTATTTTCTAATGTATGGGACATTTGGAAAAATAATACAAGCCCCATACAGAGGACTTCAACACACCCCCACCCCTCCAGATACCAGATCTACCAATTTTAACATTTTGCCACATATGCTCTATCAGTGTGCTTTCTGAACATTTGAGAGCAGGTTGCATACATCATATTTCTTGAACACATAGTATTTCCATGTACATTTCCTACCAACAAGGGTATATTAAGTAATCGCTTTATTTTATTTTTTTTTAAGATTTTTATTTATTTATTCATTTATTCCCCCGCTTGCTGCTTGTGCTCGCTGGGTCAGCTAACCACGCCGTGCGGGCGGGCCTGCCCTCACCAGGAGGCCCCGGGAACCGAACCGGGGCCTCCCATATGGTAAACGGGAGCCCTACCGATTGAGCCACAGCCGCTTCCTGTAAGTAATCTCTTTAAATGCAGTTATTGAGTTCAAGAAATTTAACGTTAATATAAAGCTTATATTCTATATTTCAACTTTTTCTTAAGTCTATGACCTTTTGAGTCTTTTTTCCTCCAGTCTTAGATCCCATCTGGTATCATGTATTACTCTTATTTGTCATTATCTCTTTCTTTTTTTTAATTGTGGAAACATATATACAACATAAATCTTCTCATCCCAACCCCTCCCAAACATACTATTCAGTGAGATTAATTGCATTCACAATGTTGCAGAACCCTTACCACTATCCATTACTAGGATTTTCTCTTGACCCCACCCAGAAACTCTACACTAAGTTTTCCATTAACTCTTCATTGTCGCTGCTCCCCTGGTAATCTGTATTTTACTTTCTGTTTCTATGAGTTTGCATATCTGCTGATATTTTCTTTGTGGCCACCATGGAATTTAAATTTAACATTCTAAATCTATAACAGTCTTGTTTACTTTGATACCAACTTCACAACTTCAGTAGCATACATAAACTATGTTCCTATATCCCTCCACTCCCCACCTTTATGTAGTTCTTGTCATAAATTACCATACAGTATGAGTCCCAGACCACTGACTTATCATTACATTTTATGCATTTGCCTTTTTGATCAAATTTTAGGAAATGAAAAGTAGAGTTACAAATCAAAAATACAATAATACTGATATTTACATTTACCTATGTCATTACCATCACTGGAGAACTTTATTTCTTTATATGGCTTCAGTCAATTGTCTAGTGTCCTTCCTTTCAACATGCAGAACTTCCTTTAGCATTTCTTGTAGGGCTCTGGCCTAGGGGTGACAAAGTTCCTCCGCTTTTATTTATTTGGGAATGTCTTAATCCCTCCCTCATTTTTGAATGACACTTTTGCCAGATACAGAATTCTTGGTTGGCAGTTTTTTGCTTTTAGCACTTTAAATGCCTTCCCACTGCCTTCTTGCCCCTGTGGTTTCTGAAGAGAAATCAGCCTTTTTTTTTTTTTTTTTAAAAAAAAAAAAAGTCCTGGGGGCTGGCGATTGAACCCAGGATCTCATATGTGGGAAGCCAGTGCTCATCCACTGAGCCACATTGGCTTCCCTGAGTTGGTTTTTTCGTTTGTTTGCTTGTTGTTTGTTTTTGTTTTTTCAAGATGCACCAGGAGCTGAACTTAGGACTTCCCATGTGGGAGGCAGGTGCTCAACAGCTCGAGCCACATCTGCTCCAGAAATCAGCATTTAATCTTATTCAGGCTCCCTTATATGTGACACATTACATCTCTCAGCGGCTTTCAGAATTCTCTTTTTACCGTTGGCACTTGACAGTTTGATTGTAACATGGCATGGTGTGGGTCTTTTTGGATTTATCGTCTTTGGAATTCATTGAGCATCTTGGATGTGTATATTCATCTTTTGTTAAATTTGGGAAGTTACCAGCCATTATTTCTTAGAAAATTCTCTCTGCCCCTTAATCTCTTTTCCTTCCAGGCTTCTCACAGTGCATGTATTGGTATGCTTGATGATGTTCCACATGCTCCTCGGGCTTTGTTCCCTTTTCTTCATTCTTTCCTCTATTCCTCAGATTGGTTGATTTCAATGGTCTTACCTCCAAGTTTCTCTTTCTTTCTTCAATCTGCTATTGAGCCCTTTTAAGGAATTTTTAATATCTGTTACTATGGTCTTCAGCTCTGTTTGATCCTTTAGTAATTTCCACCTTTCTATCAATATTCTCTTTGTGGCCCTCAATTGTTTCCCTGATTTCCTTTAGTACTTTGTCCATGTTTTTCTTTAATTCTTTGGGCATATTTAGGACCATTTTTTACAAAAGTCTTTGGTATGTCCCAGGCCTGATCCTCCTCATTGATGATTTCCAATGCTTTAATCTTTTCCTTTGCCTGGGCCATCATTTCCTGTTTCTTTTTTTTCTAATCTTTTGTTGAAATCTGGACATTTTGCTATTTTAATATGTTATTGCTGGAATTTAGACTCAGGTTTCTGTTCCTTAAGTTTGTATCTAGCTAGTGTTAAGATAGACCTTTCCTTGAATGCCAGGAGCTAACAATAAATAAATAAATAGGAAAAAGAAAGCACCATTCCCAGTCTTTGCAGATTGACCTGTGATATGTTCTCTTTCAGAGCTTACCCATACAGTTTGGGGAATAGCTCCAAACCAAAGCATAGGGGTCTCCCTGATCATTTTTGTGCATGTAACTTGTCTTGTGGTGTGTGTGTGGCTCTAGGAATTACCCTGTTTTCACAGATAGGAAAGTCCCCTCTTCCCTAGGAAACAGTTTTCTCATGGACCTGGGCACTGCTCTTTTATGTGTTAGGGCCACAGCAGTCCTTTGCCCCAGGCAGCATGATTTGACTGCTTTCCCACAGCATTCTGTAGGAGAGCTCAGTGAGCCATTTTTTACATGCAGGACAAGTTCTGGAACACTGAGTCCCTCAGGCCACCACCGGACAGATAGGGCCAGACAGACATGCTACTAGTATGTGCACAAGGGTTACTCTGTTCCCTCTGGAACTGGGGCCAGAAACCCTCACTAGGAGCCTACTCTTAGCTGAGCCAGTGAGAGGATGGGGGAGGAGCCAGCCCTAGCTCCATGAGATCCTACTGCTGCTTTTAAGTGGCCCTTTTCTTGATTCGGTGCTTCTCCTCTGTTTCTGCAATCCTTTAACTGTTTTCTGGAATTTTTAGAAAGATCTTTCTGCCAGTTCTTGCTGGTTTTTCAAAGTTTCCGTGGTAGGCCAGGCCCTGAATTGTCTCACTCTGCCATCTTGATTGGGGTGGGGCCCACATAGCCCTAGACATTTTTTAATAGACTTTATTTCTTAGAGCACTTTTAGGTTTACAGAAAAATTGTGTAGAATATAGAGTCCCCAATATCCCCCCACCCCTTTCTCTCTCTCATTAGTGTGACACATTCGTTACAATTGATGAACCAATCAGGATTGAGATGCTCTTAGTTAATACAGAAATTCCAAATTCCATAATTTATTTTAGGAGTCACTGTACAGTTCTATGGGTTTGACAATTACAGAATGTCACCTAGCCACCATTACTGTATCAGACAGAATCGTTTCACTGCTCTAAAAATGCCTTGTGTTCACCTGTTCATCCCTTCCCTTACCCCTGAACCCATGGCAACCACTTATCTTTTTATTTTCACTCTAATTTTGCCTTTTCCAGAATATCTTATAATTGGAATCATATAATATATAGCCTTTTTAGACTGGCTCCTTCCACTTAGTAGCATGCATTTAAGGTTCCTCTGTGTCTTTTTTGTGGCTTGATAGCGCATTTCTTTTTATTGCTGAATAATAAATAGTACCTTATATGGATGTGTCACAGTTTATTTACCTATTGAAGGACATCTTGGTTGCTTCCTGTTTTTGGTAATTATGAATGAAACTACCATAAACATTTGTTTGAGATTTTTCGTTGACATAGGTTTTCAACTCATTTTTGTAAAATACCTAGGAGTGCAATTGTTGGATAATTTGGTAAGACTGTGTTTAGTTTTGTAAAAAATTGCCAGACTTTGTTCCAAAATGGTTGTACCATTTTGCACTCCCACCAGCAATGAATGAAAGTTCCTGTTGCTCTGAATCCTTGCCAGCATTTGATGCTGTCAGTGTTGTGGATTTTAGCCATTTAATAGGTGTGCTGTGGTACCTTTGTTGTTTTAATTTGCTGTTTCCTAATGACATGATGTTGAGCATTGTTTTGTATGCTTATTTGTCATCTGTGTATCTTTGTTGAGATATCTGTTCAGGTCTTCTGCCTATTTTGTAATTGAGTTGTTTGTTTTCTTGAGTTTGAAGAGTCCTTTGTATATTTTGAATGCAAATCCTTTAGGAGATATATTTTGCAAATATTTTCTCCCAGTCTGTGGCTTGCCTTTTCATTTTCTTTACAGTGTCTTTTGCAGAGCAGAAGTTTTAAGTTTTACATTTTAGCGAAATCTGACTTATCAATTTTTTCTTTCATGGATTGTGCCTTTGGTGTTGTAAGTTACTGCCAAACCCGGGGTCACCTAGATATTCTCCTATGTTATCTTCTAGAAATTGTGTAGGTTGTTTTTTGTTGTTGTTGCTGAGTTATGTCTTGTTATATTTTTATACCAAATGCTGTCATATCGTATATTGTGTTATCAACTATTTTCAGTTAATGTAGTGTATATCTTTTTCCAGGCCATAAGTTTATTTATAATCTGTATAATCATACCAGTGGGTGGTTGTGTTCTTTAATATGAATTGCATTGTGATTTAAATGATCAATGCTCTTTCATGGAATATCTAGGTTTCCTTTATCTCTTCTAAACAGATCTTCATTCTATTTTTTTTTTTTTTTTAAGATTTATTTTTATTTATTTATTTATCCGCCCCTTGCTTCTTGTGCTTGCTGTGTCCATTTGCTTTTGCATTTTTCTGGGTCTGCTTGTCTCCCTTTGTTGAGTCATCTTGCTGTATCAGCTCACTACGCCATGCAGGCTGGCTTGCCTTCACCAGGAGGCCCCAGGAATCAAACCTGGCTCCTCCCATATGGTAAACGGGAGCCCAACCAATTGAGCCACAGCCGCTTCCCCAGATCTTCATTCTTATATATATCTTTGTAACCTTGCTTCAACAAGATCTTCTATTTACTGCTGTATTCCCAAGAATTAACACTGCATAAGTAGTAGTATATAGAATTGTGAAAACTAGTTGACTGAGTGAGTGGGCTAGTTATTTCCATAGGATAAGGAGTAGGGCTTTGGATGATGCTGGGTGGTGAGGTAGGTTGCTCAGTGATTGGGGTGGTCGAGCTGCTTGGGGCAGGCCACCCAAGTCGGCTGAGGTCAGAGGTTGCCTTGGAGAAAGGAAAAGGCAAAGAAGTGAAATGATTTCTCCAGATGTTTGTTGAATGCTTGCTACATAGCAGGAAAGAAAACTGCTTACTTCTCTTCCTCCTTGCCGCAGCAGCCAGTCCCCCTTTTTCTATAGGAGAGCAAGCTTTCAGGCCAGTGTTATCCATTCTGTTCATCCTCATTCAACCAGCTGTAAGTAGAACAGAATGGCAAAGAGCATGGGCTCTGGACCTGCTTTCCAGGTTCACATCCAGGCTCTGTCACTTACTAGCCTTGTGAGCTTAATTTACCTAACCTCTCTAAGCCTCTGTTTCATCACTGTAAAATAGGGGTGATGATAGCTAAGAATAATTGTTGACCTTGTAGAGTATAAAAAATCAATAGGTGGGCTAACATTATTATGGATTAAGTAAGCTTTAATAGGTTTCCTTATATTCTTTTGTATGGGAAAATTTCACTATAAGCCTTAAACCCACTTACTAACACATGTTTAGTATATGTTGAGTTTCTAAAACTCAGCCATTTTGTAAATTAGGGACTACCTGCAGCCATACTGGTTGTGCAGTGAGATACTCCTTTATTGAGCAGAGGAATTTGTGTTCTTGTCACCCTGGCTTTTGAGTTGCACCATTCCATCGCTAAAGGACACTAAAGGACAGTAGCTGGCACCATGGCGGGAGGAGTTCAGTGACTGTTAGTTGTTATTTACCTTCATCACCACATGATAGAATACCAGGCAGTACACAGACCATCCAGCAATATAATGAGGCTCATATTTCCTGTGAGGTGCTTGAAGAGCTTTCAACTGCTCCGCTTTTTAGTTCTTGCTTCTCTTTTTTGGTAGTTTCTCTCTTTTTTCTTGCTTTGGGGCTAACTCATTGTGCTTGGCTATAGCAGTGTGTTTTTCCTCCAACACTGAAGAATTTTAGGGCTGCTATAGATGTCGGGTTAGCTCTTGTGGAGAGGCAAGACTATGACATGAATGTCAGCCCATTCTCCTTCCATGCTTGTTGTATATAGTACTCATTGATCATTGCATTTTCCATTTAGACATTAAGCTTTAGAATCCACCTCAGCACAGTGTTTTAGGAAAGCACTCTCATCAGCTGGCTGTGATGTGTGAGACTGAAACCTATTTATCTACCATCTATTGTTTACTCAGGCTAGGGGAATTGACTTACTCAGAACCACAAAGAGTTAGAATCCAGATTCTCTTGCTCTTGGATCTGTCCCCTTTCCACCCACTTGTCTCTCCTATTTGCTGGTGGCCAAGGCTGTTAGAAATGTGGAAACTGAGACTGGAGGGTGGGAGGGAGGCTTTTATGAGTAAGGTGCATGTTTTGTGTGTGTGCGTGTACTTGTGCACGTGCTGATTCTGTGACATCTGTTTGGCTTTCATCCTGATTCTTTGCTATTTTCAGTTGGTGGCATTGACAGCTGGGAATTGTAGATAATAAAGGTATCAGAAGAACTGGAAAGTTATTACCTGCCCTTGCTCATATGTCTGTGAACATTTCCTCCCACAACTGGGATGAGTCCTTGGAAGGACTATCTGTGCCCAAGGCCAGTGGGGAGGGCAGGGAGAGAGACTGATATTTATTTATTGTTGGTATGTGTGTACGTGTGTGAGTGTGTGTGTGTGGTGGTCCTTAGATAGGGGAAAAGAAAAATAATACCTAGGGGGAGGCACAGCTTGAGATAGTAGCAAGCAGCCAGCTTATCCTTTCACTTGGACTGCTTGTCCTGGCAAGGACAAAGCACCTTCCATTTAGAAAAGTCTTTGCTATATCAGAGGCAGAGCCAGAAGTTAGCTGGGGGAGGGTGTGAGGGACTCTTTGGGTGAAAATTTTTTCTTTTCAGTATGTTTGGGGCAAGTTCATCAGAACTTTCACATAAATAAATGTCACACTTGCAACATGCTTTTATGTCAGTATCTTCAGACTTAGTTTCCTTTTAAAAATAGTTTTCCTTTTTTTATTATTATTATTAGAGTAATACATGCACATAGTAAAAATCTAGACCGGAGAGTAGAACAATAAGTAAATTACCCACATCCGACCTAGCCCACACTAGGGGTGAACAATGTTAGCAGTCCTAGTATATGCAAATACACACCCCATCTATTTATATGTAGGTAAAAACCAGGGCAAGAGGACGGATGTGGCTCAAATGGTTGGGTGTCTGTCTCCCATATGGAGGGACCTGGGTTCAATCCCCAGGACCTCCCATTAAAAAAAAAAAAACAACAACCAGGGCATACTGACATACTCTTTTCTTAACAATATCCATAATTCATTTAACAAGTTCCTTGTAGTTAAAGAACAAGGCTATTTCTTGTACTTGTAATGAACCTCCTTATGCCTAAATCTCTGCCCTTGTGGAAGTATATCTGCAGTATGAACTTATAGAAGAATTACAAGATAATGTTAAATTAATAAAGCTTGCCCTCCAGAGCAAATGTCTTGGTTCCCTTTTGAATATATAATATTTTGTGGAAAAGGAGAATCTCTTGGTGCAGTATCTACAAACCTTAATACTTTGTGAAGTAATGCCAGCATAGAGTATAAATTTGTGAATTTGGAGTGCATGTAGTGGGATTGCCAGCCCTGCTATGTTTGAGTGTTGCCATGAGGACTTCACCATCCATTATTCGTTCAGCATTTATTCATTGAGCTGTTGTTGGGTACTGTTTTGTTCATTTATTTTTTATTTTATATCCTGACTTTAGTATAAGGAAACATCAGGTATTGGGTTAGGCACTTTGGAGCCAGGATATTGCAAGACGCTGACACTTTACTGCAAGCTTGTGACAGCCTCGGAAGTTAGGCTGACCAGGAGTTGACATTTCCAGTTTTGAAAGTGAGGGTCAGGGTGAGTGACATGCTCAGGGTAATAAAGCCTGATATTAGGGGGAGGCCTGGGCTTTGAAACCAGGTCATTTTATGCAAAAGGGAGCCAAGACAATTGGTTATGGGCTTTGAATAACTTGTAGGCTTATAGAGAGAGGCTATTGAATTCTAATATTCAGTACACACACACACACAACACACATTTAATACCCTAGTGCTGTAAAGAGTGAAAGTAAAGAGTAAAGGGAGTTTGAAACAGCAGCTACCTACAGTGATACATAACTATAATGATGGAATTGGATTAAACTAGCATAACTTTCTTTTCACGTTTTCTATAATTGCATCCCATCTGTCACTATTTGTTTTTAAATAACCAAATAGGCTAATATTATATTTATATATGTGTCTCTGTTTGTGTGTGTGTGTATATATATATATATATGCATTGATGTATGTATGTATAGATATCTGTTAAATTTCCCCCTCCTGTTGAAATAGTAAGTTTAAATAGATGATTCTGCTGTAGGAAAGTTCTGTGGTGGTGGGGTAGGGTGGGGTGAGGCATTGCATTAACTGCTTCTAAAATATTTCTTTCCACATAGGATAAATATTTTATTGCATTTGAATTTGAAATATGATAGGACTGTTTGTCTAAGACCTTGTCCACCATAAGCCTTTACAGAGTTGGTAACTAATGAAGGAAGCAAGTGGGAAAGGATTTGGGATTTGGAAGGTGACGGGTGAGGGAGATGGGCCCAGAGGGGGTAGATGGGAGGCAGGGCCCACAGAAAAGTTCATCTGGTTAGGAGAGGGGTGTGTGTGTGTGTGTGTGTGTGTGTGTGTGTGTGTGTGTAAGATATGCTGGTATGAGTGGAAAGGCATCAATAAAATCAGAGATAGAGAATGTGAATGAGTGAATGTAAAAACCTCACACATACAGTAGTGTTAGGATTCCATTTCTGTGGCCCAGGGTCATGAGTCAAGAAGAGTCTCTTGAAGAAGATGGCTTGAAAAATTGAACCTAAGGTGGAGAAAGTGTATTAGCAAAATTTTGAAGTGATAAAATGACAAAGGGCTCAAACACTGACAGTTTCATAACCTAGATGAGCTAACTTTGGAAATGGCTACATCTCCAAGGTCTGTCATAACATCCTTAGGACTGCAGCCTGTTGCCTTGTACCTTTATACCTACGGTGTTGCCCACTGTAATAGTGTTCATAGTGTGGCATTCGAGTTGATGTTTGCTTTGCTGCCCTGCAAAATCCTGAACCTCCTTCCAAATGTGGTCAAGGCTTCAGGATTTATATAGAGTGTAGTGCAAATATGTATAGGTTTGGTTGTTGACTGCAGTTTATGGTCATCTCTTTTGTGAGTTCCTTATTTGCTTAACAAGAATCCTTTCTAATACCAGGTGTGTCCGTTCAAATCTTCTGAGACTAGAGACACCATGTCAGAATTAGACATGCAAGGTATTTATTGGGGAAAACGCCTGTGAAGGGTAAAGGGGAGAGGGAGTAGGCCTAGGTGGGGAGAGTCTTCAGGTGGTGAGGCAGAGCGACATCTGCAAGGACAGAGTGAGAGAAGGAGTACGGGGTAGTAAGAGCCTTAGACTGGGGTGCAGCCCTGAGGAAGTCTCAGCCATGGCTGTGTGGAGCCCTAGCTCAGAGATTGCTGGTCCAAGGAGTCCTGCAGTGGGCAGGGGCAGTGGGCAGGGATGGTCCAGCCCCAGTGCCCCCACCGTGCATATTCAGCCATTGGCTGGGAGCCACCCTGAGGGCATGGCCTTGGCGAGAACGTAGAGCCCGATGTGAAGGTGTCAAGCAGGCTCCTCACTGCAGGTTCTCTTGAAGGGAGGTCTGACTTGCACACCTCCAAGCCCCCCTATTCACAAATACATATTCCTAGCATTTCCCTGAGCTAGAAAAATTTCAATACAATTTTATGTGGATTTTAACTCACTTCTGTTAGGGATGGTTAGGAAAAGAGGGAACCGAGCAGGAAGAAAAAATGGAGGTAAAGTAGATTATAACTTTGGTGGTGGTGGGAAGGATGCCATCTACAGTATTATAGCCGCTTCAAGAAATGAATCTTTCTCTCTCTAGATTTGTTTGATTATATTCCGTAAGAATTGGTAACTGGGAATGGCATATATCAGGGTGGCCAGTTCTTCTGAAATTGTTTGCCAGGTTCTTATATGTTTCTCTCATTTGGAGATGGGAACTGATGGAAGGGAAAGGAACATGCCTTTGTGCCACTTAAGTACTGTTATCACCTCCACTTTCTAAAAGAGGAGGCCAAGTCTTAAAAAGGTAAACAGCTTGCTCATGGTCACATAGCTGGTACCAGAGCCAGGGTACAAACCCAGACAAGCTGACTACACACTGAGCTTTTAACCACTATGCTCCAGTACCCTATGCTAAATTGGAGATTTAGTTACCCTAAAGAAAAGGTATGAATACTGTTAGTGGTACAGCAGGAACTCTGTGATCCTCTGTGTACATGCCCCACTCATTAGCCTAAAAAGCTAAAGTAAACAAGGCCTGTGTAAGGGGAACATATTCCTTTTAAACTTGAAGTTACCTACTCTCGTTATTTCCTGTAAAGGAGAATGGGTGCAAGTCTAAAATGTCCCTAGGTGTGAATACAATTCACTCATTTTTAAAGTTTCTTTTTATTGTGGTAACACATGTACAATTAAATTTCATATTTTAACCACTTTTATGTGTACAATTCAGTGATACTAATTACATTCACAGTATTATGCTACCATCGCCACTGCCCATTGCCAACATTTTTCATCACCCCACATAGAAACTCTGACCTCTTGAGCAATAACTTCCCTTCCCCCTGCTCCCCACCAGCCCCTGGTAACCTGTAATCTACTTTCTGTCTCTATGAATTTACTTATTGTAGGTATTTCATGTAAGTGGGATTATATACTATCAGTCAGCTTGATGTCTTCACGGTTCACCCATGTGTGGCCTGTGTCAGAATACATCGTTCATTCTTAGGCTCATGGATATTGACAAGAGCCTTTCTCGGGCCCAAATCTTCTTTTTCACGTTCTTCCCACCTCTCTTTGTCCTTCTACTTCTTGGCTTGTCCTATTAGCTTATCTTGGAAATCTTTGTTTTGCCCAAGAATAATGATTATCGTGTTTCAGATGAATTGTGCCTTTTTTGTTTAATTATAGACAGTATCAGTTCAATTTGGGGGAAAGATTTGTTGACACACTAACTCTGTTCCTACATGTTCAGTTGGCAGGCGCCTCAGTAGAATGGCCATCTCAGAGCTTAGAAGGCCAGCTTGCAGAAGCCCCTGTGAGCATGTGCAGGAAGGGGCTCTAAGAGGTTGTTTGTGCTCCTTTTCCAGCTGGCCTGCTGCTGCGGGAATGCAGGCTGTTCGCTGTGCTGCGGCTGCTGCCCTAAGATCCGGCAGTCCCGGGGCACCCGCTCCATGTACGCGCTCTTCTTCATTCTCGTCGCCCTCCTCTGCTGCGTCATGATGTCAAAAACTGTGGCCCTTGAGATGAAAGAGCACGTAAGTCGGCCTCTCTTCAACCCTTGCCTGTTACTACCTCTGTGTGGTTGCAGTGTGTGGGAGGCATGTGATTTACAGGACGGTGTCTACCCACCTCAGCGGGAGCATTAGGCTAATGAGCCTCAGAGGCAGGCTTTCTTGAATGCCTTTCTGCCAAGTGGGGACCCATTTAATGGTGTGGTGTTTAGTCATAGTCTAGCTGCAATCTGATATTTTTGGTGGAGAATGTTTAAATCGGGATTCTATGTTTTGTCCTAGTCTTCTTTATAGCTGTTCCTAATTAAATATATAGTCTTTTCTCATAGACTTTTGCACTTCTCCCATGTCATAAGGATGGCTGCCAGTATTTCAAGTAGCAGCTGTTATAAACACTTAATTTGGCCTATTTGGAGAGTATGATAAAGCTTAGATAATCCCACAGATAATGGGGCATGGGATATGGGCAATTTTTACCTTTCTGGATAGTTTACTTCTAGAGTGGGTGTCTCTAATGGTGAGGGATGGATTTCCAGCCATTTCTTGGGCAGTGTTTACAGAAGTAGACCTGGAATGTGATACACACGAAGACATACATAGGACCTCTGTCTGGGATTTCCCTCTTATCCTCATAGTAGGCCTCTTGTACTATGGGGAGAGGCATGTTGCGGTCTATGAGGAAGCCCAGAAATAACAACTATCCTGCTACTCCCAGATTCTGAACCCATTGACAAAAAAGACTGAAATGTTAGCAGATAGATACTAGAACTTCACCTTTATTCCTCATAAAGCTGATGTGAGGCAGTGTGGCTCATGTCGGCTGGGAGGTCGTCTTCCTACTACTGAACCCCAGAATGGGTCAGACCTGATCAGCCAGGCAGCATTAGTGCCGGTTTGCCTGGAAGAGCAAAGGGAGAAGGGAAGGGCTAGCTGTGCAAACACTGTTTCCCTTTACACCCTTGTTGCTCAGCATTCCATTTCCTGGGGCAGAATGAGTGAGGATGTGGAGAAGAGCTAGGAGCAGTCCACTAATGGAAGTCCCTCCACAATAAAAATATTATCCCCAAGAGCAGCTTCTGAAGAAGTGTTCTCTCTACCTTATGCTGAAACTATGACTGAGAGACAAGTGCTTCAAAACAACCATTTTCTTAAAAGCACTAGGTATATTCTTATCCACTATTGAAGTGGGCCCTTTGAATGCTTCTTTTGGGTAATGCTTTCATAACTGTGGCTGTATGGTCTTGAATATAGTGGAAACTATTTTCAAAACCTGTGAAATTCAGATTCTCTTCTAATTAAACATTGGATCTCTGCTCAGTAAGGCACTGTATTGGGAGCTGTGGGGCATTCAGACATAGGAGAAATGGAGCACATAATCCAAAAGAGAAGATAGATAGTCTTCTGAGGCATAAGACAAGGTAGAAATGAATAGCTGCCTTATGAGAGGATGAATGAAGTGCTGTGGAAGTTTTTAGGCAGTGGAGGCCGAGAGCTCACAGGCTTATAATTCTAAACCAACTTTTAATCCACCTTCCTAGTGCTTACCACTGATTCCCTTCCTCTTACCCCGACTTAAGAGGGAACACAAACATCTTGTATGTGTGGCAAGAAATTAGGGATCCTGATAAGGTAGATTTTAACGTTTATTCTGAGGGCCCATTAATCTCCCATTTGCTACCTTTGTTTTTTTAGGTGACCTAATGTTCTACCTTTTAAATTCAACAAGCTTTGGTTTGAGGATCCACTCTGGTACTGTTAGGAAATCAGTGTGTATCGTATTTCTGTGGTATATAGGACCTGCTCTTGAGAATTTTTTTGTCTTGGTAAAATTAAGACTCGAATCCAAGAAACAAAATCTGAAACCATACAAATATACGGTATCTCTTTGTGGTGACTTATCAAAACCATCACTTTTGGAGAAAATATTTTAATAGCTAATATTTATTGGAGGAAACCATATGCCAGGTTTATTCTGAGCATTTTACCTGTATCATCGCACTTCGCCACCACTGCACTCACCCTGACGTACTGGGAATGCTCTGTAGATGAGGAAACTGAGGCATTGAATCATTTAAAGACCTTACCCAGGGTCTCCAGCTACTAAGTGGTGGAGTTGGGCTTTGAACCCAGGCTGACTTATGTTCTTAGTTGTGCAGGTAGAGAAAAGGGAGATCAAGGACATGGTACATATAGAAGGACAGAGATGAGACATTGGGTGGGTGAAATGGACCAGATGTGCAGGAACTTCAGTAGTAAGGTGAGGGGTTTGAACATGGTCTGACTGATGGCGAATGAACATGGTCTGATGGGTGGTGAATGGGAAACCATAATAGATTCTTGAGCAGAAGACTGTCATCATGGAAACAAAGGGAGATATTCAAGGAGGTGAACCCAGCAGAGGTATGTGTGCAGGATGATTTGGGGTCTGGGAGGGAGGGAGGGAAGGAAGAGGCAACCTGGATACATCATAGAGGCTCTTGTAAATGTTTCTCTGCCTGTCCCCTGAATATACCTATTTAAAAATGGTTTGGCTGGGCTTCCTGCATAGAGAATGAGGTCCCTGTGGGCAGAACCAATCCTTTTCCTTCTGTAGGGCCTCTCGGGGAATTGGCCAGCTGGTTACAAAGTCAGCTTGTTCTGTGGCCTATAGAATAGAGGCTGACCTCATCCTCAGTGGGGACTGGAGGGTGGGCGTTGAAAGGTCTCCTTGTGCAGATGCACACTGGGCTTCTGCTGGCGTCCTCGCCCCCTCCTTATTGGCCCGCGGACATGTTTGAGGCTCTGATTGGAAGAGAAGAAAGAACTGTATGCTTGCCATGGCTGCGATGGCAGTGTGTAATTGCCTCCCACCAGCATTCTCTCCTTCATGCGCAATGTGTGGGGACTCTGTCCAGAGTCACATGGGGTTAAGAACACGCGGGCAGCTGCCTTTTCAGTTATTGTCAGTTTTTGCCTTGGTTTTAGAATGTGGCTGGTGACATTTGAGTAAGAGGGAACTGGAAAAGGAAAACGAGTTAGGAGATGCTGGGCCAGGCCTTGTCCTGCTTCTTTTCACTAGGGAAGCTCCTCTTTCCCATGAAAATTTTGGCTCAGAGAAAACTCTGCCATACTGGATGAATAGAGTGTGATTTCTATCTTGGAGCATTTTTTTTTTCCTGTCTCAAAACCAAGGAGCCGTTTTATTACAGGTCATTCTTGTTGTTAACCATGTAATTCAAGCAGGAACAGTCTTGATCTTTGGTGCCTGAGGGAATTAAAAATCCATTTTATAATATAGACTGTCTCCCCCAGGAAAATGATGGAGAGTTTTAAGCTTCCTGACCTGCACCACTAAATCAAGATGTGATTTCTGTGCTTAGAGGCAGACGATGACACTTTCATGTCTGGATGCCCTGGTAAGCTAAACAGGCATTTTGGGAGGGAGGAGAAAGGAAGGTTTCCTAGGGCAGGAATCAGAAATAAAGGCATCTAAAACCGAGGCTACACTAGGGAAGGAAGGGCACTGCCCTGAGAGCTCAGGGTCCTGGGCCAAGGTAGGAAGAGCCTTAACTATTTCTAACTGGAAACACTGAAGATCCATTTTCTTCGTCACTTGGTCCCTGGGCTGTTAAAATTCATGGTGCGGGGTGGTAGGTAGCTCCTAGATGCTTGAATCTTTTCCATTTTATTTTTTTAAGAACCAAAACATAGCAAAAAGCCACACAGTGAATTTACTTGTTTTGTATATGGCATGTGGTAAGGACTTCCTAATCACGGAAGACTGGTTTTTGTTGCTGTTCTATGGATATTTGTTTTAAATTTAAATTTTCAGGAATTCTTTGAATTGAGAGGAGAGGCTATTTTATTTATTTATTTATTTATTTTATTTATTTATTTTTTTAAAGATTTTATTTATTTATTCATTTCTTCCCCCCGCCGCCTGTGCTCGCTGGGTCAGCCAACCACGCCGTGCGGGCGGGCCCGCCCCCACCAGGAGGCCCCGGGAACCGAACCCGGGGCCCCCCACACGGTAAATGGGAGCCCCACCGATTGAACCACAGCTGCTTCCTGGCTATTTTATTTTGGTAGCATCTTTTTTTCTTTTTCCTCTAATAAAAAAAAATTTATTATAGGGCACTGTGTTATATTTGTGATCTTTCTTGATCTCTTCTGGAAATGTGGGCTTCTTTTACACATTATTTTCTGTTGGTGGCATTGGGTATAGTTTTTCTTTGGGTAGTAACGCAGAGACTGCATTCCTATGATTTGTTATCTTTTCCCTGGGTGAAAAGAGCATTTTGGTTCTTCTCAGCATAAGCTGATAGCATTGTAGGCCATTGTGGGCTTTATAGGAGAATTGGACGAATCCAGTGGAATTCTGGACATTTGCGTGTGCACAGTGCAGTCCATGGCTGCTGTTCCTTAGTGTCTTTTTTTTTTTTTTTTAAATTAGAGAAGTCGTATGTTTACAGAAAAATCAGGCAGAAAATACAGAGTTCCCATGTACACCCCCAACCATGTATTGGTATGGTACAGTTGTTACAATTGAAAAAATATTACTCTAATTATACTAACTGTAGTCCATGGCTTACATTAGGTTCATTGTTTGTGTTGTACAGTCCTTTGCCTTAGTGTTGTAAAAGCAACTCCTGAGCTTCATTCTCTCCCTCACTGGATAAAAATCAGCTAGTTTGATGGGTGGGTGGTATTACACCCCCACCATACCCACCCAGTCCCAGGATTCGCCATTGCCCGACCAGATATTTCAAATGAGCCTAAATCAAGCTTTGGAGAATTTCCTAACCCAGAAGTTATAAATTGGCTTGCTGGCTCCTGTTGGGCCAGTAGAAAGTCTGCTTTGGTTTTTGTTTTAAATTTAAATCTGGCTGCCTTTAGAAGGGACCAGAGTGCTGTAGCTCACCACAGACCCCATCATTGGATGTTTTCTTCCATCTATGTCCCACATGTTTACCACAACTTCTTGCTTTTGAAGGAAGGCATTTGGGCTTGCAACTCCTGGAGTACCTTAATTAAAGTCTTTAAGTTATGAGCCTTTCTGAAAAGGCTGTAAATGTTAAAATGGGGGCCAGGACTCTTTTATACACCATTATGGTAAGGAATATGGAAGTAATATTTGCTGAGTGTGCAGATCTACATGCACAGCCCCAGGGTGAGTCCCAAGGAGCCCTTCTCTACTACAACTACTCTGTCTCTTGCATGCTGCCACTAGGCATTTTCATCCAAGTGACTATTGAGAAATCCTTCTGATCTCTTTGGTCACTGCACTCAATGGACCACTCAAACTTAAGGACAGATGTAGGGTGGAAGCAGGACACTGAATTACATCTGAACCAGCCCCCTCCTACCCCAAGTTAGTCATCACCATCCCTTCCTCCTTCCCTTCCCCTCACCTTCCTCCCTCCCTTTCTTACCCCTCCTCCCTCCTTTTCTTCCTTACAATTTCTAATTTTATCATAAAGTCTACATCTCACCAGGGAAGAAGAAAAAATCCTTCTTTGACGGATGTTGAGGCTGCCACTTGTGAATTTAGGCTCTATGGACAAAGGTAGCAGAATGGGTTTAAAGGGTCTTGTCTTTATCCAGGAAATTCGGCCACTCACAACATATACATATGATTGTATATCACACCATAATGGTATGTGTGTGTATTTATATATGACTTTTTAGTCTGTATTTCAGTCATTTTCACTGTTCATTATTGTCTTCATCAGAGGAAGAAAGGAGAAAGGGATGCTGTGCTAAAAGGAAATTCACGTATATAAGGTTATGTGGAAGGAGATGCAAGAAGGTTTTGGATTATTTTTGTAGCCATATCCCAAATTTTGTCATCCATCACTCAGAACTAATGCTCCTTAGGTACCCTAAACTACAAATTGTCTTCTCTCAGGACCTCATTCTCACTGCACCTGCCTTTTGCCTCATAGAGAATTTGTTTTTTCCCTCTTTAAGCAATTTTATTGAGATATATTCCTCTACCATACAATCCATCCAAAATGTACATTCAGTGAATTATGGTATAATCACAGAGTTGTGCATTTATCGCCACATTAGAGCAGTTTCATTACTCCAAAAAGAACCCACACCCCCAACCTCTTAGCAGCCACTTCTCAATCCCTCTAACCTTCCCCTGCCATACATACCCACTAATCTAATTCCGTTTCTTATAGAGAATTTTAACCTCTTGGATTCTTTATATTTCAAACAGCCTTTCAACTTCCCCCTCAGCTTCTATTCCTTATATATCCAGCTAGAACCCATGATATGCCATCTAAACTGTTCTGTCACTGCCTACTTGCGTCCCTCGCACCCCTATCCTTTGTCTATACCTGCTTAGCGAAACCCCACCCTAGACAGCCATTGCCAGAATATTGAGCTCCATAGAGACAGCACCAGGACAAGTGCGAGTCGAGTGGGCGCTGGCAACTCTGAGCCTCGCAGATGAAAAATAGACACGGGCAAAAAGGAGACCCTAAGAAGCTGAGAGGCAAAATGTCATTACATGCATTCTTCATGCAAACTTGCCGGGAGGAGCTCAAGAAGCAGCACCTGGATACTTGAGTTAACTTCTTAGAGTTTTCTTAGAAGTGCTCAGAGAGGTGGAAGACCATGTCTGCTAAAGAGAAACAAAAATCTGAAGACATGGCCAAGGCAGACAAGGCCCGTTATGAAAGAGAAATGAAAACCTATATCCCTCCTAAAGGGGAAACCAAAAAGAGTTTCAAGGATACCAGTGTACCCAGGAGACCTCTGTCAGCCTTTTTCTTGTTTTGTTCCGACAATCACCTAAAAATCAAAGGTGTTGAAGCAAGATGGCTGCCCATCAAAGCGAGGGTTCTGCCTTCCTCTCTCTCAGCTACAGGATGGCATAGGGGTTATTTTTTTCTGGGCTTCTTCGGCTCAGCTGCTCTGTTCCCTTCAGCTACAAGCTATCAGGCAAATTGCTTATCTCCCCGGGGCCGCAGGATTAAAGTTCTCTCCTCTGCTGTGTCTTTGGAGCTCTCTTTCTTTTCTGTGTATCTTCTTCTGTTTTTCTGTGTGAGTGTCCATTTTTATAGCCCACTAAGGGGGTGGGGACTCAAACTCTGAGTTACACCCTACTGATGTGGGCGAATCAAAGCCCTAGTCTTAACATAATTTAATCAAAGACATCTCAGTTGAATCTAATACAGTCAAAGGGGTCACACCTAGAGGAACAGACCAGTTTACAAACATAATCTCTCTTTTTCAGAATTCATAAATAATCTCAAACTGCCACACCCAGTTATCACATTTACAAAGTAAAGAGTAACCAATCTCTTCACAAAATGGAATTAGAGTCAAACATTCTGTAAGTCTGTCCTGGAAGGACTAATAGAAATGTATATTGTAATTTTTACATGAGGACTCCCCAGTCTTTAACTGCCATTGTATTTGAAGTTCCCATGTTAAAGAAGACCTAAGAAGGTATCCCCAAAAGCGTGAGTTTCAACTACAAGAATACCATATTACATTCTTTGACATTAGTCCCCAAGGGCTCTATGAAAATGCTGGTTGTAAATGCTTTTTTCCAGCTTATCTAAATGTGGACTGCCTAGGAACTTGAGATTCTCCATTATAATTAAATATTTTTAATTAATTGGGCCAACTTTTGAAATGATGGTGCCACATTTAAAGTAGGATATATTTTCATATATTGTGGTTTGTCCCTTTATGGTTGAAATAGACAAAAGGAAAGAAGACACTTGAATTTTGCATCTCAGTACTTGAATTTATTCGAATTCAGCTTTTCTTTGTAAAATCTAAACTCATTCATTAGGGTCATTTTTATCGGCTTAGTAGTTTAGGGAACAATTTGGTGATTTTCTGGTTTTTGAGATTATTGTTCTTTTAAAGTGCCAGTGTGTTAAAATAACGTTCTTTCGGCCATACCACTACTGGGTATATACGCAGAAGAACTGAGAGCAGTAACACGAACAGACATCTGCACACCGATGTTCATATTGGCGTTATTCACGATTGCCTAAAGTTGGAAACAACTCAGGTGTTCATCAGCCGATGAATGGACAAACTGTGGTGTATTCACATGACGGAATATTATGCAGCTGTAATAAGAAACGAAGTCACAAAACATGTGACAACAAGGATGAACCTGGAGAACATTATGTTGAGTAAAGCAAGCCAGACACAAAAGGACAAATACTGTATGAAAGCATTACTATGAACCAAATATATTGTTTGATTAAAAAAAAAAAAATTATATCTATCCATTACATTTAATTGAGAAATGTATATATTTATTCATCTGTATTTACTTTTTAGTTTTTGTTTATATTTTCAATTATTAAATGTACAAAATAAAGTTAAAAAAATGTAAAAAAAATTTTTTTTAAAAACTGTATGATTGTGCTACTATGGACTGAATAAATTGTGTAATCTCATGGAGTTAATAACTTGAATATGGGTCACCAGAATATAGAATGAGTTTAGAGGATGGAAAGCTGGGAGTTAACTTGTGCAGAACCGGTAAAAAAAAAAAAGATGGGTGTTAATCTTTGGAAATGAATAGAAAAGGTGAAAGCCCAACATAATGTTTGTAATTAGCAGTATTATTATGTGGGTATAAAAGTGGTTTAGGGAAGCGGCTGTGGCTCAATCAGTAGGGCTCCCGTTTACCATATGGGAGGCCCCGGGTTCGGTTCCCGGGGCCTCCTGGTGAAGGCAAACCCGCCCGCACGGCGTGGTTAGCTGACCCAGCGAGCACAAGCAGCAAGGGGGGGATAAAAAAAAAAAAAAAAAAAAATTTAAAAAAAAAAAAAAAAAAAAAAAAAGTGGTTTAAAGGGAAAGTCTAGGGTCATGTATATTACTAAAAGGAGAGCTAAAAAATGTAACATGGAACTGTATAGCATACTAAAAATGTGTGTGAAATATGAATATGGGTAAGATTGCATATATAAGACCATTTTTCTTTGAAGCTGAACAAATGTATGTTAATATTACAAAATGTTAATATCAGACAAAAAAACATTATGCTAAGTGAATGAAATTAGACACAAAGTACTACATACTGTATGATTCCATTTATATAAAATGTAAATGTAAATCAATTTATAAAGATGAAATTAGGGAAGCGGCTGTGGCTCAATCAGTAGGGCTCCTGTTTACCATATGGGAGGCCCCGGGTTCGGTTCCCAGGGCCTCCTGGTGAAGGCAAGCCCGCCCGCATGGCGTGGTTAGCTGACCCAGCGAGCACAAGCAGCAAGGGGGGGATAAATGAATAAATAAATAAAATCTTTAAAAAAAAAAAAAAATCTTAAAAAAAAAAAAAAAAGATGAAATTAGATTAGTGGTTATGTAGGGCTGGGGATGGACTGCTAAGGAATGTGGAGTTTTGTTTTTGTTTTTGTTTTGAGTAATGAAATTGTTCTAAAATTTTTTGTGGTGATGAATGCACAACATTGTGATTATACTAAAAACCACTGATAATACACTTTGGCTAGATCTTATGGTATGTGACTATATCTCAGTAAAACTTCTTAATAAATAAATGTGCATGAATAGACAGAAATAGCAGCTATGTACAGCAGGGGAAACAGATTGAGAGGTGAAGAATTTTCTTGTTTGTTCGCTTTTCTGGTTTTTTATTTATTATTATTATTGAAATAATGAAAATGCTCAAATAATGATTGAAGTAATGAATGCACAACTATGTGATTATACCAAATACTATTGACTGTACACTTTGAATTGTATGCTTTATTAGTATGTATCAATAAAATTGATTTGTTAAAAAAAGTTCTTATAACATTACATGCTTTTGTGATGGAGTACCGTTTTATTATATTTTGACTTGGATTCTTTCGATTTGCATTTGTTTATACATGATTTCAAGAGGAATACTGAACCTCTGAGTCCTGGATAATAATGCTAATAAACTAATAATTGCAGAGGTTTAAAACAAAAACAAAAACAACCAACCCTGGATCAAAAGTGCTGTGGTCCATCCTGTGGGTTCTTCTATCCCTGCAGCCCAGCAGAGGTTCATGGGGTCCAAGGTCAGCTGGGTCCCCAGCACCAACCCTTCACCTAGACCTTGGTCACCTTCCTCAAGCATCCCTTCATAGTCCCTTTTCTCCTCACTGACACGACAGCCACCAGGGATGGTCTTAACACCTGTTCCCCCAACAACTGACCTCTTTCCTCTTCTCATTCAGTAAGACTGTTTCTTGCCCTGCTTTCTCCAATCTCTCCTACCCTGCCCACTTCTTAAACTCTTACCAGTCCACAGGGGATATGAGTAGATGCACTGATGCGTGCAATCTCTCTCCCTCTCTCAAATCTTTTTCTTTTCTCTTTCACTGCCTTCCTTAAACTCACCAGAGACCTCCTAATTGCAAAACCCTTATCTAAGTGGCTTTCTTCTGCTTTTATCACTGAGAATCTCTTCCTTTAGCATCTCTGCAGCAGTATGGAGAGAAGCGACCCCAACTTCCCGCGACCTCGACTTCCTGCGGTAGGTTTTTATAGAGAATTTTAGCAGGGTCAGCATGATTAAGCAACTTTTTTCGTGCTCAGAGGCTTTTCTTCCTTTCCTGATCTTCCTTCCTACTCTCTGACCTTGCCTTGCCTTCTCCAAACCCTGTAAACTTATCTCTTTTTAAAAAATTTTAAATAGCTCTATTGAGATATTATTCACATGCCATGCAATCGACACATTTAAAATGTATGTCAGTGTTTTTTAGTATATTCATAGAATTGTGCAACAATCATTACAGTCTAATTTTAGAATACTTTTGTTCCCCTTAAAAGAAACCCTGTATCCATTAGCAGTCTCTCCCCCATTTTCCCCAGTACCTCCAGCACTAGGCAGCCATTAAATCTACTTTCAGTCTTTATAGAATTGTCTATTCTGTACATTTTGTATAAATGGAATCTTACAATTTTGTGTATAGCTTCTTTAACTTAGTATAATGTTTTCAAAGTTTAACCTTGTAGTTTTTATCAGTACTTCATTCCTTTCTATTGCCAAAAAATCTTCCATTTTATGCATATACCACATTTTATTTGTCAATTGATGGACATCAGTGGTTATTTTTTTTGGCTATTATAGATAATGCCATGAAGACTTGCTTACTAGTTTTGTGTGGTCGTGGGTTTTCATTTCTCTTTGGTATATGCATAGGAGTGGAATTGCAGGGTCAAATGGTAGCTCTAGGTTTAACCTTTTGAGGAACTATCAGACTGTTTAGCAAAGTGGCTGTGCCATTTTATATTCCCACCTGCAGTGTATGAAGGTTACAGTTTCTCAACATCCTCGCCAGCATATTTTGTCTTTCTGATTAAAGCCGTCTTAGTGGGTGTGAAGTATTCCTCTCTGTGCCTTTAACACTGCCGTCTGCCCTTTTCACTCCCTTGCCTTCCCTGGGCCAGCTCATTCCCTTCTGGTCTGATTATTCCCATATGTATATCAGCTAGTTCGGGCATCCTTTTCTCAAGACAGTGAAGGGGACAAGCTGACATACTTTTTTTCTTCCTCCATTTTCTGGTTCCAGTACTGACCATACTTTCTCCAGACAGGTCATGGCAGTATTAGGATTCTACTCTGTGGTCTAGTCAGGTGCCTTTCAGCCTCAGCAGGCTCCTATGGGCCTTGGGCCGTTCCTGAAAGTCCCCAGTTCATGTCTTTCAGATTTCTTTCTCCATGTAACTAATCACAAGAGAGAGCTGAGGGTGCTGTTTGTTACTTGTATTTCTCCCAGATGACACCCCATTTCCAAATTTTGGGGTTACCATAGAGTAGGGACTTAGATGAATACAGAAGCCACTTTCCTTAGGAACAACTTAAACTTCAAAAGGCTGGTTATCAGTTCATCTTAGTTCACAGTGACATTTTATAGCACTTAGGTGGTTCCTAGAGTTGGCAGAGGTTTTTTTTTTGTTTGTTTTTTTTTTGTTTGTTTGTTTTTTTTTTTTTTTACCGGGAGGTACCGGGGATCGAACCCCAGTCTCTCCATATGGTAGACGGACGCCGAACCTTTTGAGCCACATCCTTTTCCCATGGCACAGGTTTTGATCCAATATATTTGAGGCTCTGAAATTTGGTAGGTGAGCTAGTTTACTTTCTATTTTTAACCTGCAGTATTAGAGGAATGTGAAGACATAACACTAAGTATTGCTTTGTGGGAAGCCCTCCCTGTGCCAGTCCCAGGGGATACAGAAATACCTCAAAAATAGTTCCCAGTTAAAGGGTCTAGTTATATAAGAAATGAAAAGGGGCTGGGGGAATGTAGCCGACATTTATGGTAAGTGTTCTGCCTTGTGAAGAGAGCAAATATCATGTGGTATTAAGCGTTACACAGAAAATGACTATCTCTTTTAGAGTATAATTTGAATGAAATGTTAGATTTTTTAAAAAAGTGGAAGAGCCCATAGTGATCATCGCAACCCCTCATTTGACATCTGAGAGGATGTGCCCTGGGAGGTAAAGTGGCTTGTCCAAGGCCATGACACTGGGTCGACCTGGGACTAGAACCTGGGATCCTGGTGCTTTGGCCAGTGCTCTTCATGCTCTACAAATAGGCTTGGTTGTTGGTGGAGAATTGAAGTGGAACACTTCATCCAGAGAGAAACTCAGCACCCAGACAATGTGATTAGGAGAGGAACCTTTATTTCTGGCTGGCCGGGGCCGCCTCCAGCAGTATGGAGAGAAGCGACCCCAACTTCCCGCGACCTCGACTTCCTGCGGTAGGTTTTTATAGAGAATTTTAGCAGGGTCAGCATGATTAAGCAACTTTTTTCGTGCTCAGATACCAGATTGGTTAATTAAAACAAAGCATCAATTTTCTCGCACCAGAAAGGGTGATGGGCAGCTTCAAATGTACACTTCAAACGCATATCTGTTTTATCCATATCCAGCAGAGCAAGCAAGCAAGCAATATTACAGAAGCTTATGTTTGGGGTTAGCACCTGCATTAAGGGGGTTTGGGTTAATCTTTACTAGGGGTGGTTTTGATCATTCTCTGGTGGCGTGATTGGTCAGGCCCGGATGCATATCCGGGGTATTGTCTAAGCAAGTTTATGGGCCGTAGGAATTTCCATCAGTGTTACCTTGTTTAAAAATCTCCATTACAGAATGACCCTGAGAAATCATGCCTTCCTGGAAACAGAACCACCTAAGGCCTTTAGCTGCTTTCTTAGCTTGTCTTCCTCACTGTGTCCTTAGTACTGTGGAGGCCAAACTCTGGGTTCAAGGGAGGACTGTTAATCTGAAGTAGAAAATAGGGGTGGCCACAAACTGTGTATTTATTCAGTGGCTTTGCATGTGAAACAGAACCTGCTTTCAAGTTGTGTTTGTGTTTGTGTAGCCATCTTTTCAAAGCAAATAAACCTTCAGTGAAAAATACTCCACTTTGATCCAGAAGACCCGTGGTATGTCCCAGCGTAGAATGACAGGAATTCAGGCTGCAGCTGGTAGGTCTGGCTTTTGTCTTCACTTCATTATCCACTAGTAGAATGGTAGAACTTTGTACCTGAGACCTAGCCTCAGGCAATATTAATTGGAGCATTTAAGCCCCAGGTAGAACTCTCTATTCTTTGCTGGCGTTTTATGTTTTCATGTTAGAACCTGTTAAATTAACAGAAAATATTGCCCACCTGGTTCTTTGATTCTGGAGTACTCCTTTTACCCAGCCGAGACAAAATGCTCTTCAGAGGCTTTCTCTCTGAACAGCATCCGAGTCCACCATGCCTTATGTGCCAAGTGTATTGAGGAGTAAGTTTCAGAGGTTGAGAGTGTGTTTGAGCTATTGAACCTCAAACCGTATATAGAAAACAGGGAGAAAATTATCACTATGGTTTAATCAGAGTATCCCTGGGTGTGTGTGTGAGGGCTGGCATTGAGGTTCTCCCCCTTAAATCCTCTGGATCCTCTCCCCTCCAAGCTGGAGTGACTGTGGGGACACATCTTTCTGAACAGTTTTACTTCTGGTCTAAATTCTATCCAGACATAACACCATGTGGGAGAAAGCAACAGTCCCTGCAGCCTTCCTATCTCTTGATCCTCATTGCTCAGGCCTCGCCCTTCCACACAAATGAATGCTGGGAAAATGGTGGTGGGAATTAGGTTTGTACTGGAGGCAGCAATTTGAACTAATGGACACCCTGCTGAGAGTCTTTTTTTAGAGTCTGAGCCAAGGACAAAGAGGTTTACTCCTCCTCTAGTAATAATGAGCTTGCCAGGAGCCAGGAATAAAGACAATAGTTACTGGCCTTGGTTTATGAAGACCAGTTTCCCAGAAGCTTTCAGGGGGCAGCAGATGTTAATTGGATCTCTGTTTCAGGATTGGTTTGGCTGTGGTAGGGGGAGAATGATAAGCTGTGAGATCTAATGTTTTCCTACTGCCTTTTTCATGAAAAGCGTCTGTTCAGCAACTGTCCACAGAAGAGACCTTGGAGCACCCTGCAGAAATGCAGTACAGACAAGAGCTTACAGCTGGAAGAGGACAGTGTCAGTCCTTACAAAAACAGAGGCTGAGAGGACACACAAATGGCACAGCACAAAATGAGCTAAGATAAAGCTGGGAACAGGAAATGATGCATAAATATATTGTGAATAGTTGAATCTTGATATTCTTCACGGGATTCAATAAGAGCAATCATGTTATTTGGTTAAACTGTAATCTGAGTTCATTCTTTTCTACAACTTTTTTTTTTTTATAGGAGGTACCAGGACCCGGTACCTGGGATCTTGTACATGGGAAGCAGGCGCTCAACCACTTGAGCTATATCTAACTCCTTTTATTTACAACTTTAAAACCACACAGTTAACCGAGTCATTCAAACACAGGTGCTGAGCACTGTGCAGTTACTGGGGATACAAGCATGAATAATATACAGTCCTTGTCAGGGAGCAGGACCTCAGCTGGAGGGAAAGAGAGTTCAGTTTGGTATGTTAGATCACAGGCATATGCACATGTGTGTGCTTGAGCTGAAAATATGTGGACTCCTTTTAGCTAATACTGGAGGCAGAGTCAGCTTGCGTATTCCTTCTCACCTTTGGAGTCAGCTTCGGAATTCAGGAATGGTTTCTTTTCATCCTTGTCTGGATACTGAGAGCTGAGGTGAGGTAGGAGAGGAGTGTGTTGCCCTCTTTAGCAGACTGGAACAAGACCTTAAAATTTTGGTGAGACTGTTTCTGCAGTCTCAAAATAATTCTAAAGTTATCTTTTGACATGTCGGCTTTCATCAGTGTGGGCTTTATTTTTGGTTCCACAGGCTGTGTCTGTGTAACAGATGTGGGGACTTTTTTCTGATAGAGCTACTGAGGGCTTCTGACCCACAGAGAAGAACATTGGAAGCAAATGACTTGTTCTCCCCTCTCCCCCCCAGACCCTTTACCACCCCCTTCATAAAACTTTTTTTGCAGACAGTTAAATTAAAATACTTAATTTCCTGCTTTAAAAATGAGAGGAGATGTACAGCTTGATTCGTTTAAAGCACAAGTTCCACTTTAGAACAGCAGTGAGCAAGGCAAGAAGGGAGACAATCAAGCATACTGCTCTTGTCCCTGCATTGTTACTCCTTGGGCTTTTCATGTGTAGAGGAAGTTGTCATTTTTCTTTGAAATGTTAAGTTGTACTTCAGCAGTTAACACTCAGCACAACTCCTCAGCAGTTCTTCCTTTTAGACCAGGGTAGGCAACCTTTGCCTATAAAGGGCCAGCTAGTAAACATTTTAGGCTACATAGCTACTCAACTCTGCCACTGTAGTGCCAAAGCAGCCACAGTCAATATGTCAACAAATGAGCCTGGCCGTGTTCCAATAAAATTTTATTTACATAAACTGGAGGCTGGCTGGATTTTGCTTGCAGTGCATAGTTTGATGACCACCCCCCCCCCATATTAGATCTTCAGTAATTCTGTGCCTGTTCTATGCAATTATTCTCCCCTTCTCTCAAAAGGGGAGGCTTCAATGGCCTGAAATTTGTGCTGAAGGTACCTGAATTCTTTCCTAAGTTAGAGATGACTGGGCTGTGTGAACCACATGCTGGGCAGACGAGGCAAGAGTGATGTAGCAATGCATTTTTTTTTTTTTAAGATTTATTTATTCCTGCCCCCTCCCGCCCCCCGTTGTCTGCTCTCTGTGTATTCTGTGTCTGCTTATCTTCTCTTCAGGTGGCACCGGGAACCAATCCTGGGACCTTCTGGAGTGAGAGAGAGGCCCTCAATCTCTTGCGCCACCTCAGCTCCCTGATCTGCTGTATCTCTTATTGTCTCTCCTCTGTGTCTCTTTTTGTTGCATCATCTTGCACTCCTGCACGGGCCAGCACTCCACATGGGCCAGCTCACCTTCACCAGGAGGCCCTAGGAATCGAACCCTAGACATCCTATATGGTAGATGGGGGAGCTCAACTGCTTGAGTCACATCTGCTTTCCGGCAATGCATTTAGTGTGACGTGTTTAACAGTAGATTCCGTTATTATTCTGTGTGGCATTTTGAAATAAATGATAAATCATATACAGGTGAAAATAATCAGTATTCATTTTATGTAGCCAAACCAAGCATGTTTGCGATCAGGAAGAAATGGGGATGGAGAAATGAGTGTGTGGGCACCCCAGTTGCCCTGCTGCTGGGGACCCTCCATTCCAGGGCTGATATAAATGGGAGCAGTGCCACTTTCAGTAACCTAAACGTCTGCCCCTGTCTGGTTCCCAGTCCTGGGATTGAGGAACAAGTAACCAGGGGTCTTAGAGCCTTGGGGTTATAGATATGGTGGAAAGTCCTATCTTATTGTAATATATTAGGTTCTAACATCCCACCTAAGGCAAAAATCATGAATAGTCAAATTAAACACGAAAACCCTTGAACTAATAAAGTAGAACACACATGATTTTGTGTATACAGCATTCTGCTAGAAAGTGTGCTTTGTGATAGCAGGAATTTTCCCATTTTATTCACTGCTTGTATCCCTATAACCTAGAACAATACCTGCACATAGTAGGCATGGAATGAGTAGGTGAATGATAAAACCCTATGTGCACACACACACCCAAAATTGTATAATATGGTAGAATTATACAATTCTACCATATTGTGTAGAATAAAGAATACACATGCAAACTCTAATTTCATTGGGTTTTTTAAAAATTACTTACAGAAGACAGTCACGCACAGTTGAATTTGCAACACAAAATCCTCGCCAGACCCTGTGTTCTGTTGGGGAGCAATAACCATCTTTTCCAGCCTAAAGTCCATATCTCCATAGCTGTGGTTTTAAGTTGAGGTATTAGGAGCAGATTTGTTCCTTAGGCTTAAAGGACCCCATTTGCTCATGCCTCACCCACCCATTGGTGAGGGCGGTGCTTTCTGACAAAGCCCCTCTGGAAGGAGATCTGAGGTGTTCATCTCAGGGTGGCCAGAGATGGGTGTGCATGTGATCTGCCTATTTTGCTGGCACCCCTGTTCCTCTCTTCTACTTGCCCTATTACTCCCCAACCCAAGTTTTCAATAACTCCCTGGGAGAGTTTGGCAGCGTTAAATAAAAATCAAGTCTGGACTTGAGAGACTTGATTTAAAAGGGTTATTGCAAAGTGGGGAAAGGAACTATTGCAGTTGGGAGAGCATTGGGACCATAAGATCCACAGGCTTCTCAAGAATTAGGCAAAAAGGGTTTTTCTTATATAGAGAGGAAAGAACAGACTGTAGGGAAGTGGGATGAAAGGTTGGCGAGATCAGAGAGTAGATCCGAGAATATTTTATGCTGGAGCAGCCTGTTTTCTGGGAGGTACCCTTAAATGTCAGGAATCTAGAGATAGGAGAGACTCTTAACCAGTGTTTGGTTAACAAGCATTTTGTTCCAGTTGATCATTCAGAACAAGCAGTTCAGCTAATCATTTATGAGGCAGAGAATGGGTACCACTGGCCTTTTCATAGGTAAACCAGGGGGCATCTGTGATTCTTGTTTAAGTCATTTGAGAAAGGGCTGTTTTTGCAGGAGGCTGTTTTGTAGAACACAAAGGGTGGAGGATTTCTTAAACTGTCGTCCAGAAGCACAGAGCTCGGGTAAAATTTAACATCATCAGTGGTATTTACTAAAATTTAAAATGTGTTAACTATATGACTCAGCATTCCCCTTCTCTATCTTCAGTACTTTACATGTATACAGAGAGATACATACAAGAATACCTATTAAACCTTATTTATAATAGTGAAAAATCAGAAACAATCTAAATGTCTACTAGTAGGTAACAAAGTAAATTATGGTTGATTCCAGTTGTGGAATGCTGTATAGTAGTTTAAAAGGATGCAATAGACTTAAATGTGTTGAATACAGAACAATCTGCGAGACAAAATAAATGTAGGATAATGGCAGAATAAAAGGTCTAGAGTAGGGTAGCAGTCAAGGGGAATCTGTTATCTGTATCTTTGTTATAGTTTGCCTTATTTTTGCAAGGAGAATATATTTTATATCACTTATATAATTGCAAATGAAATTTAAAACAATCTCTGAACCTGGTGACCACACTCCCTGCTTAGCTTTGCCGTTAGATTTCATGAATGCACTGCTCAAACACTCACTGTGTTTACTTCCTGACCTGTACCCCCGACCACCTCTTCAGCCATCTGCAGTCCAGCTTCTGCCTCCTCTGTGCTCTAGACAATATTCTAATCGAAGTCCCAAAGGATTTCTCTTTGCTAAATCCAATGTTACTTCTCTGACCTCATGACATTTGACCTGTTGGCAATATTTGACACTGCTGACCACTTTCTGCTCCTTAAGTCTTTCAGCTTCTTTCTTGTTCTATACCTTTTCTTCCCTGGAGTTTTTTCTTCTTTCCTTTCCCTGAATTTTTCATTCCCCCGAGTTCCTGACTCTGGCCTCCCCTCTCTTCCTCACTTTACAAATTCCTCTCTGGTTAACTTATCAACTTCCCTTGATAACGTCCTTTGCAAACTCTATGCTGTTGACTACCAAATCCTTATCTCTAATCCATCTACCTTTCTGGGGCACCACACCCTTGCCAGCCATCTGCCCATACTTCTCTTGATTCAGGCACCTCCAGTGCAACCTGTCATTAAGTGAATTACACACCACCTCCCCTGAAACTGCCTTCTCCTGAGATTCCCATCCAGGATTGGCCACCATCTGACCAGCTGCCAAACTAGAAACCAGGATTTCTAGTCCTGGGCTCCTCTGTCGTTATTCAGGTCCTATCCATTTGCTCTCTCCCAGTCCCAGTACTGTTGCTTTATTCAAGAGTGCATAATTTTTCACTGGGATTAATTCCTATTCCTCCTTCAAGATCAGTAACTGTGGTTCTTCTTAGTACATTATGCCTTCCATTTTACCCAGTTCTCTCAGTAGAGATTGAGTTTAGCGTATCCCTCTCCCACTTCTGTGGAAGAGCCTTTCTTACCTCTAGTCTAGCCAGTCCTCTTTGGGTTGTCTTACTTGAATTGAAAGCTGGTTGTTTAACAGTTTGGTTAGAGTTTTTTCCTAGCCAATTTTCTATCTAGTTATTTTCTAGATATTTGTGACTCTTTGATCTTGACAAAACAACCTATATCTCTTGTGGAGGAGCTGTGAAATCTAATGTCAGTCTAATGCATGCTTTTGAGACTCTGAAGAGTTACTGTTTGGGGTCATTAATTTCTGGATTTGAGAGGTAATAAGGTCAAATCAAACCACAGCCTTTGTGGAATTTTAGTTCCTCCCTTGGCTTTTAATAATGACACAATTGTTACAACCCAGCTCCTGAAGAGCATGAGTTGGTGAGGCCCTGAGACCAAAGAACACACCTGACATTTAGTCAGGCATAAGCTTTATTGGGACTTACGGACAGCAGAGAATCTCTGATGGTGGCAGTTCAGAGAATTAAGATAGTGTTCCACAAAGAGATGAGAAAACGAAGGATGATCTGTGAAGGGTTTCAGAACAAGGACATTCCATAGGGTATGAGAACAGAGTTCCTACTAGGGTCATGTGAAGCATACACACGGGGTGTGGTTATGTTTTCACTACACTCCTAGGAAGGATGTTTACTGCTTTGGGAAGATTATAGTTTATGATGCCATTTATGCGGTCTCTCCCATCTAGGGAGGGTTGTTAACCTTTAGCTTATGTCTAGGTCATGAAGGTGGCTATATGCTAAGGATTTAGGGGGGGCCTGGGTCCCACAGTCCACCCCCACCTAGCAGCCTATGTTGACCATAGGAGCATTGTATCCATATTCCACAGCAACAGTATAAAAGGCAACAGCTAAAGCCATTATGTGTTTTTCAGTGACAATTGCAGTTCCACCTGGCACAAAAACGGCCAATGGGTGGAACCACAAGGGGGCATGCTTTACTCCATATCTAGCCTTGATAGTAAAATTATACAACTCAGGGGGTAATCACCTCACATCATGGATTCCCTCTTGGCATTCCATGCAGTCAGGGACGATGTCAACTAGGGTGACAGACTCAGCTGTTAACCCTCCTAAACCATTATATATAGCATTTCCTAATAAAGGCCTGGGCTTATTCACCTGTTCCCCTTACAAGGGAAAAAATATAATTACGAGTCTCATTGAAAGACAGCAGCTGAATCTCAGTCTTAAATGAGAAGGTCTTATATAAAACTGGTCAATGGGTTGTATTCTGCCAAGCCAACAAGGTGGTCCACGCTGTCCAATTTGCAGGAGTTATGGTCCAAGAAAGGCCAGTAGCACCTGACGATGATAAGTCTGTGCAGACCCAACATTGGGTTCAATTGTGGGCATGAGTTACTGCTGAAGCCCACTGTAGAAAGATATTGGCTAGGGTGCTGTGGTGAAAAGGAAGATGTTTATGGGGTAGAGTAAGGGGCAGATCGTGCTGGTCCAACAGTATATAAGTAACTTTTCCATTAGTAGATAACAAAGTAGTCCAGGACTTTCAAACTGGACCACCTGACCAGGGTCTTCGGTGAGCTTTATTCTGACCATCCGCCTTCCCTGTTTCCTATACTAAACTGCCTCAACTCCCCTCTCTGAGAGTTCACACCCTTATTCTTAAGGGGGAGCAGAAGGGCGATGGTCATTCTTCTGTAGCTGCTTCCTGCCAGTTAGGGGCAGAAGACCCTGCCTGATGAGGTATGAAACTTTCTGGTTATTCTATTGAGATTGAGGGCAGGCGGCTCTGGCCCTGTTGTTGGAACTGGATGAAATCCCCGCATGACTAATACCTTGTTCTGGAAGGTGTTGATTCTGGAAGAAATAAACTTAGAATTTTGAAACTGCCACACCCTGTTCCCACAGTGGTGGTTATGCTTAGTATAGCCAGAAGAGGTATGAGGAGAAGCACTGTCCTAGACATAAACTCACAAAGACAATATAAGCAACAACAAGATAAGCATATGGCAAGCAAAATAAAGACAGTACTTAATAGAGCCATTCTTTTATCTTATAGGCACGTTCATTAATTAGAAAATGAATTAAGTTTACAAAGACTTTCAGCATGTTTAATATCCTTCTGCATGTGATTTAGAATAGAAGAGACATTATATTCATCAGGTATATAAGTACAGCACTTAATACTAATCAATGCACTAATCAATGCACAAGTTCCTTTTTGGGCTGCAGGTAATAGATCTAATCACCAGGTTTGCAATACCATACATGTTGTCTCTCCATGGGAGTAGGTCATAATGCCAATTGTGTCTGTTTAGGTTCTAGTCACATTACTCTGGTAATTATTGCTCCACTCTGTACATGCCTCACACAGCCAGCATGCTGCAGTACCATTGGCCCTTGGAGGAAAGCTCCAGTATTTCACCAGCCTGGTGCATAGCACCCTTTGGCACTAAGAATTAGAGCCAATTTGGAGGCATTGTCCATTGTAAATCTGGCCATATTGAGCCATCACCTACTGCTGCAGGAGTCCGAAACTGCAACATACTTTCTATCCACTTCAGGAGCCATGTCAGAGATGTAGTAGACATTTTTATTGTTTTAGGGGTCATAGTGACCACCAGCCTAGCCAATAACTCAAATTTAGAGTCCCCACACAGGGTACTGGAGGCCTGGTTTTGATGTGCAAGAGTTTGACAATTCTGAAGTCTATCTCTTAATTTGTATACACTTTCTAAATACTTCCAATACAGTTTATAGCATATTAAATTGACTTACCTATTAAAAAAATTTTTTTTAATTTATTGAGGTATATCACTCATACATGAACATACATAAACAATAAGTATATAGTAATAGTTGTGAATTTACAAAACAAACATACATAACATCATACAGGGCTCTCATATCTCACCCTAACACCAATACCTTGCATTGTTGTGAAACATTTTTAACTAATGATTAAAGAGCATCCTCAAAATATTACTACTAACCAAAGTGTTTTTCCCCCAACCCACCCTATTATTATTATTATTATTATTATTATTATTATTATTGTTTTATATCATTTATACATGAACATATATAACCAATAAGTGTATAGTAAAATTTGTGAACTTACAACGCAAATAGGCATAACATCATACAGGGATCCCATACATCAGCCCACCAACAATACCTTACATTATTATGAGGCATTTGTTACAAATTATGAAAGAATATTGTCAAAATCTTACTACTAACTATAGTCCTTTTCTTATATTTGGTGTATTTTTCCCCCAACCCACCCTATTATTATTTTTTAAATATATTTTTATGACAGAAGTTGTAAACTTAAAAAAACAATCGTGCACATGGGCAGAATTCCCATACAGAACCCCTCTTATCAACACATCACATCATGGTGGAACATTTGTTACAGATTATGAGATAATATCATCAGATACACCATACATTTGGCACACTTTTTTCCGTACTCCCCAATTATCAACACAGTACATCTTTGGTATAGATGCATGAATATTACATTATTACTATCAACCACAGTCCATAGACTACTCCAGTTGTATTTTTCCCATGCTTCTCCACATTCCCACCACCCTACAATAGTGATGTACATCTGCTCTAGCTCACCAAGGACACTCTTGCATCTATACCATCAACCACAATTCTCATCCACCTCTGGGTTTACTGTGCTATTCAGTTCCTAGATTATTTTCAAGCTTTCTGTCAGTTGGCATTTACATTCCTAGACCACCATTTTCAGCCACATTCCCATTTATAAACCAGCTGTTACTCACTATAATGTGTTACCGTCAACTCTGTACATTTCCACACTTTTACAGTAAAGCTAATTAAAACTTCTACATACATTAAACATCAGTAGTCCATCTCAGTCCTCCTTCTATCTCCTTTAAGATTCCATCACCTACCACCAGATCTTGAAGATATTTTCCATTTTCTTTTAGAAGCTTTATGGTTCTTGCTTTTATATTTAGGTTTTTGATCCATTTTGAGTTAATTTTTGTATAAAGTGTGAGATAGGGGTCCTCTTTCCTTCTTTTGTTATGGATATCCAGTTCTCTCAGCACCATTTGTTGAATGGACTGTTCTGCCTGACCTGGGTGGGTTTGACTGGCTAGTCAAAAATCACTTGACCGTAGATGTGAGGTTCTGTTTCTGAACCATCAGTTCGGTTCCATTGGTCTATGTGTCTGTATTTATGTCAGTACCATGCTGCTTTTACCACTGTAGCTCGGTAATATGATTTAAATTCCAGAAATGAGAGTCCTCCAAGTTCGCTTTTCCTTTTTAAGATGTTTCTGGCTATTCAAGATCCCTTACCCTTCCAAATAAACTTGATAATCATGTTTTCCATTTATTTAAAAAATGCTGGTGGAATTTTTATCGGGATTGCATTGAATCTGTATATCAATTTGAGTAGAATTGACATCTTAATGATACTTAGTCTTTCAATCCATGAGCATGGAATGTTCTTCCAATTATTTAGATCTCCTTTGATTGTTTTAACAATGAGTTGTAGTTTTCTGAATACAAGTACTTTACATCGTTGGTTAAGTTTATTCCTGAATATTTGAGTTTTATTTGTCACTATTTATTTTCACCACTCGTTTAACACGTTTAATTACTTTTATTGATCTAATCTTCATTTCTAGACTCTCTTCCAGGCCTCTCTCTCCTGTCTTTTCTTTTCAGGCTGTAGCACACCCTTTAGTATTTCCTGCAAAGCAAGTCTCTTGGTTACAAACCCTCTCAGTTTCTGTTTATTTCTGAATAGTCTAAACTTGCCCTCATTTTTGAAAGGCAATCTTGCCGGATATAAAATTCTCGGCTGGAAGTTTTTCTCTTGCAGTATGTTAAATATATCTTGCCTACATGGTTTCAGATGAGAAATCAGCACTTAATCTTATTGGTTATCCCTTATATGTCATGCATTGCTTTTCTCTTACTGCTCTCAGAATTCTTTGTCTTTGGCATTTGACATTCCGATTAGTATGTGTCTCGGAGTTGGTCTATTTAGATTTATTCGAATGGGAGTACATTTTGCTTCTTGGACATGGATATCTATGTCCTTCAAAAGGGTATGGGAAATTTTCTACCATTATTTCTTCAAATATTCACTCTGTCCCTTTTCCCTTCTCTTCTCCTTCTGGGATACCCATGACATGTATGTTTGCACGTCTCTTGCTGTTGTTTAGTTCCCTGAGACCTTGTTCAATTTTTTCCATTCTTTTCTTCATCTCTTCTTTTGTATGTTCACTTTCAGAGGCCATTTCTTCCAGCCCACCAGTCCTTTCTTCTGCCTCCTCAAATCTGCTATTATGTGATTCCAGTGTATTTTTAATTTCACTTATTGTGCCTTTCATTTCCATAAGATCTGCTATTTTTCTATGTATGTTTTCAAATTCTTCTTTGTGCTCATCCGATGTCTTCTTAATATCTTTAATCTCTTTAGCCATCTTGTTGAATTTATTAAGATTTATTTGAACATCTATGATTAGTTGTCTCAACTCCTTTATGTCATCTGGTGCTTATCTTTTTCCTTAAACTGGGCCATATCTTCTTGTTTCTTGGTGTGGATTGTAATTTTTTGTTGGTGTCTTGGCCTCTGGCTTACTACAGTATTTATTCTGGGTGCAGTTTCTCTCTTTGGTTTGGGCTTTCTTGCTCTTTGTCCCTTACTGGTTGAGTAGTTGGAGCCAAGGATGTAGTTGGTGCTGTAAGCTGTGGAGGCTTAAGCTGCCGCATTGCCGCAGGGGTAAACAGCATCTCCCAACTTTCTCTTGCCAGGGGTAGGGACAGAGCCGCAGCTGTGTGTAATAATCCAAGTCGTGCAGGCCTAGATTCTAGTTGCCCAGAGAGACTGATGAAACTTCACTCCCCTTTCTCCCCTGCCTGGGGCAGGGATGGAGCTGCAGGTGTGGGCAACAATCTATGTTTATGTGGGTTGAAAATGACCACAGTTGTCCCAGTAGACTTCCAACTATTCAGTCTGTGCCAGCTAAATGTACCTGCAGTTACCTGGAGAGGCTGGTCTAGGGCCTGACAGCTTCCTCCCTGCTAGAGGTGGGACTGAAGCCTAGGCTAGGGCTGCAGGCCAATCTGGGTGAAAGAAACCGGTCTCTACTGTCAGTGATTTTCAGTCAGCCCAGCTTCCCCTCATGCTGGAAGTGGAGTCAAAATGGTGGCTACTGGCCTCCTTCTGACTTGAACAGGTTCAAACTTTAGCTGTTCTTAGGATTATACTTTAGTCAACCAGATTTACTAATCAGTAGCTGAAATTGGTGGTCAACTGTCTCTCCCGTTTTTGCGAAATAGCGCTTCCAATTCCAGCCACAGAATAGTTCCTGAGGCTGCTTGTGCCGCCAGAGTAGGATAATCACCAGCCTCTGCGGCAAGGCCTGTATTTTCCTGGAGAGGCTGGCGCAGGTCCCGCCAGCTTCCTACCTGCCAGAGGTGGGCCTGAGCCTTATGCTAGAGCTGCAATCTGATCTGGATGGAAAGAATCCGGTCCCTACCAGCACTGTGATTTTCAGTCCACCCCGCTTCCCCTCATGCCAGGGGCGGAGTTAAAATGGCAGCTACCAGCCTTTTTTTGACTCAGACAGGTTCAAACTTTAGCTGTCCTTAGGATTATACTTTAGCCTGCTGAATTTACTAATCAGCAGCTGAAGTTGGTGCCCAACTGTCCCTTTATCCCCCATTTTTGGGAAGTGGAGCTTCCAGTTCCAGCCACAGAATAGCTTCCAAGGCAGCCTGTGCTGCCAATAGAGGATGGGCACTGGCTTCCGTGGCGTGGAGTGCCAAGTCATCCACAGAGCATAAAGGAGGTCTTGGTTAGTATTTGGAGCCGGGACTTGTTTGCCTACTTTTATTTGGGTGAAATATGCAATGTCCACACATGTACTCTTTGATAAGCTCAAGGGGCTCTGGAATGGAATAAACAAGGGAAGGGATTCTCAGGGGAAGAGAAGCTCATGCCTGTCGGTATTAACATTCTCCTTGAAATGGATCTTGGAGAGAAAAAGAAAGGAGAAAAATTGGTTTAGGGTTGGGGAGCCTGACGGTGAAAGATGGACTGGTGTAGATCTAAAGAGATGCCAGCTGCCCTGTTTTGCTTGTGGAGCTGGGTAGTCAGGAAGTAGCTTAAGGGCAAAGTAGTATTACTGACTGAGTAGAAGAGAGAAAGGAGGGAGGTTTCAGTATTATAGAACAATGAATCCCCATATAACCACAACAAATGAGGTTGTATGGTTTTACCTTCCTCACCATAGCTTTTTCAGATTAAAAGTGTAATTTACCTCCTTGTTATCACTACTACTCTTACACATATAACTTTTGTTTTCAATTAGAGTCTCTGAAACTTTCAATTTGTATGTGAGATCCTCCATTACTTTAGTTTCTGAAGCTTCTAACCATACCGGTTACTCGGTTGCTTGTCACATTAAAACACAGCTAAAGGGGGGCGGATGTGGCTCAAATGGTTGGGCGTCCGTCTGCCATATGGAGGGACCTGGGTTCGATCCCCGGGACCTCCCGGTAAAATTCAAAAATATATATATATATAGAAGGCGCATGGGCTGCCAGGCTCTGTGCAGCTGAGCTGTCGGGCCCCGGGAGCCATGCAGCAGGATGATGACGTAACAGAGGAGAGACAAGACGAGATGCTCCAAAAGCTCCAGAAGCCAGGAGCTGAGGTGGCCGCAGGCAGCAGAATACCTCTCTCCTACATCGGAGGTCTCCAGGATCGAATCCTGGTGAAGACTGGAGGAGGAGGATGAGAAGAGATGGGAGGAAACACACACAGAGAATTGCCCAGCAAATGGACACAAAAACAGCAAATGGGGAAGGGGGGGGTTTAAAATGGATAAAGTAAATAAATAAAATCTTTAAAAAAAAAAAAAAAAAACACAGCTAAAATTTCAGATTCTTTCAGAAATCACTTGCATGACTTCTCTTATTACCCGTGTATAGGTGCTTCCTGTATCTTTTTGTCCTAACTGCTGTTCTGAAGCTATTTCCAGACATGCCCCAGGTGCCTCAAACCCTACATGTTAAAAAACAAACTTCTCATTTGTTCTTCCCGTTCTACCTTTTGTCCTCTGCCAGCCCTACTCTGCTTCACCCCCAAAAAGCAATATATTAAAAAAAAAAGAAGCAGCCTTCCCCCATCCTTCACTTGCATCCTTGTCATCCACACAGTCCTGCCAACTATGAGTTCTAGCTACAGAATCTCTATTTTTCCTGCAACTGGTTTACCCTCTTAATCTGTTACCTGGACTATTAAACCAGTGGCCTTCTAATTTGTCTTTCTCCCTCAGAATTGTTCCCTTTCCAATATGTCAAGTGTTTGCTGCAAAAAGTATTCCAGTTTTGGAATGGAACATAATTATACTAAAAAATTCATAGCTTTTCTGAAATTCAAATTTAACTGGATGCCTTGCATTTTATCTGGCAACCCTCCAAGTGTGCTTGTTTTGTAACCCATTCAAACACAGTACTGTCTCACTTTATGCCATTATATCTTGCTGTAATCTAAAAAATTTACAGTTGCAGAAACTGGCTGAAAACACAATGATGTTTTTAAATAAAGTCTTTTGCATCTCCTCATGAAATTGAGCTAGCTATACTAGTACAATCTTGTGACTAACCTCTGCTCTATACTTTCCTATCCCAAGAAACTTGATCTCTGATGATGATTGTAACTTTGTAACTCCCCCTCATTTGGGGACCACCCCTATATTTTTCAGCTCCCGAAGGAACCAGTGTTCATCTCTACCCCATTTATTCATTAACACCCTGATCTTATAAAATATTAGAATTTCTGCAGATAAGGGAGACAGTTTTGGGGCTATCTAAGGCACCTGACCCCCTTTGCTTGTGCATTGGGAGAAAAGAACCCACTTTTGCTTGGTATCACCTTTTGGCAGTATTATTTGGCATTATCTCAGAAATTTTTAAATTGAGATACTACTTGACTCACTAATTCCATTTCTGGCCCAGGATTCTGGCCTATACATATAATGGCACATGTGCAATGAGGCATGCATAAGCAGTATTTGAATCAGTGTTAATAATAGCAAAAAACAAAACAAAACAAAAAACCCTTTATAGCAAAAGTAACAAAATCAGTTTTTGGGTAGTTATCAATTTTGATCTAACTGTACATATCGTGAAATATTATATAGTAGCTAAGAATGGAGTGGGATTTTATGCATTAATATGGAAAGATCTCCATGGCCTATTATTAAGTGGGGAAAAAAACATTGCAGAAGGATATATAAAATCTTCTATTTTATAGAAAGCTGTTTGTATATATGTACTATCTGTGTGGTGCCATATGTGTGGGTAAACGATAGCTGGAAAATATGCTTATTAAAAATTTCTCTTAAGCAGCTTTGAAAAATTCAAATACCTTCCCCAGATCTAGTTGAACTGGTTTTGGGGAAGATTCCCCCAGTTCCTTGCTTGTGCACTTGCAATAAATCACCTTCTCACTGAGAGAAATGTTTCTCCTTTGTAGTACTATATCAGGTGGGCCTTTCTATTGGAAATGACCATGCTTATGGCAACATAAACTAATAAAAGTGTCCACCAAATTCTTAATTCTCCTGAGGAGAGTGACATTTTGGGGTGGTAATGAAGGAAGTCTTCCACTTAAGAAAAACTCTTTTAAATGGTACATTTTCTTCCTCAGCCTGTATGTTTCTGTATGCAGATGATGCATTTCCACAACTGGATTTTGACTTGTAGGCTGAATGAATACCCCGTGACAGCACATCTTTGAACCAGCTGACTTTTTTCCTTCTTTCTCCTCAGATTCCTTTTTATGAAGATATTTGTAAAGGCATTAAAGCTGGTGACATGTGTGAGAAGCTAGTGGGGTATTCTGCGGTGTATCGAGTCTGTTTTGGAATGGCTTGTTTCTTCTTTATCTTCTGCCTGCTGACCCTCAACATCAGCAACAGCAAGAGTTGCAGAGCCCATATCCACAATGGGTAAGTCTTCGGTCTTGGTGGGGATTGTTTTCTCTTTATATTCTGAGCAGTATTCCAGGACCCCTTCTCCTCATCACAGCCTGCTAACAGCTCTTCCTCCTCCTGAAATTGTTGACACTAATTTTAGAGGAGATGGAACTTGTTTCTACACAGTGTCCTTGTAACCGAGATCTAACTGCTTGTGCCTGCTAACCTTCTTATGTTCAGAAAAATACTGAACTATAACCCAGATGCCTTCCCTTGTAATTGCAAAGGAATAGATAATCTTGTGACCTTGTGCCTACCCACTTATCCTATTTTTTGGGTTTTTTTTTGGAACGTAATGGCCTTATGATCCTGCGAGCAACCCCTCATGTTTATTAATGAGGAAGCCTGAGTCATCCACCCCAGTTCTTGTTTTTTTTTTCTTCCTAGATAAAACCAATTTCAGTGAGAATTAGCCCTCTAGACATGTGCAATAATACAGAGCTTTAACCTGTGATAACCTATACTTCATTGTAATACTAAAAATCACATTCATCATGTCAAGGCCACCATTTTTGTACAGTCATCCTTTGACTAAGCATGTAACCTGTCTGTGTGTGCTCAACCAAAATTCTACCCTGGATTCTGTCACCTCAGACCACTGTACTCATTATCATAATCACACCTTTTACCAGAATACTATAAGACCCTCCGAGTTTTCCAGTTTGGGGAGACAGAGCTGAGGCTTGGCTTGCCTCCTGTCTCCTTACACGGCTGTTCTGTAATAAAACTCTTTCTCTCTTTGAAACCCCAGTGTCAGAGGATTGGCTTTTGTGCACAGTGAACCTGGCTCAGCAACATCCTGAGATCTAGAATTCTTTCTGTAACACCTGGTACAGTAATGAGAAATCCAGTGGAAACAGGGTTTTGTTTCTTGTACCAAGATCTTTCTCCAGGATATTTCTACCCCTGCAATGAAATGGTGTTTTGTACAATCAGAGGCCATCCCAAGCCTATCTAATTATGAGAAATGGCATCCTTCAGTCACTTAATTCTCCCCTCAATTTGGAGAGAACGTTCCCATGACAGAATCATGGATTGACATGTGTACATTCTAAGAGGTCTTTTGTCCTTTGAATATCATTTAAATACATTTCCCCCTTTTTTCCCTTCCAGCTTTTGGTTCTTTAAATTTCTGCTGTTGGGAGCCATGTGCTCAGGGGCTTTCTTCATTCCAGATCAGGAGACCTTTCTGAACGGTAACATTGGGTTATTTTTGGTACCTCTTTATTTTGTTTTACCCTTTTTGTAAAATAGTTCCTGCCTTTCCTGCCCACACTTTAGCCACTCACTGCTTTCCTTTCTTCCTCTGCTCTTCTCCCTCCCCACTCCCTCTTTTTATCCTTATCCCTACCCCTCCTTTCCAAGCAGGGTGTAAGAGGACCTTTTGTTACTCTGTAGGCTGAAGAATTGAAGTGATAATTGTCAGGTTACTGGCCTGAAGGGAAAATGAGGCACTTAAAATTTGTTTGAGTTTGACCTGTCAGCTTGACATTACCAGCAGGTCAGAACTGTCCTGGGGGAGCTTGTTCTTTCTGAGCTCAGGAACCCCAGTGACATACAGCAGAGCTCTCTTTAGGAGCTATAAATTTGCCACAGCTATAATGGGATAAGAAAGGCATCCTTCAGTCTGTTTGTAAACTTTCTCTGTGTGAAACTGTGTATCATTAAATTATATTCTTTATTGAGAGAAACTGACAAAATTAAATTTGATATGAAGCATTTAATCATAGCTGAAACAGGGAGCAAAGAAATTGTATCCCTTTTCACCACCATTTAAAAAAAGAATTATGTATTAAGCCTACAGTAAAATGGATAATCCTTTTACACATTCATTAATTGAAACTTAAGACAAGAATCAGAAGGAAACTTCTGGTGTTTGAGTGAAAGGGCCATTGTTTTTCAGATGTTAGATTTGGTGCTTTTGAAAAGTGATGTGGGAGAAAGGGAATGGGGAGTTAATGCATAATGAGTACAAGGTTTCTCTTTGGGAAGATGGGAATGTCCTGGTAATGGATGGTGGTGATGATGCACTGCATTGTGAATGTGATTAATGCCACTGAATTGTATGCTTGGGACTGGTTTACATGGGAAAATTTATGTTATATATATGTTTCCACAGTTAAAATAGAGACTAAAGAGACCATGACAATTAAATGAAATCTGTAATCCTGGACTGGATCTAGTGGAGAAGAAAAGGCCCCAAAGGGCATTAATTGGGACAGGAAAAAATTGGAATATAGACTATAAACATTCTATCATTGTTAAATTGCTTGAACTTGATAACTGCACTTAAGTTGGTTACATAGTGAATATCCTTGTTCTTAGGAAATACACATGGCAGTATTAAGTATTCAAGGGGTATGATATATACAATGTATTCTTAAATGTTTAGGGAATGGGTAGATAGATGATAGAAAGACAGAAATGGCAAATGTGACAAAATGTTTAACGTTGGTGGATCTGGGTATCTGGGTGGTGGGGGGTATGTTGAAGTTTTCTGTATAGGTTTTGTATTTTGCATTTGTCCTTTAAGTTTGAGGTTATTTCAA
The DNA here is from genome assembly GCA_026826555.1 of Tolypeutes matacus. Lineage (NCBI taxonomy): Eukaryota > Metazoa > Chordata > Mammalia > Cingulata > Chlamyphoridae > Tolypeutes > Tolypeutes matacus. The sequence goes on from JAKSZT010053785.1 coordinate 4,497,749, forward strand.
AATAAGTTTTTTTAAAAAGTGATCTGTTTTTTTGTTTGTTTGTTTGTTTTTTAACATACGTCTTGATTTTACCCAAAAAACTAACTAGCTATCTGTTCCCCACAGAGGTAATTTATATAATTAGAATCATATGTTTAGAATGGGAAAGGACTTAGAGGTCCTCTGGCCAAGCTCTGGCGTTTTCACAGGCAGGTTGTAAGCCATCACATCGCAGAGATGTGATATAGTTCATCCAAGGTCTCAGCTTTTTGTAGCGGAGCCAGACGTAGAATCTGAGGCCTTACCCTTCTAGTGTGGAACTCATTCCCTCATTGGACATTGGTGGCTTTCTACCTCATAAAGCTTGAGCCCTTGATTTTTCAAGTGATATGTGTTCTTGCTTTTAAATTGTGGATGATGGTGATTTTATAAATTACTGCATCTGTTAGAGATCTAGGAGTTACAGAGCTCCATCTCTGTAGCATGGAGGCTAATATTGCATGCTCAGGAGCCAGACCGCCTGTGTTCAGATCCCATCTATGCCTTTTACTGAGTGTAAAACATTGGCAACTTCCTTACACTCTTGAGTTTTCTAATCTGTAAAGTGGGAGTAATATGGTTGTTTGGGAATTAAACGTGATACATGTACAGTGAGCATTCAGAAAAAATTAGCTGCAGCCATTACTCTCTGTTTTGAAGTAAACACATGGATCAGTCCCCTCATCTGCTTTTACTTGGTCTTTTGCAGCCTGGCGCTATGTGGGAGCCATAGGCGGCTTCATCTTCATAGGCATCCAGCTCATCCTGCTCGTGGAGTTTGCACATAAATGGAACAAAAACTGGTATGCACCTTTAGGAAAAGCTTCCAAGTGAAATCACTCACTGACTCAGAGAAACTGCCATGGTGAGGTGTTGATAAAGGCTCTGCTCTGAATTGTATTGCCAGGGATCAGCCCTTTCCCATTACTTTCCCTTTACTTCTGTCTTTGTAGTTCTTCATTTACTCCTTCTCTCCCATGCTATTTTTCTATCATTTCTATCTATCCTTCTTCTCATTTTTTTGGCTCTTTCCCCCCACTCTCGCTCATTTGGGCTCTAAACCAACCACTGGACACTGGCCCTGGCTCTGCAGTTTTTGTGGTGGATGAAAACTTGATTAGGCTGCAGGTGAACCTCCCTTACAAAATAAAACATATAGTTTGGGGCTAGAGGTTCACATCACCTTCCATAAAGAATAAAATATAAAATACCTCCTCTTCCCACCATTTTTGTTCCTTCTCAACTGTCTAAAATCAGAAAGACCCCTCACCCTTCATTAAGATTGTTGTGCTATTTCAGACAGCCAATTCTGCTTTTTAAAATGGTAGGCTCTTTCTAAGTGCTCTGAAAATAGAATTCACGTTCCAGGCTGAGTGGAAAATGCCAAACTATTAATAGCTAGGTTTATTTCTTGCTGAGCCACATTAAGGAAATGACAACTGGACAGGGGTCCAGCCCCTTGAGTTCTAAGGCCAGGTTGACTGTCTGTGTGACTTTGGAGAAAACACTTAAGTACTCTATGTTTTACTTGTAAAATACAAATAAAAATATCTACCTGTTGTACCCAATAAAACTTTTATGATAGTTTTATGTGACTCTATTTTCACAGCTGTAGAGAGAGAGAGAAAAAAAAAAGAGATGGAAATGCATTTTTATTGATTAAATGGCTCTCTTACCTTGATAATTCTGAATGTATTTTCACTCTTAATTTTTTGTTAGACAAAATAAATATTGTCATCTTCATTTTTTCCTAAAATTTTCACATATACTTCAATAGGGAACTTCATGGTAAAACATTAACTTATTTGGTACTGAGTGCCTGATTTGTCCATTAATAGCCTTTTCCCTTGAGAACCTTTGGTTTCTTTACTCGGATTTTAATGTTTTGATTGATTTTGGGGCCATTTTCTAGACCAAATATTGATGCCAGGTTTTAACAGGCATTTTGGAAGAGGTTAGTTGCTTTAAAAACTTTCTAGAAACCACTCGATAAGAAAGAACTTAAGAGCTTTGCAACAAATGATGCTGCCGTTGTCTAGGCCTTGAGTCTGATATCCCAACAAAATCCCTTTAGTCAGCCTATGCATAGTTGGTTTGTCTGCCTAAAATCTGGAATAAGCTAGGAAGCTCGCTAGTGTTGTTATTTTCAGTTAAATGTATCTAGTTTGACAGGTTTTAGTGTTTTTTGTTGTTGTTTGTTTTTAATAGAGATGGTTGCTTACAAGGTTAGTCTAGAAAATATAATACTCATATCACTCTTCATCGAAGAGCCAAGATAGAGCTTACATTTTCCTGGGGGAAGGTAGATAATAAGTAATTAAGCAAATATGTAATATGTTCAATGATAAAAAGTGCTGTGGAGAAAAATAAAGCAGGGTGAGGGGTTTGTGGAGAGTGGGGTAGGCTACTGCCTTCTGATCAGAGAAAGGCTTAATGATAAAGTGTGAGGGAGAGCCTGGGGCAGGGCTGTGTGTGGCCTGTGATTGGCTAGTTAAGAGGCATCAGTGTGGCTGGATGAGTATAGCAGATGAAACCAGAGAGCTGGCCCTGGGCCAGATCATGCAGGGCTTTGGGGGCCATTTTAAGGAACTTTGGTTTTTAAGTGAGGGTTTTAAAACTGGAAAAATATAATCTACTTTATGTTTTGAATTGGGAAAATACTAGAAGGGGCCAATGATGCAAGTGATGAGGCTAGGTGAAGATAATCCAGGTGAAAGACATGGCAGCTTGGAGCCAGTTAGTAGAAGTGGTCATATTGTGGATATATTCTGAAATTAGTAGAATTTGGTCGTTGGGGAGGGGAGAATGGCTGGGAGAGAGACACAGCAGCCAACAGAGACTAAGTGGAGAGGTTGAGTAAACAGTTGGATACTATGAATCTAGAGGTCAGGGGAGAGGTTGGAGTTGGAGAATTAATTTTGGGAATATAAGCATAAATTAAGTATAAATCCTTCATGTGCTAATACCACAGCCCAAAAGCCTAGTAGAGAAAAATTGGGAACTGCCCACATTGGTCAGCAGTATTTATTTCGTGTGTGTGTGTGATTCTGTCTCCCTGCCATTGATTATTATTTGGATTTTTCTTTTTTTCGAGTCTCCTTTGCACTCATTTATTTTGTGTGCCTTTTATATTAGAATAATTCTGTGGTCATTGGAGTGCCTGGCTTGGTTTCAGGGATATGATGGTCATTTTCGTTTTGTCCTTTGCTCCCTATTTCCTCTGCCTCTGGCTGCAGTACATTTTCATCATTAAAACATTTTAGCTGGGCTGCTTGAACTCTTTCCAGTTCTGTGAAACATTAAGCAAGTTGCTCGCTCTGTGAAGGTTTGTGAAAATGTGGTTACAAAGAACAGTGTAATCACGAGGCAGGTGACAGTGATTCAGCCCATCCCCTTATTATTGTTCTGTCTTCTTCACTTTGTTTCTAAATACTCTTCTTTTTTCTGATCAATTTCTATAGATTTAAAGCACCACTGATTTTTCCCACCCCTTTGCTAATAGTTATATAAACTATAAAGCACATTCATCCCTTCAATTAATTTCCTTGTTATAAATCTTTTTTATAAACATTTCATTCTCCACTTTTAAAAAAAACATGAAATTCTAATATTCCCATTTAAATTACTTTGTATTATTTTGGAGAAGCAGTACCATTATAGATCTTCCTTTTCAGTATAGGGAGAAAAGAGCTGAGATCAGCCAGTCTTTCACTTAGTGAAGTTCATTTGTTTCTCTCCCTAAAGAGAGAGTGGCCCTCCAGGCTCTTTGTTTATGAACAAACCTGGAAGAGAATCCCAGCAAAGAACCACTTTTACTACTGTCAAAACCCACCTGAGGGTTCAAATTCAGAATTGGAGAAGCTAAAATAAAATCAGATTTGGGGTCTTTAAGGAATTCATTTTAGTAGATGAATAAACTTGAGTCAGAAGTAAAATTCTTTTCAGTGCTTAGAGAAAATGATATGTTTGAGTCAAGAAGTTTGCATATATACCAGAAACTTCTAGCTTTGATAGAGCAAAATCATTGCTAAAATAATACGTCCCTGGACAACTCAGTTATAATTGCCTGGGGGCCTGATAGCATTAGTTAATGCCTGGGGGATGGTAAATGTTGAGAATTGTATGCTTCCTTGACTTGTTTTCTCTCTCTCCCTCTACCCACTTCCTGGAGAAACAGGACTGCAGGCACAGTGACTAACAAGCTGTGGTACGCTGCCCTGGCCCTGGTGACACTCGTCATGTATTCCATTGCTGCCGGAGGCTTGATTTTGATGGCAGTGTTTTACACGCAGACAGACGGCTGCATGGAAAACAAAATTCTCCTGGGGGTAAATGGAGGCCTGTGCCTGCTTATTTCACTGGTAGCCATCTCACCCTGTGTCCAAAATCGTAAGCATAGTTTTTTCCATTCTTCCTTATTTACATTTTTTCCCTAGGTATCTTTGAGCAAGCCCAGTGCTTTTCTTTTAGACACTGTGGTCATGTCCTCCCTCAGGTGGAAGGACCAGCAGTAGGAGAGGTTGGGCACCAGTCTCCCCTCCACATCCCACATCGGGACTGCATGTAATACTCAAGCCTCAGGGCAGGGGCCACCTAGACATCTGAACTTAATGAAGTTAGTAATCAGGGAGGTAGATACTGCCGTTATGAAATGATTTGCCTCAAGGAGCCTTTGCATGGAAAATGCCCTTGTTGTTCAGGTGGTTTTTATGAGCTTCTCTCTAACCTCTGGACAAAACTTGAATGAGAGGTCTCCAGGAAGGCGCTGTTTCTGGTGTCATCTCTCACTCGAGGACTGTGGACCAGAAAGCGGGGACCGCATGGGCTAGGAGGCAGGAAGCAGGAAATCCGATCCCAGCTCAGCTGGCAGCTGGCTCCCTGAGCTAGCCTTCCTTAGACTCAGGTTCTTCCTCAGTAAAGCCCACAGAAACACACGAGCCTGACCTTGCTCGGGATTGTTTCCAAGCCAAAAGGAAAGAGAGAAAATGGGATTTGAAAGTGTTTTAGAACGTATAGGTGTGAATTGTCTTTTATAAACTACTTCTGATGTGTTGTGCTGGCATGCTGTCTTAGGGTTTACAGAGACAAATGTTTCTTGTTAGTATTTTATTCTACAGAGGATAAAATATACATCACGTTGAAGTTTCTAGATAGGAAAAGGAAAATATGGCCAATAAACTTATACTCTCTTTGCTCTAAAGTAAAGTGACTTAAAAAGGAAGTATGTATTGAATAAATTTAAAAAGTAAAATTTTTTTTCAGTTCTAATAATTTCAAGTCTACTAAACAAATTGAGAGTATATTTTCCCAATTCCTTTAATTCCCCTATTAAGAATTTCCTAGGACAAATTATTGACATTCAGATTAAAATTTCCTTTGGATTAGATACTATCTTTTGAAATTGGTATAATATTTTGAAATATTTGGTTTAATGGTATTAGTTTCTAAGGGAGCTCTTATTCCCATGCCAAAGAGCAACGTTGTAACATGGTATGTTTTCACACCTGTATTGGCAATTATAATTTATTATTGATAATTCTGGAAGAATCTGATTGGAGAGAAGCCTTGGTAAAATTGAATCCTTTCATGTCAACAAGTGGTTGAAGTTTTCACACATAAAAAGAGAAATCCCCTCCTTAAGCCTTGTTACTCTGAAGCATCTGAACTCTTAGCTTAGTTTAAATATAATGTTGAAGCCCTTCTCCTAATGCATGCTGAACCTTCCTCTCTAGCCTGGACCAGCTCTTGTATTTACTCAGTACTACCCAAGGTTTTGTCTTTTGACAGATAAGAGCTCCCACCCCCACCCCCATTCCCCCTGCCCTGGACTGTAAAAGTATAGCTGTGGGCTTAATAAGGCATTGGTGGAGAACTTGGTGGTGTTAGAATATTTCTTTAAAATATCAGTATTAGGCTCAGTGTATAACCCACTTTTCCGCTCCCCCCCCCCCAGTATCTTTTTAGTTTTATCTGAGAAACACGTTATATACAACTTTCTTCCCTTTAAAATGGGGGCCCCAATTCAACCAGTGTCAGCCGCTGGCCAGGGGGGCAGGGATGGTGGTGGGGGTGATGGGAAGGGAGTTTCTCTTTTTGGTACATGTGCTTTCTTATTGTTGAAAAACATTGTCTTAAATTTGTGTGTCATCATTTCCCAGGACAGCCACACTCTGGGTTACTGCAGTCAGGAGTCATAAGCTGCTACGTCACGTATCTCACTTTCTCAGCTCTGTCCAGCAAACCTGTGGAAGTAGGTAAGCCACCTTGTGAGGGGATGTGTGTCTGTGGTCTGAACATTTGCACTGGTGGAGGAAGGACTGTGTTTCTATATAAGCTATTTAGCTATCAGGGATGCAATAAATCAGAATAAGATGATGATCTAGACTTCATTAGAGAAAGTCCTTCACTTAGGCTGTGAAAATGAAAATTCCTTCTTTTAAGTCTTGCTGTTGTGTAGGAAAGACAGATATAGTCCATCCTGGACTTAATTCTTTCTGAAAAAGCCCTATCTTAATTCTGTAGACATATTTAAATCTAGTCTCTTTAAGGCTTTCTTTTATAACTTTTTATATATTAATTTCTGGGTTTGGCTCAATAGCTAGCTAAAATTGTTTTTTTTAAATGGTAGGTATCACTTAAAATCAGAAAAAAAAAAAAAAAAAACCACCTATTTTTAATTTCAGGTCATACTACTTAAATAGAAAAATTCATAGTTGGACATTTTTCACTGGACTAAAATTAAAGATTCCTTAAACCACAGCATACACAGTCATGTTTACTGTTTCAAATGTGATTACCAGTAATAATTTTAACTTAACTTCAAACTGAATGTTCATATTCTGTTTGTAAAATGGGTCTAGACTGTTATTTTCTGTTTTCCCCTTGGCAGTGTAACCCAGGTTGGGTATTTAAAATTGGAGACTCTGTGTTAGATGAAAAGTAAATGATACTTATCACTGATGGTGATAGAATAGAAGTCTTCACTTGGTAGCCTCTCAAAAGAATTTTTAAAAAAACATCCAGACCTCCTCAGGTCAAGACCATCACCTTACCTGCAGTAAAATGACCTCTCGTTGGGTTTGGAGGCTGCTGAGCAGACCACTGCTCTGCTGCTCTTACCAGCTTTGTCACTGATTAGCCCCAGCACTTCGCCAGAGAGGATGAGACACAGAAGCGGCTCTCAAGTGTATCTGCACACTGCCTGTCTTTTTTCAGACACTATTGAATCAACCAAAAATTGATCTAACCTTTCTTTTTACTATTGTTTGAATAGTGCTAGAATAGTGCTAGAAAAGAGCACCGCTCCTATTAAGTCCTGGAGCTGTAGCACTAAATTAAATTGAGCACCTAGTTCTAGGAATGTGCCAGTGTGGGAGAGTGGTGCTATGAAATCTACAGCCATTTGACACCCACCATGGCAATAGCAAAAATCTAGTCTTGTTGAATCATACTGTAGATTAGAAGTGCCCAGTGAGCAATCTTCACTATTCTAAGGAGGTACTCCAAAGCTGCATGAGCTTTCCTAAAATGAACACTTCTGTGAGTTACAACAGACTTCTCTAACTTGGCTGTGATTACTTTGTTTTTTCTTTACAAGTTCTAGATAAATACGGGAAGAACATTACAATCTGCACTCCTGAATTTGGTCAGAACCTGTACAGAGATGAGAACTTGGTCACTGGACTGGGTACTGCCCTCCTGATTGCATGCATCTTATATTCATGGTAAGTCTTAAGAGTTATTTGAGGCCATCTTTGTAGACTTTGAAAGCACAAGGAAAGAATTTAAAGTTTCAGCAGCTATAAAGGCAGCAAAGCAAATATCATGTGGGGGGAGGGGGAATAGCCAGAAATAAAAGGTAGTATCACAGCGTGAAATCTAGGTGTTTGGACTTCATTTACCTTACTCATATTATGGAAGAAATAAAATAAATATTTGATGTTGTTGCAGCACCGTTGCCTAACATCCTTTAAAAACTGGTTGAATATTAGTTGCTAAAACACTATTGGAGCACAAAGTGAGGAAGAGATTAGTGTGTGCCAGAATGTTTTGGCAGCTTTTTAATCCAAGGGAAATAGCATTTGTTCTGCTGTTGATGGAAAGAGTACAGAGCACTGCCTCTACCGTTATTTTGTACATGGGCCAGAAAAGACAGGAAATGTCGCTTTTCTTTTATGCTAAAACCCACCATACTCTTAAGTAGGCGAAGCAGCTTTTCCAAAAGCAGGTATGATATAAAAGGAGGCTATATTTCAGGTGCTTATGGTGGGCTTTATTGCACCATAAAAAAAGATTTAAAGATTGCTAAAGGGAAAAGAGGGAAAGGATAGAAATAGTTATCCTGGCGACATATGTCACTGATAAGCTTCCCTTTCACAATAACCTTTTCACATTTAAGTTTTCCTTCTATGTTTTGCGTTTTGTTTGTTGCGTTTCAGTGTGTAAGAAATTCAACTTGTCATAGGCATGTCATAATCACCCTTCTGCTGAAACTGAGCAGTCCTTGTGGTGATAGCTCATATAAGTAAAATGTCTTTCTGAGCATTCTGGCATTTTCTGTTACAGCTCCCATCACCTCCTCCTGCCAGAAAGGGGCCACCAAGGACATGTACATTTTAGAGATAGGAGAACTGAATTTTATGAAGTATTTGCTCAGAGTCATGCATCAAGCCAGAAAATGCTTGCTAGTGTTGCAGATGGTTATTAAAATAATTTTGTATGAAGTTGATTCCTAGTTGGTCGATTACATAGTGACACATTCTCCTCGTTGCAGTGAGGGGCCATGCTGACCACTTTCTGGCCTTTTGTTTCATGAGTACCTACTTATATGAGGTAGCAGATGGGGCTTAAATCATGTTTTCAGGAAAACCATAAAATCACCAAAATCTTGAATCCTGATTTCTAAGACTCCTGCATCTGTAATTGTTGAACTTTGAGGAAGAATGGCAGAAATGTAGGCTAATTTCATGATGTCACTCAGTTTTTTTTCTATATTGGTCTAGAAAAATATTTCTTTCTTTTTTTTTTTTTTTTAAAGATTTTATTTATTTATTCATTTATCCCCCCCTTGCTGCCCGTGCTCGCTGGGTCAGCTAACCACGCCGTGCGGGCGGGCCTGCCCTCACCAGGAGGCCCCGGGAACCGAACCCGGGGCCTCCCATATGGTAAACGGGAGCCCCACTGATTGAGCCACAGCCGCTTCCCTAGAAAAATATTTCTAAATCAAGAGAGGAAAAGTAGGTTATTAAACTGTCTACAGAGGATTATTCCATTTAAAAATAAAATATAGTTGTGTGTGAGTGTGTGTGTGTGTGTGTGTGTGTGTATGGGATAACTTTTCCCCTACTTTTTCTGTATTATTTCTAGGTTGTTTCTTCAGTGAGCTACCATTTTGTTTTGTTTTTGTATTGCTTTTATTAGAAAAATAACCATGAAGGTATAGGTATTTGACAGAATAAAATTGTTTGTTTTTGTGGGTTGATGGATGCCTAACAATAAATGAAAAAAATATTGCCCCTCAGCTAAAACAAGGTCTGGATTTATTATAAACCCATAAATGGAAATGATCACAAAGTTCTACCTGGTGTGCTGTGCAGAATTGCCACATATAGAGTTATCTGGCAACATGGAATTTTCACTCTTATGAAATTCTTCACTGTTTCTAGCAGGTTTAAGAATCACTTTTTAGCCATCCTTGAGTTTTCCTTCACTGGGAGATGATAAATAAAATGTCCCTTTCAGAGTTTAGAGGCACCACACTGAAGCTTAGCAAGATCTAGTCTGATATTCCCAAAAGATGTCAGTTTTCAAAGCTGACAGCTGCTGCTTGAAATCTGTCTGAATGCCAATAACTAACGTTTTTATTCAATGATAGTAATTAAGCTGCAAAACTGTAGAGCCTGATGGGATGAGGAGACATAAAACTGCAACTCACTCCAAGGAGAGAAAGAATGACCAGTGGGGTCTGTGGGGTGTCTCTGTAGTGCATGGGCATGGAACTGCATGGTGCTTGGCGGTTAATTCCACCCAGGAGTTAGTGAGGCAGCCATGTCGGGGTCTGGGTGATTGATATTTGCTGTAATTATCTGCTGCAGCTCCAGGAGGAGTCAGCTTTCAGAGCTTTAGAATCAGAACATCTTTGAGTTCACAGAAAAGTTCAGACGAAATAGGGCCTTGAAGAGAGGGAACGTGGCAAGGGCTGGGAGTTGGCCTAATTGGAGGATTTTCAGACCTTAACTTCTTACAGAGTGTATGTTTTCCTCCCTGACCCAGGGGAATGAAAGTGTGGGGGATGTTACAAAAAGAGGCTGTAGTGTGTCTGGGTGGGAACCATCATTTGAACATGATTACAGGAATATCTAGAATTCCTGAGAGAAACTGCAGGCAGACGGAAGACTGTGGGTAGCTTGTAGATTAACGGAAGAAATCATCCATTTTCAATGGATGTCCAAGATCGCCTGGGGTTGACTTTTTTGTAAGGTCATAGAAGGCTCACTGAGCTTTCCTCACCCCTCCTGGTTCCCTTCCCACCCTCCCAGCCTCTAATATATTTTTCTAGGGGCCCATATGGTGACCTTCATCCTCGGTCTCCCACTTCCTACTCCATTCCCTGCTTCCGGGCACTATCGATCTATTTTACTCTTTGCTGTCTCAGTTTGGAAGAAGGCTTCTGCCGAAACCCCACTCCCGGGCTTTCCACTGCGACCCCAGGCAGGCCCTCACCTTGGAGGAGGTCCCTGGTGGCTCCTTCCATGGGCCAGCCACCATGCCTGCATCCTTGCTGTGACAAGCCTTGGTTAGTCCACCTTCCTTATACGCTTCTGGTCTCCATTAGCAATTCCTGAGTCCCTCCTTGCTCTCTAGATTCTGATGGGAATTGTTAATCTGTTAACTTTAAGTTTAAACTGGCAAGCTAGAAAGGACCCTGGAGCCAATCAAAGTGAATCTCTTCATTGGACATATAAGGAAACTGAGGCACAGAACCCTTTGCCTTAATTCTCTACCCCCAATTTCAGGAAACCTTTCCTTGGATCCTTTGTTGATAGTTATTTTTTTTGGGGGGATGGCTCTGTGTAAGATTCTTCCCTGAAGTAGAAAGATAAGCTGGATGACTTGTATGATTATAATATTAGAAGGCATTTGTGCTGTAAAATATTCCCTGGTATTTCAGTTTTAGCTATGCTTATGAGAAAAAAGAATTGCTTATTATTTAAGTTGTCTAGGATATCTCCTTGAATGCCAAATCTCAAACAATTTGCTGGTTCAAAATGGGACATTTACAGCAATGCAGAAGGCATGTGGAAATAGGTACAATGCTGGTACGATGGCATTGGACAGAAGATTGGCTTAAACAGAAGAGTTTGCAAATCAAGGAGGAGTATTTATTCTTTGGTGGTTCTGGGCCTGCTACTTTTACTGAAGGAAAAAAAATAAAAGAGGAGGGGGTGGTTTCTGTCTTTATTGAATCCTCTGCTCCCTGACCTGCCTGCCGGAACCAGCCTTCATGGCTCTGCATCTGGGGGCATGTTACGGCCTCCCCCACCACACACAGTAAATGGAGGTCTCTTGGGAGCCGTGAGTCACAGGTTACACAGTGTAGTGGGAACTTGATTGAACTTCATCACACAAAGGCTGGGAACAGTCATGGGATCTGTCATGGACCAACCCTGTCAATTTGAGGGGCCGGAATCTGTGGTCTCCGATAGGAAAGTTTGGACACGTTCTTTAGAAATTTTCTGTGATTTGGGGTACTTGGACCAGCTCCGAAGCAACAGCAGCAGGTGCCGACAGGTGCTAAGGGGCACCTGCATGGTGACTCATTCTGCCAATGTGCAGTGGTCCCCAAGTGACTGGGGAAGAGAGGGGCAGCAGGCTTTTTTTATGTATTTATTTTTAGTGGGGGACCAGGAATACTAAACACGCTACAAGTGCATTGGACATTCTCATACGGGGGAGGCTCGTCTCAACCAAATGCTCATCTCTCTCCACCTCCACCCCCACCACAGGAAGTATTGGGTTAAGGCTCTGGAAGAAGGAAGAGGTTATGGATAATCCAGGAATTGTTTTATAGCAGCTGAAGTTGTGCTGACCAAGCAGATGGGTCTCAGTAATAACCAGAATGCAGGGATGAGAATTTCCTAGGTGAAAGAGCTTATAAAAATTATATTTCCTTGATAATTGTGTGTAGAATATCTTGAGGGGAAAGGCCATTACTGAAGAAAGACCTTTAAGGTAACACCTGATGGTAGAAGTCACGTTGTCACTAGTGAAGGACTGAATATAGAGATTTGTAGAATTGAAAACAAAGCCTCCTCTGTTAGTGCTCTCTTGTGGTGGGAGTGTGGTGACAAAGGTGCCAGAATCAAGAGTCTTATTTTTCTGAAGCCATTTGTTTCCAAAGAATTTATAAAGTAAAATATTTATCTCTTTCAAAAAATGGATATCGTCTTTTAGATGAAAATTTCAGATATTGATCTCTTCCTAAAATTAGAAATTATATTTTTCCTCATGAATACTATATAATGTACTGTATCATAATTCCTCTACACTTTGGACACAATATAAGACAGTCTTAAGTGGAGGAACAAGGAGTGTGTGTTTCTTGGCTGCATTGCCTTTGGGAAGTGCAGTCATCTGATGCGGCTCAGATGGGAAGTGGGAGTGGAATGGGCATGTATTATAATGCATTCATCTCTTAAAAACAGAAATGAAAGTGATGCTAATGTACTTGATTGGACCACAGTAAGCATTGAACCTGGATCCCAGGGGACCTCTTTGTGAGGCAGGGTTTCTATTATTTATTTGCATCCCATTGATTTCTTTTCTCCTTGTGAAAGAGGATGAAAATGAGCAGAGAAGGCAGTGTGGCCCCATGTGGTTTATTTGGTTAAACTGAATCTGTTAATTCCTGTTTCTCCACCAGCAGACCAGCTTCTTGAGCAACACTGCGCCATAGGTGTTTCCATGCTAGCATGTACGCTGCATGAGAGCAGGGATTGTTGCCTTTTTGTTCACTGATGAAACCCCAGTACTTGGTACAGGGCCTGACACATAGCAGGTGCTCAGTAAATATTGGCTGGATGAATCTATATAGTTAGCCAGAACCCTAAGCATTGTGCATATTTCTGTTTACTTAAAATGGTCCAGTATTTTCTTTTCAGGGAAAAATTTTTTTTATCCATAACCCACATTTTTATAGAACATTTTTACCTCTCTAGGCATAGGGAAAGTGGCAGGAAGGATTTTTTTTTATCATATTGGAAGCTACTCTGTTGGATTTCCAAAAAGAAAAAACTTTGTTCTGCCATAGGCTGATGATCCCTTAGTCAATAAATTTCTTTTGGGGGCGGGGGGGGGGGAGGGTTTCCGGACCGGACCTCAAGGGCGGGAGGCCAGCATGCAACCACTGAGCCACATCATCTCCCCTGAATTGGCTCTCTCATCTGTTTGCTTGTTTGTTTGCTCATTGTTTTTGCTCTTTAGCTCATTGTTTTACTTGTTTGTTTTCTTTAAGAGGCACCAGGAACTAAACCTGGGACCTCCCACGTGGGAGGTGGGTACACTCACAGCCACATCCACACATCCAGTTGAGCCACATCCGCTCCCTTTTTTTTTTTTTTTTTTTTTTTTTTCCCCCAAGAACTTTCTATACCTTTTATTTTCAACTCTGGGTCTTTTCATTGCTTTTGACCCCTTTTAACTGAGACTAGTTATGGGGTTGGAAAAGATAAAAGTTACATCAGAAAATGCTTTTGACATTTGAGGAAGGACTGTAAAAAACAACATTGATTTTGGAGTAATGAAAACATTCTAAAATTGACTGAGGTGATAACCGCACAACTCTGTGATGAAACTGAGAGCCACTGAGTGTTCCCTTTGAATGGATTGTACAAAACATGGGGCTGTATAACACAGGGTAACATGTGGTAGAAGATGGACTCTGGTTAACAGGACAAATATGAGAACATTCTTTCATGAACTGTAATAAATATATAATATTAATATAGAGTGTTAATAATTGAGTGGGTTGGGGGGAAAATACCCTAAATGTAAGATATGGGCTATAGTTAGTAGTAATATTTTGACTATGTTCTTTCATAGTTTGTAACAAATGTTTCACAGCAATGCAAGGTGTTAGTGGTGGGGTGGTATGTGGGAACCCTGTACTATGATATGCATGATAAGTTCACCACTTTTACTATGCACTTACTGTTTATGTATGCTCATGTATGAATGATATACTTCAATAAAATTTTATTTAAAAAAATAATATCAAAAAACAAGATATAGGACCAAAAGACGTCTTATTTCTTTACCAACAAAAGTCTCATGGCACAATCCATATTAAAAGACATCAACTTTGGAATTGTTCAGCTGGTTTTAGAATAAAGTGTGATGTTAAGCTAGACTTCTTTTGGGAGTGGATGTGGCTCAAGCAGTTGAGTGCCCACCTCCCACATGGGAGAGCCCAGGTTTGGTTCCCGGTGCCTTCTAAAGGAAAAAAAAAGCGGACGAGCAAAAACAACGAGCAGACCGATGAGGGAGCCATCTCAGGGGGTGGGGAAAGATAGACTACTTTTATTTATGTTGCTGGACCCATAGGTTACAGCAAGCCTCTAATTGGAGCCTTGGCCAGGTGGCTCGCCTCTTTCTTCAGTGTGGCATTCATATTAACATGCCCTGCTGGCCCGTGTGTTTGCTTCTTAGTTTGACATCGACAACTAGATCGAGTTCTGATGCTCTGCAGGGGCGATATGCAGCTTCTGAACTTGAAGTAAGTTCCTTTTCTTTCCTTGTCCTGCTTCATCTTAGGAGACCCATTTTTCAGGAAGCCTTCAATTCCAAGTACATTCATCTTCCTGTGCCCTCCACAGCATGACCACAGGATTATGTAAAAACTATTGTGAAGAAGGAAGGACAGGGAAGGAAAACAGCATCTCTTAAGCCCCTCCTCTGTGCCAGACATGGTGCTGAACGTTTTGCCTGCATCAGCTCATTGACTGTGAACTATCCCATCAAGTAGACGTTTCACTGGGTAAAGAATTATGAACAATAAAAACATTGGTTTCAGGCTTGTGAGGCCTTTTGCCTGCATGTCCTAGGATTGGGGAGGTCAGCAGCTGTCTATCAGACAGCAAAATGTCTGTCATTTTCTTATTTATGCAAAAGTCTTTTTCTGGAGCTCTCCAGGGAACATGCGCCAAGTCCAAAGGCCTAATCTAATGGAAGCAACCAGAAAAACACTCACCCTTGGTCCCAAAAATGGAAAGAACCAATGACAGCTATGACTTAAGGGATTGCTACATGCCAGCCACTAAGTTTTACATATGTGATTGCATTCAATCCTCATAAAAAGCCTACAAGATGCTATTATCTCCATTTTACAGAGTGGAGAAATAGGAAAACCCTGCAGGTTTCAATTTGCCTGAATCTAAACCGTGCATTCTGGCTCCAGAGTCTGTAGCTGAGTCTCTGGGGATAGTCTTCACTGCACCTGACGTGGGGACAGGTAACCATTATGAAGGGCTGTCAATCTGCCAACATCATTCACCAGCTCATTCTGTCACTTATGAAATAGAAACTGTGCTGAGTTTGAATAGGTTACTGCCTGTTATTCAGAAGGGAATGGTCTCTAGAACGCAGGCGTTTGTTCTCACCACTGACTGGATGACCACCTGCTGAGGCTGTACAGTTAGGGTTTCAATATCCCTATTGTGTACAGAGTTAAAGCTCAAAGAACAGCAAGTCTCTAAGTTAGATTTGAGAGGGAAGTGAGCTATTTTTCTCCACCTCGTTCCAAGGGAAAACATCATAGGGTTTCTGTCTGAACTGGAGAGCATGCAGAATGGAAGTTGGTTTGCTCTCCTTATATCATATTTCACAGGATAAACCTTTGAAAAAAAGAATTAATGGTTTCTTTTGGTAACTTCAGCTTAAAAAGAACTAGGACCTCAGCTCACAATGTCTTGGACCCACTGAATGAAATTAGTGAATCTTAGGCATTGTCACTTGGTCCAACAGTCTGTCAAGGCTAATGCCTCTATTATTATAAGTTTTCTTGCCATGCAGGTAGAAACAAGGGCTTACCTTGAATAAATGGGATAGAGACTCAAACCCTCACATCCTAGCCCTTGGCTCTATTCTTTGTAGTTTACATATCTTCAAGTGGAAAACTGCCAGGGAGCCCAGTACTTCCTAGACTGGGAGTTCTTAACCTTTTTTGTTCCACGGACCCCTCTGCCAGTCAGGTGAAAACCACGGGACCCTTACTAAGTCCACACTACACTTTGTTTTATTTAATAAATATATCACACCAACATGTCCCCACAAGAATAATGTTTTTTTTTTTTAATTTTCAATTCAAGCTCACAGACCCCCTGAAGTCTGTGGACCCCTGGTTAAGAACCCCTGTCCTAGACTGTCTTGATACATGTAATGCTTCCTACCCTGTTTGTCAGAGTCCTTCTGTCATCATGTAGTATGTTTTTCATAACCTTTTTTTTTTTTTTTATGGTACCAGGGCCGGGAAATAAGCCTGAGACCTCACATGTGGGAGGCTGGTGCTCAACCACTGAGCCACATGGGCTTCCCTGAGTTTGTTTTGCTTGTTTTGTTTTGTTTTGTTTTGTTTTAAGGAGGCACTGGGGATCAAACCCAGGGGCTCCCGTGTGGGAAGCAGGTGCTCAACTGCTTGAGCCACATCCGCTCCCCATAACCTATTTAATTAGGCTTATTATTTTGAGTAAGAAAGAAACACTCACAGGGTATGAAATTTGAAAGGTGCCCAGGACTGTTTATTCAGTGTAAAGCCTCCCGTCCATACCTGTCCCTCGCACCCACTTTCCTTCCGCGGAGTTTTAGCCAGTTCAAATAGCCAGGTTTTAATAGGAAATCTGGGTAGGGCTCTTGCTTCCAGATTCTTTAGCTTTTACCATTTTGGATTCTGTCACCTTCACCAGCTCCCAGATATTGCTTGTCACCTCTTACCCATTATGAATCATGGACTGGAGTCACCATCCTGCATTTGTGTCCCAACTCTGTCACGAGCTAGTTTTGTGACCTCAGGCTGCTTATTTAACCTGCCTGACCTCAGTTTCCTCAACTGTAAACAGGATAACAATCCCAGCCTCATATGTTTAGGAGGATTTAATGAAATGGCATGGAAAGCAAAGCACCACAAGATGGCTCTAGGAGAGCAGGCATCTTGTCCTGTTCACTTTGATTTGCAGGTTAAGTTCTCAAGCTACAGGTGCTAAGGCAGAGTTTGATGTGCAGGGTATTTATCTGAGGCCGACGTTTGTGGAAGGAAGGGGGAAGGGGCAGGACTGGGCAGAGAGTGCTGTCCAAGGGCAGTGCAGGCTGGACAAAACCCCTGCCAACCCCATGGGGTGGTTGAGAGCATATGTGGCCCATCCGAGTTGTCTCCCAGGAGATCCAACGGCCAGGCCTTTATACCTCTGCTGTGATCCATCCTGCGATGTGGGTTGCTCAGGAAGGGCTTGCTCCTGGGTGGGGTGGCTCTGCAGCTGAGGCGCAGCCTGAGGAGGTGACGCCCAGGGGCTGTCTGCTCACAGCACTCTCAGTGGCTAGCTTGGGCCCCAAGTCCTGCCTTGAAAGGGCATGGGCGGCGCCTCTCCATGTCCTCTGTATTTCCTGTCAACAGCACCCAGAACAGTTGGCTGGAAAAGAGCAAGTGCTCAGTAAAACCCAGGTGCAGGAGTAAAACATACAGTCAGGTCCAGGGTTGCACTTCAGATAAGTGAAGGTTTGGCCTGCAGATGACCTTTAGTGCATTATTAAAGTAGCAATAGAAAAGCAGGAAGCAAGCCGCCTGACTTTGAGGGTCATGTTTTTACAGGTAGCTCGGTGTTGTTTCTGTTTTGGTCCTGATGGAGAGGGTAAGTAGAGCTCTTTCGTTCTGTACCTCAGTAAACGTGTGGTCCTGCACACCTGTAGCTCTAATTTGTAAGCATTTGAGACAACTTGAATAATGAGGGAAAACACGTTATTCCAAAGCTGGTTTACTGTTTTCAGGGGTTCTTAACCTTTTTTGTTCCATGGACCCCTTTGCCAGTCAGGTGAAAGGAATACTACTGTAATTTATTTATTGCATACATTCATAAGTGAAGGAAATGCTAGATTTCAGATAGAGGTCAGAGAAAATAAAGAGAATCAGTTGATTTTTTTCAATTCCGTGGACCCCTGGTTAAGAACCCCAAACCATGCTTCTTCCTCAAGGGTTGCTGGGAGTTGTTTGTTGGTGTCAGTATTCTGGCAAGGAAGAAGCAGTCTATATTTTGGCTCATGTTTAAGTTAAATTATACAACATGATTCAGAGGAGCTTGAAAGTACTTTTTTTTTTTAAAGGATGATTGGGAAAATAAGGAGAGGTCCTGACACCTCATTTCCTACCTTTCCTTTCTCTCCTTCGGCTTACTCTTCTTGGGTTGGAGGGCCTTGGGCTCAAGAACTCTTGGTCTACCCTCTTCCTTTTCTTCTAAGCTTTAAGAAGTTTTATGTTTTTAAGGGATCTCTTTCCTCTGCTCCTAAAATAGATGTGTGTTAGGTAACTTGTCCTGTTTAGTAAGGTGCTGGGTGGGGTAAGGATTTTGTGTTGGCTGCAAAAAGTTGCCTGAGGGTACAGATGGCTTTTGGCATCTTTTTTTTTTTGTCATCGTTCCCTGGGCTTGAAATTTGTGAGTATGGTTTGGCTGAAAAGCAAACGTGCACCTGTTCTCACATCGTGCAACAAATGTGCACCTGTTCTCACATCGCCCTTGCTCTCTCCTTTGTGATCCCCAGATGCTGAAGAGCAGCAGAATATGAAAGAGGGACCGCGAATCATCTATGACGAGAAGAAGGGCACTGTCTATAGTTATTCCTACTTCCACTTTGTGTTCTTGCTGGCTTCCCTCTACATGATGATGACGGTCACCAGCTGGTTCAAGTGAGTGGCCTGTTTTCTTAGATGTTAAAAAACATGAAGTTTAAGTGTGAGACGCAGCTCAAATCTCCTAGAGTCAACTAAACTCCTTTCCCTGTCCTGCCGCACTTACAATCTTTCCAGAGAGAAAATATTTCTGAGTTCTTAGCAATCTTTTTAAACCTGAAAATTGCTGATACTTACTGTAACTTTAAGAAAATAGAGGGTTAACTACATTATGAGCAATCTTGAAGAACGTGGTAAAGGAGGAATAAATTGGAGATCGAACATTTTTTAGAATTCCTAAGTAATCATCGCTCTTAAGAAAGAGGAAAATATCATTTTTATTCTACTTTGTATTTTGTATGTCCTTGTCCTTTTTTTCCCTTTCCTTGCAAAAATGAAAAATTTGTTGTTTTTCACTTTGTAAAACTGATGTGGGAGCATGGAAAGTAACAAAGTGACACTCTTTTCTCAACTCTCACCCCACCCTCCCACCTCCCAGATAACCACTGCTAACAATATGGTGTGTATCCTTTCATTCCTTTCCTATGCGTTTATAAGCATATATAGTTTTTTCCCCTTGAGGTTTGTTTTTATTTAGCTTGGCAAAACATGATGGACCAGACTTTCCCTATTGAATAGAGATTTAATCTTTTCCTATAAATTCACAATTTCTCTTGTGTAATAATTTGTTTGACTGATACTTAAGATACACATTTAGGCTCTTCATGTTTTCTTTTATTCATTCTTGGCAACACACATTTCAGTGACTAGTATGTGCCACACCATTCTAGATGGCAGGGCTTACATTCTAGGGGGAGAGACAGACCATGTGCAAAATCAAATACAGTGTGTCAGATGGTGATGAGGTTGAGAAAAAAATGAAATGGTGAAGGGGGAATGAGGAGTGCCTAGTGGTGTTGGGGTGATGAGGTAGCAGGTTCAAACAAAGTTGTCACTGAAAAGGCTCTTCCGGAACTTCCTCCTGAAGGAGGAGATAGGGAGGGAGCCATGGGTGCTTTTAATGTTTTCTATTGATCTGACTTCCTCTGGGAATTCCTGAAAAAATTGGTCTTGGGAAGACCGACAATAGCAAGTATTGACAAGGATGTGGAAATATTGGAATCCTCATATACGTTAGGTGGAAGGCGGAATGGTGTAGCTGCTGTGAAAAGAGTCCCGCAGTTCCTCGCATGGTTAAACATAGAAGTATATGATTTAGCTATTCTACTCCTAGCTGTATACCCAAGAGAATTGAAAGCATCCACATAAAAACTTGTACACTAATGTTCGTAGTAGCATTATTTAGAATAGCCCAAAAGAGTCCGATGCCTTCCAGCTGATGAATGGATGGACAAAATGTGGTGTATACATATAATGAAATATTATTCAGCCCTAAAAAGTTCTGATACCTGCTACATTTGAACCTTGAAAACATTATGCTAAGTGAAAGAAGCCAGTCACAAAGAACTACATATTGTATTTGTCTGATTCTACTTATATGAAAAATCTAGAGCAAATCTGTAGAGACAGATCAGATTAGTTGCATAGGACTTGGGAAGAGGGCAGCTTAAGGGGGTATAAGATTATTTTGGGTTAATGAAAATGTTCTAAAATTGATTGTGGTGGTGGTTGCAGAACTCTGAACATGCCAAAAGTTATTGAAGTATACATTTTTAATGGGTAAATTGTAGGATATGTGAATTGTATCTCAAAGTTTTTAAAAAGGATGGAGGGAGCAGGAAGCAGTGTGACGCCTAGTGGAGAGACCTTCTCCCCACGTGCTCTCTTCCTGCTTCGACCACACCTTGGTCTCTTGTTTCCGCAGCTATGAAAGTGCCAACATTGAAACCTTCTTCAGCAGGAGCTGGTCTATCTTCTGGGTCAAGATGGCCTCGTGCTGGACATGTGTCGTGTTATACCTGTGGACGCTGGTTGCACCCCTCTGCTGTCCTTCTCGACAGTTCTCGGTGTGAGGATCTGAGCGAGCCCTTGGTTCAGCAGGTGTGCAGCTGGAAGTGATGCCTCTGAACAAGTATCCTGGGTGTTTAAGCAGTGACCGGCGCCCTGCAAAAAGCTGACATCACCTTGCTGGCTTTTGTGGGTCTGAAGAAGCTTTCAGAAAAAAAAAATACTCTTCTGATTAGCTTTTTAATTCTGAAATTTAAAAAGAAACTGCCAGTATCTGATCATGGGTGATATATGTTTTGTATGTCTTACCACCAGAAACTGGGATAGTGGTTAATATTTTCCTTCTGCATGGTTTTACCAAAACACAGTTTGGGGCACAACATTGTTTCACAAGGATGAAAAGCTTACTGTGTGTGGCCTAGCATTTTCATCCTTGGACTAGAAGAACATGCCAAAATCTTGAGTCCCCAGCTAATGAATCCAGGCCCCTCTCAAACACCTCCCCCTCCTGCAGCCTCCTCCCCAGTGGGTCTGAGCACAGAACTCTGGCAGCAGGCCTCCCTGCTCACAGCCTCCTGATATTTATAGTGTGAAGGAGGAAGCACCTGCTTTTTATCTCCACCCTTTCTGCTGTTTCCTCGTGGCCCCCAAACATTCCCCTGTGAGGCTGTGATGCTGGGAATCATAGACTTCACTCTCTGCCCTTCCCTTCCCAGAGGTTCCCACGTCTGAGTTCAGCTTCTTTGTTATAATGTGAAAAAGCACAATTTGCCCTCACTACCCATGAGGTCCTCTGCACCATCCAAGTAACTGCAATAATTTTGATTCTTAATTGCGTTGTTTCTCACATGGTTCTAGAACAATATAGGTGTTGTTTTCTTTGCCTAAACAATGAAAGACTATAGTTGTTTGTGTGTTTCTTGTTGTTGTTGTTATTTTTTGAAGGGGTACCAGGGATTGAATCCAGGACCTCGTACATGGGAAGCAGGCACTCAAACCACTGAGCTACAGCTGCTCCCAAGACTATAGTTCTTAATTGTTAGTGCTATTGATAATTCTTTAAGGACCTTAACCAAAAAGTTACGTCTTGACTGAAACCTGCTGTACCGCTCTTTCAGTTGCTAAGGTCAGCCCCGCAGTTTACCTTCCACTTTGAGGCCTTGGAAATTGTGAAAGCAAAGGGCTTTTGTTTTCTAGGTCTGTAATGGGACCACACTGTTAATATCTATTATGCTTCCTCAGAGTAGATTTCCTGAGGTGAGGATGCCAGGCTGACTAGATATTATCTTAGTTGTGGATGTCACCACATATACTTAGAAGACAGGGTGGGGGCAGGTGGGCATTTGAATAAGCCATAAACAACATGCACACTTATAAAGTATTACTCCTAAGAGGTTTGGCCTATCAGCTGCCCTGGGAGATGGCCATTTTCAATGTCGATGTTCTCAGTCAGGGAAGAAGTTTACTCTGTGGAAAGTCCATTAAAGACACCAATGGAGATATGGTGGGACTCTGCTGTTCTAATTTCATGTAAGGATAGAAAGAATCCTCTCGAGTTCCCTGGAAGAGAGGGTCTGAGAATAAAAAGACTCAGTCTCAACTTTATTTCTGTAACCTGCTGTACAAGTTGGGCAGAATTGGTTCCCACCTGAGCTAGCCTCCAGTGTTTCGAAATACTGCCATGGGAAATTAGTCAAATTCTTCATTATATTCACTCCCTTGCCCCTCCTCCCAAAATATAAAGGGGAAGGAATTAAATAGAATGGATGAGTTCCTTCAGAAACTTGCCTTATTTACAGTGTTCAAGATTCCATTTATAAAGGCACTATATGTATATGCAAGCCTTGTTTTGTAAACTTTTAAAATTTTTCGTCTTTTAAGGCTCAGCAGTTCAAAGACCCTTCTGGAGTTACAAAATGAATAGCCACATGCTAACCTCAGAAACCCTAATTGAGCCAATGGCAGCAGGAGCTCCATGGGCCCAGCAGAGGTATGGAGAGTGCAGCACGGGGCTGTTTGTATAGCTGCTCCCTGCCTGAGGGCCACTGTAGCAGTTGGTGCAGTGACATGGCAGCTGAGCAAGTTTTGGGGAACATCGTGAGAAGCAGCAGATCAAGAGCCAGGGTGGTATCAGTAACTCGTTTCATTTTTTCCTCCTGCCTAGGGTCTAAGTGGTGGACTCTTTGATTTGCCTTCTCAGCTGGGTCTGTTAGCAAGCTGGGCATGACTTCAGAACTGGCACTTACGTCCAGGCAAGGTCTAGCCGTGAATTCCTGGGCTGGCATTGGCTGGCCTCTTTACCCTAGCAGAAGGAAGCTCAGGGAAACACAAGGGCCCTGGCAGTAGCAGGGCCCTTGGGGCTTCTTTAGTCAGCCCAGCAAACCATGTTTTCCAGCTGCTTAAGATTTGGTTTGTGGGATAAAATTCCCTTCTCAAGGCTGGTCTCACCCAACAGGAAGAGTTAAAATCACTGTGATTTTTATCCTCAACTGAAGACGTTAGAAAGTTTATCTGGATAATCAAAAGAGTTTTGAAAAACAAAAAAAATAAAAGCATAAACAAAAATAAAGAGTTTTGGATGTGTTCTGAGGACATAGGACATATAAATACATCAATGAGAAATGGACTTTAATGGCTATTAATTGTAATGAACAATACTCAGGTGAGGAGTCAACATTCATGGGTTTCAAGAACCTATACTTTTGCGCTGTTGTGATTTAAGAAACTGGAAATATTGTGCCAATTGCTTTGAGTTGCCGTAACCATGGTGTCAATTTGATTACTCACTGATATCTTTCTTAAAAGATAGACCTTTGCTTCCTACAACTTTTTGTATATGATTTTTAAAAGTGCATTCCCAGAAGCTGCTGGTCAGACTCCCTTAGCCATGACGGCTGAAAAAGATTTTTAAAAATTGCTTGTGTTTGTTTGCTCTCTGCCATTCGCCTCGTGTGGAAAACATTATAACAGCCACTCTATTTTTCCCTCTCATTTTCATGAGTAGAAACAGTAAGGTGGGGGTGGGGTTCTTATGGGAGCGTTGGACTTAGATGCTACCTGCTGAACACAGAGACTATTTCTATGATAAACTTAACTTGGAAACCCTGCTTTGTCCTGACTGAGTCAAGCTTTTGTAATACTGGTTGATTGTTTAGTTTTGATCTTGTCCTCCTAGTTTTTTGGGTAATGGTTTGAGGGAATTGTTTGCGAGAGGTTTTAGAGTTTTCTTGTTAGGTAGATAGTGTGTGTGTTGGGGGGGCGGTGTTTGGAGGAAGGGGTTACTGGGTCTTTGGAGTTTGATTCCCATATAGAATTGCCAACAGTGGAGCTCCCCAGCACATCTTTTATTTCTAATTCCTGGCAGGATCCTTCATTAAGAATGAACTTCCGAGTATTACACCCCCCCCCCAATTGTCACCCTCTGCCTTTTCAAGATTATGTACTTATTTAATTTTTTCCAGAATTTTACCACCATTGGTGCTTCGTGTTACCCTGCAAAGGGAATCCCAGAGCCTGATATCTAAGCTGCCTGGGCTTTTTCTCCCCTCCCTTTACCACCTTTCTAAGTAGCATCTCAGTATGGTGTGCATCTATGTCTTACACCTTTTGGAAATGAAAGAGGACTTAACCCACAACTAAGAAGGGTCTGATCCTGGACTAAGACCCTGCACACTGGGAAGAATGCTGGGCCCTCCTTAATCAGGCACTTGGCTCATGGGATCCTCTGTAGAATATTTTCCTTAACTTGCAAATAGAACGAATTCCTTAAGTGTCCGACATTTTAATTGAGTTTTACATTGCGTCAGAGATCAGCTTCTAATCTTGGACCTTCTACTTCACAATACTGGAGAGGTGTTTACAGAGATCTTTAGAACTACTATTAGCCATTCTAAGGATCTCTTATTATTTTTTAATCAGTAAATCAGATTTTAGAGAGGCAGTCATTTTGAAGAGGGGAGATAACTGGCTTTTACCAAAGAGGTGTTTGTCTTTAAAAAGAAAAGCAAAATATTTTCAGGAAAAAACTTAATTGGAGAAGGGCAGAGAATAACAGACTAAGAATACATATGTTCACATCCTCTTCTATAGAAGTTTAATCATATATATGAGTAAGATGATGAAAGAACTCTTTAAGGTAAACTCTTTGGGGTGAAAGATCCTGGGAAATTCTCTCAGGTAAAGAAAGCTTACAGCAGATGTATAATATATATGTCTTGAAAGATATTTATAAAAATATAAGAGGATTGTTTTGTCTTCCTTTATTAAAGATTGTTTTCTTACTTTGCAAAAAAAAGTCAAACAGTTTTATAGTCTGATAACTTAGGTAGGAAGTTTTGCAAAAAAAAATTTTTTTAACTTTTCTGAAACCAATTAGCTGTAGTCAAATTATGTGGTTAGCTTTTGCTTTATTAGAATTTCAAAATGTAATATGTATAGTAAATCTACTGCTGTTTGAAATTTATAATGATCTCTGAAGTGGTTAGGATTTTGGTAACTCAATTATTTTTTCCTTTTAGTCACAAAGCCAACTATGGATTTATATTTGTTTTTAGAATGCTAATTTTTCTATAAAGTATCTAAAGCTGACCAGTGTTTTCTTATGTAGAAATGCAAAAAGTTGCTAACTCTGTACTTTAATAAAATGAAAATTGAAAACCATGTTTTCTTTTCTCTCTTTTGTCAGTAACAAATATTTACAGTCCTCAAAGTAGTATTTCCAAAGATTTTGCCTTCAAATGTTAATCAGTTTTCTCCTAGCATCATAAAGTCTGTTCTGATTTTTGATGAGGCATATACAAACATGAAAAGTCAAAACCTTTTGTCTTCTTCCTTAAGAGCATCTGTGGAATGCTTCCACTTTCCTTTCTGCTTTAATCACTCCTTAGCTGATTACCCTGGAAGACTGACCATTGTTGGATACAGGCCACTCTAGAGACTTTAACCTTTGCTTTTCCCAGGAAGAATGTACCTGAATATTTTTGGGCCGCTGTGTATGTTTTGGAAGCGGGTGGGATCAAGGTAAGGACTTTTGATTCTGGGTATTTTCCAGGAAGTATTGCTTTGAGTTGACCAGTTAAAGTAACACATCTTCCTGCATCTAAGGAAGCTCCATTGATTTTGATTTCATAGCCCAATTTACATGCAAATGATTATGGTGAAACTAAAAAAAAAATGTCCTTCAACAAGTTGAATACAGCAAACGTCTGAGCATGGTCTAACTACAACTAAAGAGTGAGCCTACAACTATGAACAGAGAACATCCTGGACCTCATGTCTCCCTAACTGGAGAGGCAGAGCAGAGCCACACACCACTGACTTGCACAGTGAACTGTCTCCTTAATCCTGGTGGGAGGTTACTATGTGTATGTGGAAAGGGTTAGGAGACAGTCGAGTTGGGCCTTAAAAGGTATTTCTGAATGTTCTGTTTCATTCCATTGATCAGTATATGTCTGTATGTCTATCCTTATGCCAGTGACACACTGTCTTGAATATAAGAATTAGAGTAAATCTTTTAAAAAGGGTAATAATTTAAGTCTTCCAAATTGGTTCTTCTTTTTTAAACTTTGTTTGTTCTAGGTCTTTTGCATTTTCCTTTAAATTTTAGAATTAACCTATCAATACCCTTGGTTGGGATTGCATTGACTCTTTAGGTCAATTTGGGAAAAATTGAGATCATAACAATATTGAGCCTCTTGATCTATGAATATATCTTTTGTTTATGTAAGTCTTTAATTTCTGTTAGTAGCATTGTGCAATTTTTAGTGTACAAACTTGTAAATATTTTGTTAAATTACTCAAGTATTTTCCTTTCCTGAGTGCTTTTATAAATGATACAGATATATTTTTAATTTCATTATCCAGTTGTGAGCTACAAGTAAATAAATACAGATGATTTTTATATCCTCTCCTGTTTTGTTTTAGTGTACTGCGGCAAAGTGGCAACAAGCTTTCCAAGTTTTCTTGGTTTTGTTTCCTTCCCTCCCCCAATTATCTGGCTCTTCCTTCTCCTTTATCTCTGTTGTTCCTCTCTTGCACATTTTTAATTTCTTTCACTCATGACAGTTTGTCATCTATGTGAAGCCCCATACTGAAGGGGATCCCTGCCAGATCAGAGTCAAGAGTTCTTAGTGGCTAGGCCATTTCAGCTCCTTTAGATTTAACCTTATACCTGCCTATTACTGGAGTTGGCAAAACCCTGTTGCTTTCAGCTGCTGTTCCTCAATTGAACTTTACAGTGAGTTCCTGTTGGCTTTTGGGAGTTCTTTTGTTCTCAGGTACTTCTGTTAGGGCTATTGAGGTTTGTCCTCACTTGTATTTTGGAGTTCATCTCTTTTTTTTTTTTTTTTTTTCTTTATTAGAGAAATACAGGATTCCCACATACCACTCCACCAGCAAAACCTTGCATTGATGTGGAACACTTGTTACGATTGATGATAGCACTTTTTAAATAATTGTACTGTTAAAGCCCATAGGTTAACTTAGGGTTCACCATGTAGTGTAGTTCTATGGATTTTTTTTTTTTTTAACTTTTATTCTGTTACCATATACACAATCTAGCATTTCCCCCTTTAATCATATTCGGGTATATATTTCAGTGCTGTTAATTGCATTCACAATGTTGTACTACCATCACCACCATCCATTACCAAAGCATTTCCATCATTCCAAATTGGAATGTCAGAGTCACATTGCAGAATACCACATGAAATGGGAGAGATTTTTGCAGACATCTTTGGAAATACAATTAACCACACCCTCGAAATCACTTTCATCTCCTTTGTAGTAAAAGCCAAAGTCTTTACAGCGGCCTAAAACCCTACATGATCTCATCTCCAGCTCTGCCCCAACAACCTCTCTGATCTGTCTCCTATCACGCTCCTCCTTGCTCATTCTCTTCCCGCATTCCTGGCCGCCTTGTGATCTTCAGATTGATCAGGCACCATCCCCACTCAGGCTCTTGGCACATGCTATTTCCCTTACTGGAATGTTCTTCCCTTGGATATCCATTTGGCTCATTCTCTCACCACCCTCACACTTCTGCTCAAATATCCTTTTAGTGAAGTTCTTTCTGACCAGTCTATTCAAAATTTCACCCTTTTCCCTGAATCCTCTTGATGGGGATTGAATCATGTCCTCCACAAAAGCCCTGTTCAGATCCCAACCCTGGTCCTGGGGTGTCAACCTGTTTGTGAATAGGGCCTTTGAAGATGTTATTAGTTACGGTATGCCCAAATGAGTTTGGGCCTTGATCCAATATGGTTAAAGTCCTTATAAGCAAAGGAAGTTGGGCATGGAAAGAGAAGCCACAGGAGAATCAAGGAGCTGGAAGTCAACTGAGCCAAGCAGAGAAAGTAGAAGATGCCATGTGCTTTGCATGTGATGGAAAAACCAAAGAACCCTCTAGTTGCCTGCCAGCCAGATGATACAGGTCCTGGGAGGAAAGAAGCCTTCTAGCCACTGAAACCTTTAGTCAATAAATGCCTATTCTTTTTTTTAAGATTTTATTTATTTATCGCCGCCCCCCCCCCTGCTGCTTGTGCTCGTTGTGTCCATTTGCTGTGCGTTTTTCTGTGTCTACTTTTCTCCCTTTGTTGCCTTGTCTTGCTGCGTCAGCTCACCGCACCGCATGGGCTGGCTTGCCTTCACCAGGAGGCCCCGGGAATTGAACCGGGGGCCTCCCATATGGTAAACGGGAGCCCCACCGATTGAGCCACATCCGCTTCCCAAATGCCTATTCTTAAGCCAACCCATTGCATGTGTTTGTTTTAGCAGCTGGGAAACACACCAGTCAAAGAAAAAAAAACTGCACAGGACAGTGTTAAACAGGCAAGGATGACTTTATTCAGGGGCTCTGCTACAATGGGAGAGAGAGTAGAATTCAATTTCTTCAAAACAAAGCACAGCCAGCTTTTTAAGGGCTGGGAGTGGGATGGGGGGAAAGCACTAGAAAATAGTAAGGGGGTTGATCACTGGGGTGGGTGAGGGATTAACTGAGGTTGCTATTAGGACCCCTTGGTTCAGAATGGTTTATTTGCAGTAATTAAGCCACCAGGGGCCTCTCAGGTGCCAGGGTAGCTGGGGAGAGAGGAAGAGGGGCAGGGGAGATCAGGGATCTGTTTGATACTTAGAATAGTTAGGGTCTGAAGTTGTCTGCCCTGCCATACACAGTCTGAGTTGTTTTTCTCTGCAGTCCCACAGCTACAAGATTAGTTTTGCAGTAGTCAGACTGGGAAGGGAACAGGTAGGGGCCGGTGAGGAGTAAGGCCAGCAGTTTGGTAAAGAGAAAGAAAACCCATGTTGGTCAATCCCCTATCTTATGTTCCTGCTACAGAGCAAATGGACTTGTTTGCCAAATGGACTTGTTTGCCCGACGCACATAGAAGTGTGTTGACTGGCAAGGAGCCAGGAACTGGGTTTGGATCTGTCTTTCCCCATTAAAAGGGATTAGGGCATTTATGGGATTTAGACAAAGGGAGGTGGGGATAATGAAGTGATTGGTGGTGTATATATTCAAATTAAGGGCTCAAGTTGGCTTATAGTGTTTGGTTACTTACAAAATCACTTGAGTAAGAAGGGAAAGACTCAGTGCCTCCCAGCAGCCAGCTGGGAGCACCTGAGAACTGGTTAAACTTAGTTACAACGGAAGCAAAGCAAAGCAATGGAGTGACAAGAGCGTATTTAGCTACAATAATAAGTGAAGGTAAAGGGATGCATCTGGTTACAAGTGCTTTTTCTAACAGCTAAGCAATAAAAAGTGAATAAATCAGTTCAGCAACTGAAATAGCTACCTGAGTTTCTTGGGAGGGCTATGCAGCGGTTTCCTTCCTGCTTTATTCTTTTCCATAGCATTTATGACCATCAGACCTGCTGTACATTTGCTTATTTGTTTACCTTATCTCTCTTAGCACTAGAGTGTAAGTTCCTTGAAGGTAAGGATTTTTATTTGTTGTGTACAATGTTGTATCCCCAGTGTCTAGAATGGTATCTGGCCCATAACGGGTGCTCAGTAACTGAGTGATAAGTTAATGAGTGTATGACTGGACAAAAGAAAGACTGTGGGTGTCAGCAGTGGGCTAGAGAGCTTTGGTGCCTCCAGAAGGGCTTTGCATGCACAGATGTCTAAACTACTCAGTAGGCAGCATTCAGGAGCTGCTGGTGGGACAGTCAGTGGATGAAATCCTACTGGGCGTGTGCAAAGGCAGATGCTAGAAAGGATAGATTTGCGTATCTGATTTTTTTAAAAAGTGAGGTAATGACAAACCAAGAAAATGTAAGCAGTGTAAGCAATATAACCAAGGATTGGAATCTGTTTTTCAAAATGCCCTTATAAAGAAGATAAATACATTCCAATAGAAAAACTGATAACCAAACATGAAAATGACATTCACTCTTACAAGTAATCAAAGAAATTTTGTTTTATCTATCAAATGGCCAAATAATTTTAGCAAAGTGTTGAAGATGTGCGGAAAGGGACATTTTGATATTCTGTGATGTAAGTGTAGTTCACATTGCCTAGAGCATTTAGCAATATGTATCAAAAGCCTTAAAAAATGTGCCTTTTGACCTGGCTATTCCAATTCAAGGATTTGTCCTAAGGAATTGATAATAAATATAACTATTACAAGCATATCTTAGTGTTTCTGATAGCAAAATAATAGAAATAATTTAAATAAATTCAGAACAGCTGCACCCATAAATCTTAAGTAGCTAATAAAATAGTGTTGTAGAAAAAGATTTCATTGATTGCTTTCAGATGTATCGTTAAATGAAAAGTAATTTTTAAAACTGTAAATAGTGCTAGTCTAATCATGTATGCACACACACACACAGGAAATGTACCAAAATGCTCACCTATTGTTTTGTCTTCACAGCAGTACTCCCCACCCCTCTTCAACCCCCTCCACAGTTTGGGGATTGTTCTCATGGTTGTCAGCAAGAACAGCCATATTCCTTCCACACAACCTTACTGTTAATTGAGCCAGACACAGACTTTCAGTCTTTGTTGAGACAATTGTTCTCTTTCCAATGTGGATTGGGGACTGAAAGAATTAAACTTTAGAAAGGCTGTTCTCTTCAACCCGGGAGTTGGGAAGCTTAAAAGCTGTCGTTTGTGACTATTTGAGGCATCATGGATTGCGACACAGGGAGAAAACCAATTTGCAGGAAGGTGTAGGTTTAAAGTACATGTGCTAAGCAGGTGTGGAAGGAAAGAAGGAGAGGGAGAGGGAAAGGAAAGAGGAAGGAGGAGATAGAATGGACTCAGTGGATTTCCTGGGTTCTAGTCCCCAGTTCCAATCCATTATTAAGCCCAGCTTAATAAAATATTGATATCTAATTTTTATTGAGGACTTAATGTGTGCCTGGCATAATTCTTACAACAATCTTATGGTCATTATTGTTCTAATCATTTTACACAGGAGAAAAAGGCAAACTTTTCTTAAAATCTCACTAACTGGGATTACAGAAGCTGCCACATCTCTCCTTTTCCTCCCCTTTCTAGCTTTTCTCCCTCCTCTTATTTATCCCCCAGGATCTTCTTTAACTCAGTCTTTCCTTTCATATATAGAGCTTTCTCTTGACTTCTGTATTTGTATTATTATTGTATCAGCAAGGAATTGCATTTGAGTGATAGAGACCATCACAGTAGCTTAAACACCTGGGATGCTCCTTCAGCAGCTGAAGGATGTTAGACCAAAGGTTACTTTGGTTTCTGCTTTGTGGCCCTGACATTGCTCACAGATCCATGTCATCTTCATTTCAGGCAGGAAGACCATAGAAGGGGGCAGGGCTCCTGGGAGAAAAGCAAGTTGCAGATGTTTTAGGGCAGAAAATACCAAGATGGTCCTGGAATACCTTGTTATTGCCAAAAAACAAGAATACTTTCAAAGACCCTTGAAGACCAGCTAAGTTATGTCTAGTAATGAATTTTATCTAGAGATAAAATTTGTAATTATAGTAGTGTGTATTTCTTGCATTTTAAGGTGATTTAAGAGACTGATATATTAGACATAATTTTTAAATAAAAATTCCTAAGAAGATATGAGTAATAAAGTTTTAAATCAACGCTTTAATGTTTTAAGTTATAATTTATTAAAACAATAAGGTTAAACATTTTAGGTTTAGAGTGTTTAAGTGTTTAGGAAGATTTTGTTATAGATGTGTGAGTCTCCTTTGTTGGGTGTTTGAAGGGCTTGAGAAAATGAAATGTATTAAAATTAGATTGTGGGAAGCAGATGTGGCTCAAGCAGTTGGGCGCCTGTCTACTACTACATGGGAGATCCCGAGTTCTGTTCCCAGTGCCTCCTAAAGAAGACACACAAGACAGCAAGCTGGTGTAATGGGCTGGCATGGCGAACTGATGCAACAAGATGATGCAATGAAGAGACAGCTAGAAAACACAAGATACACAATAAGTGGGGAGCGGAGATGGCTCAAGCCAATGGGTGCCTCCCTCCCACAGGGAAGGTCCCAGGTTCAGTTCCCAGTGCCTCCTAAAAAGAAGACGAGCACACAGCAAGTGGACACAGCAGACAGCGAGCGCAAACAACAAGGGGGGAGAAAGAAAGAAAATTAATCTTTAAAAAAAAAATTAGGTTGCAATTTGAAATTTCCAAAGAACTTAACTTTTAAAGTTTTGATAAAAGTAACATACATTTAAAGGCTCAAAAATTCAATTTTAGGACATATAATTTTAATATGTAAAATATAATTTGAAATTCAAGCAAATATTTATTTCAATGCATAAAAGTTCTTGCAAGACAAGAAAAACTGACATTTTGGAAGTAAGTGTATCAGTCAGTGTAGGCTGTTGTTCTGTGGTAACAAGCCACCTCAAAAGTCTCAGTGATTTACAATGATTACATTTTTTTTCCAGCGTTCCCTCACACTCTACCTGCATAATGTGTCTTTGCTTGAGAGAGTTCTAGATTCTGTGACGCCAATTAAGAGACTAGAGAGAGAAGGACCAGCATGGAATAGCCAAGTCTTGAGTGGAAGGGTTGCATCCATATAATGCATAAAGAGCTTGATGAGATGAAGAGGACATGGAGTGGAGAAAGCTGGTTTGGGGAAAGAGTTTGGAAGGCTTCAGAAAACTTGAATTATGAGGTAATTGGTAAAGAGAGAAAAGTGGGGATATGAACCAAATCCCTTAGCATCCTGAGATATAGGAGTAAAGAATAAAATTTGCTTTAAAGTATTTTAATGTGATATCACATCAGAACTAACTAAATCACAGAGATTTCCAGGTTTGTTAGGGTTTATTTACTTATTTAACAAAAGGCTGTGTTGCAGTTGTGTTTACTAGAGATTGTACAATATATGGTTGCATCTTTTAACTGATCTAATGTTTTAAAAAATTGAGGCAAAAAGCAGCAGAAAAAACATTGGCTAAAATGTACACATATAAATGGCATCCAAACAATAAATTCAAATGGGAAGTATATTTAAGCTGATTTGGAATTTTTACTTACTTTGATAAATCCTAAGTAACCCATTTGTTTTAAGATTTTTTCCATGCCTGAAGACTGAGTTTCTATATTAACATCATTTTACTTCATGGATAGAGTAGGTCCTCAGAGAATCTTCAGACTGAGAATCAAAAGCACATTGACTTAGGGTTCTCTGGGGAAACACAGTTTGGCTGGAGAGAAAGGGAACTTCAGGTTTCAGGAATTTTTAAATCCAGAGTCTCATACTCTATACAATGATTAAATTTTAGTTCTCACTCACATTACATGTCAACTGTGGACTGTCTACAGTTCTGCTCTGAATTATCTTCACTCTGATGAAGCAGCCCCTATTTGGGGCACTACTAGTCTCATGGAAGAGGGAAAGAGAGAACATGGCAGAATCACATGCCGATGACTCTTAAAGCTTCTACTTAGAAATGGCACACATCAATTCTGTTATCATTGAATTGTTCAAAGCAAGACTCATAGAACTCAACAGGAGTACAACAGGGTGGGGACATATAACTCTCCCGTAAGAAGAGGCACTTCAAGCCACATACTTGATGCAATGAGACAGGAAAGTATTATCCTCCTTCTATGTGGGGCAGTAAATATTTTGAACAGTAATACAGTCTATCAGAGGAGGATATGGGGATTTTAAAAGAAAAATCTTAACACTTCCTTTTATTCCCTGTCACACATGCCATCAATGTGTCCTATAAGTGATTATGTCTGGGTATTGGAATTATGATTTAAATTTTCTTCTTTGTGTATTCTCATATTTTGAAATTTTTCTACAATTAATATATATATATATATTTTAAAGATTTATTTATTTATTTACTTTGTCCATTTTAAAACCCCCCCTTACCCATTTTGCTGTTTTGTGTCCATTCGCTGGGCAATTCTCTGCCATCTCTTCTTATCCTCCTCCTCCATTCTTCACCAGGATTCAATCCTGGAGACATCCGATGTAGGAGAGAGGTGTTCTGCCACCTGTGCTACCTCGGTTCCTGGTTTCCGGAGCTTTCGGAGCATCTCGTCTTGACTCTCCCCTGTTACGTCATCATTTTGCTGCGTGGCTCCTGGGGCCTGGAGGCTCACCGGCACACACAGCCTGGCAGCCCATGTGCCTTCTATATATATATTTTTTTTTA
Source organism: Tolypeutes matacus (assembly GCA_026826555.1). NCBI lineage: Eukaryota > Metazoa > Chordata > Mammalia > Cingulata > Chlamyphoridae > Tolypeutes > Tolypeutes matacus. The sequence goes on from JAKSZT010053785.1 coordinate 4,532,212, forward strand.
ATTTTACCGGGAGGTCCCAGGGATCAAACCCAGGTCCCTCCATATGGCAGACAGACACCCAACCATTTGTACTACATCTGCCCCCAATATATATTTCTTTTGTAGCCAGATTAAATTATAAATTTTCTTTGGACAAAAAAAGGCAGTGGATCACTAACTTGTTTTTTTTGATGCAGGAAGGGTGGTAATATCTAGAATGGTGTTTGAGAATGAACTCTCTCACAACATTGAAGGAAGAAATGCAGGTTGGAGAACTTGTGTTTTAGGTATTTCTCTATTCAACCTGTCAGCTTTGAAAAATGTGGCTATGAAATGGAGTGTGTTCATTAAATAAATAAGAAATCAGTAAATGATGAGTGTTTGTAGGTTGAGCGGGGAGAGCATAGTCTCATGAAGGCTTGGAGGCATCTTGCATTACAAAATACATTCTTTTGTGGTTATCTGGCTGATGTCATGAAATTCTGACTTTTGTCACCAGGGAAGATTAGGTTTCTCCTTGGCAGGAAACTTCATAGTTAATACAGTTTGGATCTCACTGCATACTGTCCCAAACTTTTTTTGTGCTTAATTGACTTTTCATTTTCTTCTGATTTTACAGTCAGTCCTGATCTTACTGATGAACTAGCTTTTTATGATCCAAATTGGACCACTGCTTAGGTGGTTGTTTCTGTCCTAATTATAGTTGGCGGCCAAGACTAAATCAGATTTTCAGTTCTTTTTCTCCTCAACCCCTCCCACTCATTTCGACTTTTCAGTATCCAAATGAATTTTCATAATGTTGACCCTAAAGTGTTGTTCTCTTCCTCTTTGTCGAGTGGAGACACAAAAACCACAAAACCACCTTGACTGGTGACTAATAAGCTCCTCTCCTCCCCCTCCCCCTGATAGAATCCCTGAACTGAACAAACTTTAGATCAGGATTTAGGAAAGCTTATGATTCAGCCTCATGACTCTGTCAAATGGTGATAAAATCAACTTCTCCCTCAGTCTTTTTTGCATTGTTTCAAGGAAGAATTGTATTTACATATCTTGTACTTGCTACTCCATGATCTATTCTTGATTTGTATGATGAAATCTCTTGAATCAGTTTGCTCTTTTCTAACTTCAGTGCTGCTTTCTTCGTTCCAGCCTGGGTTACTGCAACAGCTGTTCCTCAGGGTCTCCCCATCTTCAGACACCTCCAATCCATTCTCAGCCATGGTGAACTTTCAGAAATGTAAGCCAAAGCATCTAGATCACTCCCCTGTGAGAATCCTGTTGCCTTCTTGGTATACTCATGGTGTTCAAGCTCCTTCAGAGCTAGTCCCTGTTCTTCTTTCCAGTCTACTTCCCACTACTCTTACCCCAACTTACCACTTGTCAACTTATAGTACTACTTTTGGTGTACCCCCTCCCTCCCCCCATATACATGGTACTCTTTCTGGACAATGAACCACTATAAATGGAATTACTTCTGCCTGGAATACTCTTCCATCCTCTATTTCTGCCAATCTCCCTATTCTTCAAGACTCCTTTTGAGTATCATGTTCTTTAGGAAGTACTTCTTGGCAGCCATCTCCTCAGCCCAATCTTTCACCTGATTTAGGTGAAGGATTGAGCATAACACTTTTCACAGTATTGTAATGTCCATTTAAATGGTGGTAACCCCCTCTTCTTGAGGACAGAGATTATGTCTGCAATTGCTATTTGCCAAATGAATGAAGGGGGAATGCCTTCATAAGGAAAATTAGTGAGTGGACCATGTTCGTAAGTGATCCTGGAATTGGGAGGCAAGTCTTGTACTGTCAGGAAGGCAATGGACCCTTTTTGGGTTGTATGCCCCTCTATATTTTTTTCTAGGAAGATCCCGATCCTCTTTCTTCCTTCTACATGGTTACAGGGATGGGCTTAGTTTCCCAGCTGCTAAAACAAATACCATGCAATGGGTTGGCTTAATAGCAGGAATTTATTGCCTCACAGTTTCAGAGGCTAGAAGGCTTGCTTCTTTCCAGGTCAGTGTCTTCTAGCTGGTTGGTAATCTTTGGGCTTCCTTGGCTTTTCCATCACATGGCAATGCACATGGTGGCATCTTTTCCTTTCTCTTCCAGATTCCATTGACTTCCAGCTTCTTGCTTCTCCCCATGGCTTCTTTCTCTGTGCCCAATTTCCTTTGCTACTAAGGCCTACAGCCATATTGGATCAAGACCCACCCTCATTCAGTATGGGCACACTTTTTTTTTTCTTTTTTTACCGGGAGGTCCCAGGGATCGAACCCTGGTCCTCCCTATGGTAAACAGGAGCTCAATTGCTTGAGCCACAGCCGCTTCCCAAAGGTACACTTTTAACTACTAATATCTTCAAAGGTCCTGTTTACAAATGGGTTCACACCCACAGGACCAGGGGTTGGTGCCTGAACATGCCTTTTGTGAGGGACGTAATTCAATACCCAACAGTTGCTGATTGTTCATAAGCAAGCCTGCCCACAACCACTCCCCACCCAGGGTGGGGGTTTGGGGGACTCAGTTTGTGAATTGATCTAGGATGGTACCTGATCCAAGGTGGTCCAGTCTGGATCCCTCCTCCAGGAACTTAGAATCAGGAGCGGGGCTGGGAACTCCTCTATCCATGTAGCTAGACAAGTACCATTACACACAGGCACTGTCCATGGCCATGTTTCCTACCATGTGGACTAGAGAATGAGAGCTGTCTGTTTGCAAAAAGACAAAATAAAGTGAGTATTTTGAGAGAAGACGCAAGATAGGGACCTCTGGGTCTAGGATTTTCCTGTGGCTTAGACACTTTCCTGACCTTGAGGTTCTATGAAACACTCCTGTAGCTTTATATTAAATTTTACTTTTATTATTAGAATGTGTATGAATAATATACATTACTAAAAGCATCTCATATATCACTTTATCTCTCAGAGCCCTCAATCTTCCTTAAAAGTAGGAACAATATCTATATCTACATATGTCACTGGGAAGCTTTAAAATTTTTCTTAAACCTGGTTAAGGACATAATATGTGTGAAAACCTTTCTGCTTTTTGAGAGAGGGTATTTTAGGATAATAAGCACAGAAAGTAGGGTAGATGCATCAGGCTGGGAAACCGTATGCCAGGACATATAACAAGCCAACTTCCCCTTCCATGATATCCAGGGCTGGTGGGGAAGAGTGGGTAAACACTGGCAGATCTCTCTCTTAGCTTCCCAGCTGCTAAAGCAAATACCATACAATAGGTTGGCTTAAACAATGAGAATTTATTGATTCACAGTTCAAGACTAGAAATCAAGGCTTCACCAAGGTGATGTTTTCTTACTGAAGGCTGTGGCTTTCTAGGGCTGGCTACCAGTGATCCTTGGTTCTTGGCTTTTCTTTCACATGGCAATGCACATGGCGATGTCTTCTCCTTTCTCCAGGTTCTATTGACTTTTGGCTTTGTTCTGTGGTTCTCTCTGTGTATCTGAATTTCACTATGCTTGTAAAGGACTCCAGTAATCTGGGTTAAAGCCCAGCCTGATTCAGTTGGGCCATAGCTTAACTGAAGCAACATCTTGAAGAGATCTATCTTGTTTACAATGGGTCCACACATAACAGAATGTGGATGAAGACCAAGAACATGTCCAAACTGGGGTATACAGGTCAATCCACATAAGCCCCAATATTCTCAGGCTTGGAAAATTGCTGGGAGAATGAAGGCAAGCACATTGGGCTTCTTTTCTCCCCCTAACTATAGAAGTTTACAAAGCAATTGTGCATAAAATACAGGATTCCCGTGTGCAACCCCACCACCAACAGTGGTGGGGAACATTTTTTACTGTTGATGATAGCACTTTTTAAATATATAACTACTGTTTTTCTTTTGTTAATAAAAACATTTATTTTGCATTTTATATAGAACAACCTGAAGTCTGCAACATGACTTGACAGTTTTCCAGGGGTTTACAGACAGTGTGTCCATCTCAATAGTGTGGATTTGGTAATTGGGGACCCACACAAACACAGGCAGGAGTTGTAAGGGAGGAAGGGGCCACAGCAGGAGTGTATTCCAACCCTTTCTTAAAGAAAAGGCAGTAGAACATTCTGAGTCACTGAAAACCTATGCAAATGGGGCTTCTAAAGCAAACACTGTACTTTGAGCTCTTGGGGAAAAGATCGGAAAAGGACCTTGATAAATAAGGGGGTATTTTCATGTAGCAGGGGGTGAAGAGGGAGGCTTACTATTTTTAATGCCCTCAGCCCCAGGACCAAAATATTCAATAAGGACCATGTACAATCTCAAATCACTGACCTGTTCAAAAAAGAGATGACAGTACCCCTGGGGCCAGACCATGAAGATAGCATTCTGGTCATTCCCAATTACCTATTCTATGCCCTATAGTCTATTAGGAAAAAAAAATGGTCAGAAGGTAGTGGCTTGTTTTCTGTGGAAGATAAAGCTTAGTTCATAGTAATCACTTATAAAGCCAAATGAATGAGAAAAGGACCACAGATCAGACAGTGGTTTATACAATCTGCTGATAAAAGTTCTCTAGTAGAGACCAAGAGAGGAGGGCCCGTGAATCCTATGGCAGGAGAAGGGGCAGAGTCCTGGTTTGCTGGCCTAATGTGGGCTGGACAGAATAGAAGAACCAAAAGCTCCAAAGTGACCGCAAATTCTCTGTAACCAGCTTTGACCCAGAGAAAAGAGAGGCTAGATTCCCACACTAGAGATGGCAGGGGGCCAAACCTGGCATATATCACATGTGTTAGTACTGGTCATCTTATAGTTGATAGGCAACACGTACCAGGAAGGGCAAGGGAGCTGGTTCGGGGAGAGGGAATCAGTTTTCATCTTTTAAAGCCTTGATTTAGATTTTAACCTCAAACTTATCAGTGCCTCAGATACAATTTAATCTTAAGTTTTTAAAGGCCCTGAAACAAAAGACAGAAGTGTAATTTTTTTAAGTTTTCTCACTTTCTGGTAGTCAGTTTTCACCCAATCTCTAGTTTTACCCTGACTTAGAATCCACAAACTTCATCAAACCATTCGTGCTCATGGACTTGGGTCTCTCTAGAGGGAAGCCTGGGGCTCGGCTCCAGATGAGCTGTGCCAGTACTCCCAGTGCCTGTGACACTCCAAACAGGACCCTGTAGTAATTCATCTCCTTCATGCCATTGTACTGGAGCAGTGCTCCACTGTGAGCATCTACATTGGGCCAGGGATTCTTGTTCTTGTTCTGCTGTAAGAGAACATTGGACACAATCTTGCACAACTGAGCTTAAACATGGGGTCATTAGGCAGGTGTTTCAGAGCAATCTCTCACTGTCAGACATATTGTGGAGCCGTCTTTCTTTCTTTCCTTCTTCCTCCCTCCCTCCCTCCCTCCCTTCCTTCCTTCCTTCCTCCCTCCCTCCCTCCCTTCCTTTCTTTCTTTCTCTCTTTTTTTAACAATTTATTGAAGTATATCATTCATACATGAACATACATAATATAAGTGTTCAGTAAACATAGTGATCTTACAAAACAAACATGCATAACATCATACAGGGCTCCCACACATCACCTGCCCACAAACACCCTGCATTGTTGTGAAACATTTGTTAGCAAATCATGAAAGAGCATCGTCAAAGTATTACTACCAACTATAATCCATATCTTACTCCCTATACATTTTTTTCAGGATTATTTATTTATTTACTTTTATCCATTTTTTATCCCCCATCCCCGTTTTTGCTGTTTCTGTGTCCATTCGCTGGGCAACTCTCTGTGTCCATTTCTTGCTCTCTCTTCTCATCTTTCTCCTCCTGTCCTCACTGGGATTCAATCCTTGGAACCTCTGATGTGGGAGAGAGGCGTCCTACCTCCTGCACCACCTTAGTTACTGGTTTTTCACTGTGTCTTGTCTTGGCTCTCCCTTGTGTCACTCTCCTGTTATGTCATCATCTTGCTGCATGGCTCGTGGGGCCTGGTGGCTCATGTGTCTTCTATATTTTTCTTTTTTTAAAATTTTTACCAGAGGTCCCAGGGATTGAACCCAGGTCCCTCCACATGGGATACAGATGCCCAACCACCCGAGCCACATCTGTCCCCCCGCTATATCTCATAAGGGTGACCAAAGATACCCAAAGTTACAGTCTTTTCCCATAAAGGATGGTCATATAATAAATCAGTCTTAGTTTATTACCAGCATTCTAAAAAACAGACCTAGGGAGAAAAACTAGGTCTGGGGACACATGCATGGTTTCTAATATAGCGAATTTTTAGCCTACCCTGATTATCACAAAATTAGGTCAGCAGGAGTATTCACAGGAGCTGTCTTTCTTAATACACCATAGCCATAGTTTGGGACAACTCGCCCTGAGTCGAGTGTGTTCCAGATGTAGTCTCCTAATTTCTCATCTGACACATCTTTGCCAATTTCCTTTTGTATTTGTGTCAGCCATACAAGCACTTCTTGATTTACCAGTCCATGTAAGGGACGTGCCAGCCCGTTCATGGCTGCTACGAAGGCCAAGTAGGGTTCTGAAAGGGCACTGCCCACCAAGTAGCTGGTATGGACACTTACATTGCCGCCCTTGTGTTGTCTGTGGATGGTGAGGTACATGCGCATGAGGTCAGTGAACTGAGCATCAGGAGAGCCTAACGTGTTGGTGAAATTGTGGGACTAGCCCAGCTTAGTGCCAGTGGTCCCAATACTGCTGCTCTCTCGGTAGAGGTTCAGGTAGATCTTGGCTGCAACACAAGGTAGCTTTGCAATCAGAGCCATACAGTCTTCCTAAATCAACTTCCTGTACTTGATTTGATTGACACTCTCTGAATCTGCTCGGGCAAAGTTACTTTCACTGTTAAGGGCAGTAATGGCTGCATTGAACAGAGACATGGGATATAGATTGGTGGGAAAGTTGTCCAGCATGGTGACCACATGGGAAGTCCTGTTCTATACTGTTTGGCCACTGTAGCTTTGTAATATGCTTTAAAGTCAGGAAGTGTTTGCCCTCCAAAGTTGTTCTCTTTCAAGTTGTTTTTGGTTGTTTGGGGCCCTTTACCCTTCCAAATAAATTTGATAATTGGCTTTTCCATTTCTGCAAAGTGATTTGTTGGAATTTTTATTGGGATTATTTGGAATCTGTTAATCAATTTGGGTAGTGTAGCAGTTTGGCAGTTTGATATAGTTATGAATTCCAAAAATAGATATTGGATTATGCTTGTAAACTGGTCTTTTAATCTGGGCATGATTAAGTTATGATTAAGGTGTTGATTAGGCCACATCAGTAGGACGCTGAGCCCCACCCCTTGGTGGGTGGGGTCTCAAAGATAAAAGGACACAGCAAAGGACAGAGTTGGAATAGTTTTGATGTTGGAGTTCTGATGAGGAAGGAGAGAAGGCCCCTGGAAAAGAGACGGGTTGTTCGCCTGACAGTTCACAGCTGGCCCTGTGGAGAGGCAAAGCCTAGAGAGCCTCATAGTCTACAGCTGACCTTGTGGAGGAAACAGAGGAGCTGAGCCCAGAGATAAACGGAGCTCCAGGAAGAGAGGAACCCAAGAAGCCTGAACCCTGGCAAACGTCGGCAGCTGTCTTGCTCCAACACATGGCAACAGACTTTGGTGAGGGAAGAAACTTATGCTTTATGGCCTGGTAACTGTGGACTTCTATCCCAAATAAATATCCTTTATAAAAACCAACCAATTTCTGGTATTTTGAATCAGCACCCCTTTTGGCTGACTAATACAGGTAGAATTGACGTATTAGTGATATTTTGTCTTCCAGTCCTTGAACACGTAATGTCCTTCCATTTATTTTGCTCTTCCTTGATTTCTTTTAGCAATTTTTTGTAGTTTTCTGGTGTACAAGTCCTTTACATCCTTGGTTAAATTTATTCCTAGATATTTGGTCCTTTATTTGCTATTGTAAGTAGATTTTTTTCTTGATTTCTTCCTCAGATTGCTCATTACTGGTGTATAGAAACTGCTGATTTTTGTGTGTTGATCTTTATCCCTCCATTTTGATGAACTAATTTATTATCTTTAGTAGCTTTGTTGTAGTTTTGGGACTCCCTACATATAGGATAATATCATCTGCAAATAGTGAAAGTTTTACTTCCTCCTTTCCAATTTGGATGCCTTTTATTTCTTTTTCTTACCTAACTGCCCTGGCTAGAACTTCCAGTACAATGTTGAATAACAGTGGGCATCTTTTTCATTCATCTAGAGATAGTTACTGGTTTCTCTTGCAATTTCTTCCTTGATCAACTGAATGTTTACGAGTGTGTTTAAATTCCATATAAATGTGAATTTTCCATTTCTCTACCTGTTATTGATTTCCAGCTTCATTCACTATGGTCAGAGGAAGTGCTTTGTATAATTTCAAACTTTTTAAATTAAGACTTGTTTTGTGACTCAACATGTGGTCTATCCTGGAGAATGATCCATGTGCATTTAAGAAGAATGTATATCCTGCTGTTTGGGGGTGTAATGTTCTGTATATGTTCTGTATACGTCTATAAGTTCTAGATCATTTATTATATTATTCAAGTTCTCCATTTCCTTTTTGATCCTCTGTCTCCATGTTCTATCTTGATGAGACTGGTGTATTGAAGTCTCCAACTATTTTTATAGAAAAGTCTATTTCTCCCTTAATTTTACCTCATGTATTTGGGGCATGATGATTTAGGTGCATAAATGTTTATGATTATTTCTTCTTGGTGGATTCCCCTTTTATTAATATATAGTGTCCTTCTTTGTCTCTTGTAACTTTTTGCATTTACATTCTATTTTGTCCAATATTAGTATAGTAACCCTAGCTCTTTTTTGGTTACTGTTTGCATGGAATATCTTTTTCCAACCTTTCACTTTCAGCCTATTTGTGTCATTGGGTCTAAGATGAGTCTCTTGTAAACAGCATATAGTTGGATCATACTTTTTTTATCCATTCTGCCAATTTGTGTCTTTTGATTGGGGAGTTTAATATATTAACATTCAATGTTATTATTATAAATGAAGTATTTACTTCAGTCATTTTATCCTTTGATTTTTATATGTCTCATGTTTTTTCAAATTTTTATCCTTTTAGTTGCCATTACTGATTATCTTCATTTCTTCACTCTACTCCAGGACTCTCTCTTTCCTCTCTTTTCCTTTCAACCTGTAGAACTTCTTGTTGACATCAATTTCTGTTTATCTGTGAATTTTTAAAACTCACCCTCATTTTTGAAGGGCAGCTTTGCTATATAAAGAATTTCTGGCTGGTAGTTTTTCTCTTTCAGTGCCTTAAATATGTCATACCACTGCCTTCTTGCTTTCATGGTTTCTGATGAGAAATGACACCTAGTCTTACTATCGGTCCTTTGTAAAATGTGACAAATCACTTTTCCATTGCTGCTTTCAGGATTATCTCTTTATCTTTGGCTTTTGACATTCTGATTAGTATGTGTCTCAGAGTAGGTCTATTAAGATTTATTTAGTTTGAAGTTTGTTGGATTTCTTGGACATGTATATTAATATGCATTTTAGTGTCTTTCATAAGAGTTGGGAAATTTTTGCCATTATTTCTTCAACTATTCTTTCTGTCCCTTTTCCCTTCTCTTTTCCTTTTGGGACACCCATGACATATGTTTGTGCACTTCATGCTGTCATTCAAGTCCCTGAGAACCTGTTCATTGTTTTTTCATTCTTTTTTCTATTTGTTCTTTTGTCTGTAAGATTCACTGATTCTGTCTTCTACCTGTTAAAATCTGCTTTTGTTTTCCTCTAGTGTATCTTTATTCTTTTCTATTGTGTCTTTCATAATTTCTGTTAGGTTTCTTTTTATAAATTTCAAATTCTTCTTTATGCTTACACAGTATCTTAATGCCCTTTATCTCTTTAGCCATATTTTCCTTTATCTCCTTGAATTGAATTAGGAGATTTGGTTGATTAGTTGTTCTAAATTCTGTGTCTCCTCTGAAGTTTTAATTCATTCTCTTGACTGGGCCATATCTTCTTGTTTCTTAGTCTGGCTTTTCTTGATGAGTCTGATTATCTTGATGCGTTTGCTCTGTAGTCAGTTTCTCTCTCTTGCCTGGGGTTTTATTGTTAACTGGCTTTGTGTTAAGGCTCTTCTTTGAGGCTTGGCTCAAATTATTCTAGATCTTTAGACTAGCCTGTGTGTACCTGATCAGATTTTACCATATTATTCAAGTTCTGTGTTTCCTGATCCTCTGTCTTGATGAGAGTTGTGTATTGAAGTGCTGTATTTCCTCTGTTCCATCTCTGACAATCTTGATCTGTTCTGTTTGTTTTTATTTTGCCTCTGTAGTTTTTTTTCCCACTTATTTCACTATCTATGGCTGCTTTTGCCTAGAATACAAATTCTGGGAGGAGGATCACCTCGGAGAGGACTTTCACAAGTCAGTTTTACCCAGCCAAAACAGAGCCAGGGACCCATGACAGGAGTGTAGACCCACTCTGAAGTGCCCTGGGGAGGGGATCAGGATGGATGCCAAAAGCCTCTTTGACTGCTCCCCAAACCTGTGCTTTCCTGGCCTTTCCAGAAGATGGTGCCCTTTTGTAACCTGTGCCTTGCAGCCTGAGGAGGCTCTGCATCTTTACCTCTCCACTGCCTCTGCCCCTATCTGGAGTGGGGTTGAAACAATGGTTGCTGCCATTTTGGTGTGGGTTGAAACAGTAGCTCAGAGGCAGGACCCAGTGATCTGAATTCACAAATCAAAAAACCGTGATCAGTGCTTGGCCATGTTCCCATCCTCCCCACCCCATTCTTGGGGAGAGGATTTTCATGTCCCTTACTGACAACAGCAGCTAGCCATGGACTCGGCCCCAAGGTGCCTGCCACAAAAATGGGGCATGGGTGCTAGCAGCTGCCATAAGAGCTACTCACAGTTCTTTACATACTTTATCAGCTTCTTCCTCTTGGTCTTCCCTGGATGCTGTACAGTGTTCTTCTGGCCCAAGGAGCCCCAGAACAGTTGTTTCAAACAGTTTCTGCCCGTTTACTAACTGTTTTGGAGGAAGGACTGAGTCCTGAAGCTCCCTATTTCACCATCTTCCCGAAGTCCTAGCACATTGGTCTTTGAAATCCAACTTTATTTTCCTTGATAGCAGCTCCACTTTGGATTTGTGGGATAGTAAAATGGGGAGTGGATCATATTTTCTCTTAAAGCTGAAACTAATACCCAGACTCTTTTGTCCTCACTAGATTACATAAGGGTATAGAGCCCCCTAATATATAACTGAACACAAGGAACTGAGCAAATACAAAGCTAAAAAGATGCAGTACCTGGGTATTATCTAATCTAACTTCTACCACCTCCCTGCACCAATTTTTAAAAAGTAATAGAGGGGGCGGATGTGGCTCAAATGGTTGGGCGTCCATTTCCCATATGGAGGGACCTGGGTTCGATCCCTGGGACCTCCCGGTAAAATAAAGAAAAATATATTTAAAAAGTAGTAGAAAAAATAGATTTATGGAATATATTAATGTTCCATTGTTGCTGTTACCACAAGCTTAGCAGCTCAACACAATACAAATTTATTAGTTCACTGTTCTGTAGATCAGATGTCTGGATGGGCTTGGCTGGGTTCTATGCTCAAGGATCATACAGCCAGGAATCAAGGTGTTGATCATACAGCCAGGATCATACAGCCAGGAATCAAGGTGTTGGCTGGGATGGGCTCTTCTCTGGAGGGTTTGGGAAAAATCTGCTTCCAAGCTCATTCAAGTTATTGGCAGAATCCAGTTCCTTGTGGTTATAGGTCTGAGGTCCCTGCTTACTTGTTGACTATCAGCCAGCAGCCACCACAGCTCTACAAGTCCATCCACATTCCTTCTCCCGTGGTCTCCTCCATCTTCAAAGCAGCAATTGCTTCTCACACTTTTAATCTCTCAACTTCCCTTTCTTTCTTCTTCTTCTATAGTTTAAAGGTCTCATGTGATTATATAAGGCCCACTTGGATAACCTCAATATTTTAAGGTCAGTTTACTGGGGACTTTAATTACATCTGTAAAATCCTTTCACAGAAGTACCTAGTTTAAAGTTTAAATTAATAAACTGGACATGGGAATCTTGGGGAGGCCATATTTAGAATTTTGCCTCCTTCAGAGGGATTATGATTTATACTATAAAGAAATGTTTAATATAATAAAACTCTTACACCAATGCTGGACTATGTAATTATTATTTGGAGGTGGACAACAGAGAGGAGCATTTCCTGACCACCTAGGTATTAACTGGGATAAGTAAAACTACTGTAAAAAATAGATCCAAAAAGATATGAGTTTATTTTTCATTTGCAAAAGTGTCCAGGGCAGGTATTTTGTTTGGTGGATGGCTGCTTCTACACAGTAATTCAGGGACCCAGGCTCCTTTCATACTGTGTCTCCCTAATTCTCTAGGGCCTGTCACCTGCATCCAACTGGTGCAAGGAGAAAGAGAAAAAGGAGAAGGCACATCTGTTCCTTAAGCTTTTGCACAGAACAGGCAAACATCATTTACGATCATATTCCCTTGGTAATAACTAGTCACATGGCCATGACTAACTGCAAGGGATGCTGGGAAATATAGTCTAGCTGTGTACTAGTGAATAGGAGGAAATGGATTGGTGAACAGTAGCAACCTCTGCCATGACCTACTATGTGTTGGCACTTTATATATTTCTTAAGACCACAACCCTGAGAGGTATATACAATTATTCATGCCTTACCTAAGAGGAAGCTGAGATCCAGAGATGTCAAGTAATTACCCAAGGCCCCAAAACTATTATGTGGAAGATCCAGGATTTGACCTCAATCCTGTTCAACTCCTAAACTCTTACTCTTTTCCAGTATATGTTGGTTTCTATGTGTACTGTTTGGAGATCAAGTCCATCTCTAGGGAAAGGTTGGGTAATAATTTGATAATTATGGCTAGGTTTCTCCAAGTGAATCAGAATTACCCAAAGAGCTTGTTTAAAATGGTTCCTATCTTCCCCTTCACCCCTAAGGTTTCTTCTATCCAGTCTGGGTGGGACCCAGGAATCTATATTTTCATGTGCTCCCTACGTTATTCAGATTTGCTGTGATGTTTGAGTGCCATTACAGGTAACCTTTCTGGGATAGAGCAAATGATTATTTAAGTTCCCAGGTGTGCTCTGGAGAAGAGCTTTTCTGGGATTTGGGGTCGGTTTCTGAAATTCTGGGGATCTTCCAGAGTATACCTACCCCAGCCCTGGGAAGCAGGCCACCAGGGAGGGATTTTGAAGAATGGTAACAGGGCAAGGGGAGGACAGTTGGCTCCATGCCCACCCTGGTGGCCCCGTTCTCTTCCCAAAGCCCACCCAGACAGGTCCCACAATACCCAGGTTAGGGTCAGTGTTGGACCCTTCTAATAATCTCTTCAGATAGCTGGAGAATTTGAACTGAGCTTTCCTAAACATCTGTGAAATCCCATGCAATTGGTGATATTGACTGTTTAGATTATTTGTTCAGCCAGTTTATCAGCTGGTCTTCACTGAGGATGGCCTGTTTGCAGCTTGTGCTGGACCTGTGAAGGAAGCAAAGAGAAACGGCACCTGCTCTTAGGAGCTTGCAGCCTAGCAGAATAAAGCTGTCATTAATAATGAGAGCTACTGTTTACTAAAGACTTTTTACATATTATCTTATTCAATTCTCACAAACAATTCTGAGAGATAGATATTGTTAACCTTTTTCAGAAACCAAGGCTCAAAGACTTTAAGTAACTTAAGTGGCAGTGGAGCTGGTATTTGATTCCAGGTCAGTCTGATTCTAAAGCCCATGTTCTTAGGTACTCTGCTTTATAAAAGCAAAGACACATATAATTCAAGGCTGAAGGAGTTTTGTTAGCTAACAGATCATAAGGAAAACTGAAAATCAGAGAAAGAGACCCCTGATACTGGGGAGTCAGTCAGCCCTACGTAATTATCACTTGGTGTCTGTCCCCTTCTCTTCTTTGTGTTGGACTTATATCATCATGAACACCTTCATCATTTATTGTTGAGTACTTACTATGTGTTGGGGCACCAGGCTAAGTGCTTTACCTGCATAACCTCCATTAAACCTCCCACCAGTTCTATCAGGTAGGGATAATATTCGACTATTTTACAAATGAGGAAAGGAAGGAGTTCAGAGAGGCAATTTCCCATGTGTGATTATGTGGTCAGTGACAGAGCAAGAACTTGAAGTCAGGTGTGTCTTACTTCAAAGTCTTGGCTTAAGCAACTCGCTAACACCATCTCCCCCTTTAATGAGTTCCCAGGCACATGTGCAGTCATTGTAGCACAGGGTCAGTGTGGTACAGTTCAGGTGACCAGTGCTGGAGGGTGGAAGGAGTCAAGCTAGTAGAGGGAAGCCCTTTCCAGGCCAGAGGAGGCCTGGCTCTCGGGATGTTTATTGAGTGAGTAAGTGACAGGATGGCTGTCAGCAGAGCCCTGGCTTATTTCAGGGCCACTGGAAGAGTTTCCGATGTCATGTTGACAGGTAAGCAGAGCACTGAGCTTCTGGCCCCAGTGGGAAGGAAAGACTTACTAAGACCTAGAGGATGGGGAGCCCTGGAGATATGATGTGCAAGTCATTCCAGAGAAGGAAATTGGGGAATAGACAAATTTCCTATGTGGCTCATAGTGATCTGGACTGACTGGGCCTGCCCCAACTTGTTTGTTTAGTCTGAGGAGGGGGACCCCAGGCTAGATCTTAATTTCTATTCCTTTCCCAGAAATTGTTGATATGATGGGCCCAGGCAAAAAATCCTGAGAGAGAGAGGAATGGAAAAATTTCTGGCTCTACTGACAGGGAAGCCTGGTTTTAGAATTTGAATATGTGATTGAATATAGCTTGTTTTTCTCAAAGAAGGAGAGAAACTAGATGGAGTGTGTATTAGTCAAAAGGGTGCTGATGCAAAATACCAGAAATCTGTTGGCTTTTATAAAGGGTATTTATTTGGAATAGATGCTTACAGTTACCAGGCTATAAAGCATAAACATAAGTTACTTCCCTCACCAAATCTGTTGCCATGTGTTGGAGCAAGAGGGCCACTGATGGTCAGCCTTCCTCTTCCTCTTAAGCCTCCATGGTCCCAGCTTCTTCCAATATCAGCTGTAGGCTGGGATAAGTCTCATCTCTCTCCTGGGGCTCATTTCTCTCCGGGCTCAGCTGCTTTGCTCTGTCCACAAGGCCAGCTGTAGACTATCAGGCTCTCTAGGCTTTGTCTCTCTCCCTAGGGCTTGATTCTCTCCAGGCTCAGCTGCTCTGCTCTCTTCTGTGTGTTTACTTCCTGGGCTCCAGCTCAAAAAAACTCCAACTCTGCTTTGCTGTGTGGTTTTCTCTGAGTCTCTACCCACCAAAGGAGCAGGGACTCAACATCCTACTGATGTGGCCCAATCAAAGCCTTAATCATAATTTAATCAAGTAAAAGTGAAACCTCTGAATCCAATATAATATAATATGCCCAGAAGAACAAACCAGTTTACAAACATAATCCAATATCTGTTTTTGGAATTCATAAATAATGCCAAACTGCTACAGAATGTCAGAGGAGCCAAGGGGAAGGGGCCCGTTTTTGCCTGATTGCAGGCAGGGCCAGGCTCCCTGCCCTGCCCCACCTAATACCTCATGCATCAGCCCCAGCCTTCCCGGGCATGGTTTTCCCAGATGAGGCCAGATTGTAGATTTCTTTTACATTCACTTTTGTGGAACTGATGTCCTGTATGTATCCCTTTCAATGCTGAATTAGCTCTGCAACCAACACATTATGTTCTCCTCATTCAAGGACTTCTCTCATTTCTGTAATTTTCCCCAATGTCAGCAGTGGCAGGAACACCACTGAAGGTTGTAAAGAGCCTCAGAAGAGTTGAGTGGCCTTGCTCATAGAGGGTAACTGCATTTGTCTTCTATTTACATTTTTTATAATACTCTTACCTACCCTTCAGAGATTCAGCCCAGACTGAAATTATGTTTACAAAATTTCAGCATACCAATATTAGACCTTAAAGTAAGTAAATTTGAAGCAACAAAAAACATAGTCTTTTATGCAGTAAACTTTAGTCATTTTTTCATTCATTCATTCATTCATTCAGCTAAATTGTGCCGAGCACCTATTAATTGTCAAATTCCAGGAACATGAAAAGAAACATGTCTTGCCCTCAACTTGCTCAAAGTCTAGTTGGGGAAACAGAAAATAATAAATAATTGCAGTAGTGTGAGATGTACTATAGCCTTAAGAAGTACATATTGAAAACCAAAACTTCAAAAAAGATTGAGTTTGTGATTGAAAAGTCCATAATAAATAGCTAACATAAATGAGAAATATTAGAGGGCTGTTCTTAATCCACCGAGATCACTGGTGAGGACAGACCTTGTAATTTTACAACACTTATCTTAGTTCCTAGGTTGGAATTAAGCAAAGGTTAGGCTGGTCTGGGGTTTGGTATTTATACTATGATTCTGGGTCCCCCCACTTTCACTCTAGCAACAATGATCCTAGGGGCAGTTTATCTGCTTCATTCTTCCCCTCCCCATTTTAATAGTAAAATGTCTGCTAAAAATTAGGACAATTATGTCAGTAAAAGCAGGAACCGAATTGGAGGGCAGAACCGTTTTTCACAACACGGAGTATGTAACAATTGTATGTATGAGGTTGGTGGCTCAACTTCCCTTCATTGTGACATCAAGCCAAGGGAATGGACAACCAGACTGGGAAGCAAAGGATCCGGCTCTGTCTGTGCTTTCTCCCTAGTTTGTGAGGTGTCACTTAAGCTTCTGAGACACACTTTTTTCCCCTCTATAAAATGAGAATAATGTGTGCTTCCACCTCACTCATTTGAAAACATTTGCTTAAAATTCCTAATTAGAGCCATTTGCAGACAGCCAGCATTTTGATTAGGTGAAGATATTTTAGCTTTGATTAGTTTATTTGCTTGAACCCACTCAAAACTTAGGATGGAGAAAGAGTCTGAAAAAATGGGACCCGGCCAGGTAATTTTTAACTGAGGGAAGAATACTGGGAACACTTAGGCTATCTCCAGTGCACTCAGGGCTGGGGTGTAGGTAGAAGTACTCAGGATCCAGAGTTTAAAGGCAAGCTCTGTATGCACATGTTTTGGGGCCAGCCTGCCAACAAGCCTGGGTGGGACACAGCATGGCCAGAGGTCACAGACAGATACAACATTGTGACACATTCTCTCTTGCCTTAAAATGAGAGCTCTAAGGATGGGTACAGACTATTCACAGAAGGAGCAAGAATGCGAGCTGCACCAGGAACCAAAAAATATATATATATTATTATTTACAATTGTAAAGACACTATTTTCACCTATGAAATTGGGGGAAGAAAAATAAAAAGTTGCTGCGCATGTTGGCAGTTGTGCCTCGAAACAGGCACACACCACAGGTGGGGGACAGATTTGTTAAAGCTTTCTGGAAACAGTTCAACAATATCTACCAGAAACTGTTTTAGTTTGCCAGGGCTGCTGGAACAAAGTACCACAGACTTGTTGGCTTAAAAACAGGAATTTATTGTCCTATGATTTTAGAGGCTGAAGTCCAGAGTCAAGATGTTGGGAGGACCCTGCTCTCTCTGAAGTCCATAGCGCTCTCGTGGTGGCTGGCAGCCTATAAGTCAGCCTTGGCCTCTGTCACATGGCCACCTCCCTCCCTGTCTGTCTCCTACTTACTCACCAAATTTTCTCTGCTTACAAGCATTCCAGTAACATTGGATCAAGGCCCACCTTGATTCAGTTTGGCTTCGCTAATAACGTCTTCAAAGATCCTATTTACAAATGGGTTTGCAGGACTTGAACAGGTCTTTTGGTGGTGGTGGTGGGGCATGGTTTAATCCATAGCTGGAACTTTAAAAGTATTCAAACTCTTTGATTCAATATTCCAATCCTGAAAATTAATTCTAAAGAAATAAAGCAAGATAATAGGGTTAAAGATTTCTATAGTAAGAGTAGGGGGGAAAATTGAACAACTTAATGCCCCCAAATAAAGCAAATGTTGACAAAAACCATGGGATAGATTATTATGCAGCTGTTAAAAACCATGTTTTTAAGGAATTATTGACATGGATAAATGCTCTTTCTACAACGTAAAGTTTTGGGGGTAGGGAAGCCTAAAGCAGAACTGAATAGGGATCACAATCATGCACATAAAAGATGGAAGGACATTTTCCTAAATGTTAAAACTGATCATTTCAGAGGTGTATGCAGGATTATTTCCTTCTTGATACTTCCCCAAATTTTCTAAATTTTCTAAAATGAGCTTGTATGATTTTAATAATTAGGGGGAAGAAAGATGTCATTAAAAACCCATTGCACCTGATTAGCTGCAGCTCGAGTTCTTTTCTGCCAGATGATTCTTTGCCTTTGGCAAAGGATCTACTCTATGAGCCTGGAAGCTCTGCCAGGAAAAGTGCATTTAACCAGAACAAACCCACCCTGGGGCCTGGCCAAGCCCAGCTGGATAGAGGGAAGTTGCGGAGAAGCCCATTTAGGGAGAGGGGCAGATTTGTTTCTCAGATGCATTCCAAAATTGAACTCTGCCCACCTATATATTCCCAGGGCCCTGACCCATATTAACTGCTGGTACAGACTGAAAGCTCGGCTAAATGCCACATCCACTCTGGAGCTAGGGTTAGATGCTCAGATGGACCCGGCTTCTGTATCCCCCTTTGGGCAGATCTGAGCATCACATTTCCCTCCAAAACCCATCAAGCTGCTTGACCAGGACTCCAGGTTTCTGCCAGAGGAATAGCTGCCTAGCTGAGAATGCATTTGAGACTGAAATTCCCTCCTGCTGTGTTGTCTAGCACTTTTCCAATCTGATGAGTTACATCAGCTTTACCAGGGAGACACAAATGCAGTATCTCAGGGCCTCCCCCATGTTTATTGAATCAGAACCTGTGTTCTTTCGAATGCCCAGGTGATTCAAAAGCACACTGAGTTTGCATAGCACCGCTAAGCTGACTTCTCAGGTGGTTGAACCTCAGGCTGACCTGAGAGGGAGCCGGGAAGAGAAGGAGACCACCACGGAGTGCTGAGGAACTGACAGTGGGAGCCTTGCCTGCAATCAGATGAGACAGAAACAGAAGTGGGGCCTGAAGGGAGGCAGACAGCTGGAAAGAGCACCTTACTTCTTCTGTTTATGGTAAAAGAGGCTAAACGCTAGCCTATTCCAGGGCAACCTTCTCTAGGAATGCAGAGGGCTTAGTGGATAATTTCTCCCTGTCCCTCCCAGGGTCCCTGGAGCATGGTAGGAAGCAGAAGGTATTATTTTCATTTTCCAGATGGTTTGATGGGGGGTTGTAGGGAGGGAGGATGGGATATTTCCAGGCTGCTGAGAAAGCTCAGAGCCCTCTCCTCGGTCTAATGGTGCCAGCTGGCTTGCAGGCCTGCTGGGAAGGCTGTACTCAAGTCCATCATCACCCCAGCTCTCAGGAGAGTTGCCAGGAATTGGACTGCTGGTCCTCCTGCCATGGCTGGGGCCGCATTGGGCTTCTCAGAAGTACAGAGAGACCCAGCCCACTTTCATTTTGAGATGGTGGTGCTGGTGTGGTGCGTGAGATAATAAAAATGCAGACAGGCCTATTTTTTAATATTTACACTTTTTAAAAATATTGTTTTTTAAATACATACAAAGTGACTATATATTTAACATGCTTTGAAATAACACCAAAAGTCTAAAATAAAGCCCTTTTGTGAATTGAAGGCCTGGGCAGTGGCCCTCTGCTTGCCCTGTGTGTGACTCTGTCCTGGACCCTCAAGCCATGCAAGTGGGCAGTGGGAGGTGTCTGCTTTTTCCTGTGGGGAGGAGAGCATGGTCAGGAGGAAAGTCCTCTCCCCCCAGCCCCATGCCTGCTCTGGCTGCTTTCTGCTCTCCGAGCCAGTCTTTACCCTGGACCTCATGTGGAGCCCAGCAGCTAACCCTTTGGTGGGTGTCATAATCTGCCAGGGTTGCTAGGACAAATACCACACACAGGTTGGCTTAACAACAGGAATGTATTGTCTCACGGTTTTGGAGGTTACACATCAAACATCAAGGTCCCCCACAAAGACATGTTCAAATCTAGAATCCGTGTTCCTGTAGATATGAACCCATTGGTAAATAGGACCTTTGAAGATGTTATTAGTTAAGGTGTTGCCAAACCCGTATAACTTGGAGGCCTTATAGAGAGAGGAAATTTGGATACTGTCAGTCAGAAGAAGCCAGAATCAGAAGATCTCTATGGATGCTGAGTGGGGTAGGAAAGGGACGGCCTGGCTGGGTGGATGGGCCTCTGGCTGCCCCCTCCTGGAAGCCTTCTCTAGGTCCCAGGATTGAGATACCGCAGAGGTAACCTTAGTCTCCCTGCAGCTCCTTCTCAGAGCATGTCCAATTTGAAATTTGATGATGACGACCTTTAAGTCTGGGGTGTCTGCCCTGCTCCATCATCAGAGGCAGCCCTCCAGCTGTGTGGGGTAGGGGACCCAGGGGCATAGTGGTGGAGCTAAGCAGGGTGACGATAGCCTTAGGAGATCCAGCAGCAGCCCTGGAGGAAGATGTCTCTGTGGACCAGACAGGATGAGCTGCTCTTGGAGGAAGGGATGGTGGAGTTTCTGGTGTGGGGAAAGGCTGTGATTTGTAATCCCAGTGGAGAGGGTCTGCTCCAAGGCTCTCAGCTATTTTTTTATTTCATCTGGGCCCAGCCAACTATACACGAGGACTATGTGGTAACTAGGCAAGTAGACAGGGGTCCTATTTCTTCCAACTTAGTCGCCAAGGATGGAAGCCTGAGATGTACCAAGTGCCAAGGGTGTTTTAAAGAAAACACCAGGTCAGGGGAGTGACAAGATAGCATGTTTCAAATATTAACAAAAAATATAACCAAAGAATGTGAAAACAGGGTCTCAGATACTTGTTTTAGTTTCCTAGGCTGCTTTATGCAGATACCATGAAATGGTTTGGCTTAAACAATGGGAATTTGTTAGTTTACAAGCTTACAGTTTTGAGGCCATGAAAATGTAAATTAAGTCACCACCAAGGCAATGTTTTCTTCCGAAAGACTTCCAGTATGACGGTTTGAAGCTGTATGGACCCCAGAAAAGTATGTTCTTAAAGTTAATCCATTCCTGTAGGTGCGGACCCTTGTAAGTAGGATCTTTTGATGAGTAGCAGAGGAGTTCAGGATCATTGGCAGTCAGTCTTTGGAAAGAAAGCTTCGCCTGATAATGCCTTGATATGGACATTTTTCTCAGCTCAAAACTATAAGTTTGTAGACTAATAAATTCCCATTTGAGTAATGAAATGATTCTAAAATTTTTAGTCGTGATGAATGCACAACATTGTGATTATACTGAAAGCTGTTGGTTATACACTTTGGATAGATCAGGTGGTATGTGAACATATCTAAAAAACAACTGCTTAATAAATAAATAAATAAACAAATATGCAAGAATAGCCAGAAATAGCAGCTATGTACAGCAGGGGAAATATAGAGAGGCTGAGAGGTGAATTTTCTTGTTTATTTGTTTGTCTGTTTTTTGTTTATTATTATTATTGAAATAATGAAAATGCTCTAATAATAATTGAAGTGATGAATGCACAAATATGTGATTATACCAAACACCATTGATTGTACACTTTGGATGAATTGTATGCTTTATTAAGATGTACCAATAAAATTGATTTGTTTAAAAAAAATTCCCATTTATTAAAAGCCAACCCATTTTATTGTATCTGCTTTGAGAAGCTTTAGCAAACTAAAACAGCCAGCAATCCTTGGCTCCTCTGCCACATGGCAAGGCACATGGTGGCATCTGCTGATCTCTCCCTTCTCATCTGGATTTCGTTGCTTTCAGCTTCTTGCTTCCATGGCTTTCTCTCATTTTATCTGAATTTCATTCTGTTTTTAAGGGACTCTAGTAATAGGATTAAGACCTATCCTGAATGAGGTGGGTCACACCTTAACTAAAGTAGCCTCAGCAAAAGGTTCTACTTACAATGGGTTCACATCCACGGGAATGGATTAGATTTAAGAACATGTTTTTTTTGGGGTACATACAATTCAAACCCCCGTACTTATACACCAGTGTTTATAGCATTATTCACAATAGCCAAAAGGTGGAAACAATCCAAGTGTGCATTAACAAATTAATGGATAAACAAAATGTGCATACACACAAAGGACTATTATTTGGCCGTCAGAAAGAATGACAATCTGAGACATACTGCAACCTGGAAGAACCTTGAAAACATTCTCAGTGAAATCAGCAAGGCACATAAGGACAAATACTGTAGATGCCATTTATAAGAGATGCCTAGAAATAGCAAAGTCACAGAGACAGAAGGTAGGTTAGAGGTTACCAGGGGATGGGGTAGGGGGAGTGTATGTTTGGAGGATATGGAGTGTGTATAAATAAAATTAATTTAAAAAATATTAACTGAAGTATTTCCCTGCTTTGCCGCGCCCCCCCCCCCCCCATTTTAAAGCAGCTGGACTTTCCCTGGCCCGTTTCCTCAGGTAAGGAATGTGGCCCAGAGGAAGATTCCAGAAACCTAAACCCATTCTAAACAGACAGGACTCTGGATCTACCCATAATGTTTGGAGTATGGGGTATTTGATGAGAGGTTAATATCCCTGGGGGAATCTATTGGAATCTCCTCTGGGCTGGGAGAAGGGAGCGAAGAAAGAAAGGCAACGACAGTGTGGAGATGGTTGTTCCTGGGGTAAAGGGGAGAGTGGTTATGTTCTGTGCCCTGTGAACTAGAAAGAGCCCTGGGAACCCCAGGGAAGAAGTGAATGCGCAGTATGTTCAGGCAGAGGGGATCTCAGCCTCTAGAAGCTCCCATCATGGCGTGGTTAAGACCAGAATGAGTTCCTTCCCAAGGCAGCCATAGCAGTAGCAGAGAATCTTCAGCCTTAAAAGGTCCATGACCTTGGAAGGACATCTCAGGGGCAGCACATGTGTCCCAGAGACTGTGGATTTAAGAGTCGAGTGATGTCCCACTGGACACTCAGAGAAACTGCACTGCACACCTCTAGGGGGTGCTATTTATACCATGGCCTGTGTGGTGGGCAGAATTCCAAAGGTGCCCCCCCCCCACCATTCTCCTGTCCCCTGGTTATTCAAACACCAATCTGCACACTGCTGTGAAGAGACTGCAGGTGGAATTAAGGTTACTAGTCAGCTGGCCTTAATAATAGGCAGATTATCCTGGATTATTTGGATGGGCCGAATGTAATCAAGCAGAAGAAGAGGGCAGAATTGTCAGTCAAAGACAAGTGGTCAGAAGGTGAAGTCAGAGATCTTCCAAGCATGAGAAGGTTTTAACACCCGCCCCCCCATTGCTAGTTCTGAGATGCATGGGCCCAGGTGCAAGGACTAGAGGGAGGTCTCTAGGAGCTAAGGACAAATCTGGGCAACAGTCAGAAGAGAAATGGGGACCTCAGTCCCACCCCCACTAAGAACCGAATTCGGCCTACAACCTGAATGAGCTTGGAAGCAGGGTCTTCCCGAATCTTCAGATAGGAGCCCAGCTCAGCCAACACCTTATTTTAACCTGGTGTCAGACGTCTAACCTACAGAGACTCAGAGATAATAAACTTGTGTTGTTTCAAGCTGCTATATTTGGGTAATTTGTCACAGCAGCAATAGGAAACTAATACAATTTACGTGGTTGGTGCATTGCAATTGCTTAGGGCAGAAACTAAGTGGCAGCTTCCTCTAGGCAGGTGGGCAACCTGACACAGCCCTCAAAGCTCCGTGGCTCTTTGAGAAGATCCTAGGTTCAGGCTGTGGATAAATTCCAAATTCACTGAGATTGTGTTTCTGTCACATTGGTGAGATGGGAATCAAAACAGAAATTAAGTTCAATGATAGAAAAGTTTGTTTTCTGGACACGTGAATTTGTGGACTGAGATCGGGACCCAGTTCAGTAGCTTTCAAATAGACCTCACATTCAGAACGAGTGTTGAGAACGTCCCTTTCCAGGTTAGCATTTTAAAGGCCAGAAGCAAGGGAGAGAGGGGCAGAAAAGAGAAATAGACAGGGATGCCCCAGGGCAAGTCTCCACCCCTGCCCCAGGAGGGTCCTCTTCTTCCTCACGGTGTAGCTGCTCTCCTGCTGGTGAAGCTCGGAGGGCCTTGCCGGTTGCTGATTGGGGGGCAGCGGCAGCTGCTGGGGATGGGGGTGGGGGTGGAGGGTGTCGCAAACCGCCCAAGGAGCTGCTTTGTCTGGCTTCCCAGGTATGAAGCCACAGCCATCCCTGTTCCAGTGCCTGAGCAAACCCCTGAGAGAGATGTGAGAAGGGGAGGGGCAAGATCTTGCGGCCACTCTGGGTGCCCACCCTGCCTTAGGATGGCAGGTGTGGCAGGGGCTGCCTGGCCAAGGTGCTTGGCTGCGTGCAGAAAGCTCCTGGTCCACGGCTCCATTGAGGCCTCCCATGGACACTTAATGAGCCACCTTACATCCTCTTTGCAGATCCAGAGCATGGTGAGGCACCTGGGTCTCCTCTCTGGGAGCACTGGGAAGCCTTATAGATGAGATACATATAATGTCTTGTGGTGAAAGGTGAGGGGTACAAGCTCCACAGTCAGATTAACTAGATGTGAATCCTGGCTTATCCTCTTACCGGCTGGGTGAACTTGAGCATGTTTCTTAACCTCTCTAGGCAGCAGTTTTGTCATCTGTTAAATGGGGATATTAAGAGTAGTTTCCTTTCACATTGTTGTGAGACTTTAATGAGATAACCCATGTGAAACAATGGGCATTTAGGATGAAGAAAATAAATTTTATCTATGATAATGTGATAAAGGGTCTTGGGCACAAAAGGCTTAGAGGGGTAGGTTTTGCATTATGCAGGATTCTAAGACCCAATTTAAAATGTGATGTGAGTGTTCAAAAAAGTGTATTGGTTACTAGGCATCAATATGGGTTCCCATGTAGAGGACATTTGTAGATTTTGGCTGTCCATCACCTAACCCTCACTTTCTAATAACACATTACTGTCCCTTTTGGGGGCCACACTCTTGGTGTAGTCTTGGGATGAGGCCACACCCTTTCCCTATAGAATCCAAAGGGGCTGGATCCTCCCTTCTCTACCCAGCTGTGGGCTGGCCAATTAAACTCTGTCCTGGAAATTTTTGCTCTTCCTTCTTTCTGAACTATTAAGTGGATACTTGGACCTTCTGGATTGGTCATCTTTTCTCTCCCATTTTCTATATATATGTATTTTTTTCTTCTACTTTCTGTATAGTTCCTATATTTTATCTTCCAAATTTCTTTTGAGTTTATTATTTAGCTATCATAATTCTAACTCCCAAGAGCTCTTTTCTACTTTCTGATATTCCTTCCCTGCCCCCTCCCCAAATATAACATTCTGTTCTTGTTTGATGTATGTATATCTTCTCATATTTCAGAGAAGATATAGTTGTAGTTTTTTTCTTTTACATCTGCCTCTGATCCCTTTATCATCTCCCTCCTCTGAGCTTCTTCTATTCTGATTGGTCTTTCCCCTTTTAGAGTGAGGCACTGCAGCAGTTTTATATTGTTTATGAATTCCAAAAATAGATACTGGATTATGTATGTAAACTGGTCTGAACCTGGGCATGATTAAATTATGATTAGGGCTTTGATTGGGCCATGTCAGTAGGACATTGAGTCCCCACCCCCTTGGTGGGCAGGAACTCACAGATAAAACTACTTGGCTGAGCAGAGAAGTGAGTTGGAGTTTTGATGTTGGAGTTTTGAGCTGGAGCCCAGGAAGTGAGCACACAGAAGAAGAACACAGAGGAATAGAGAGGGCTTTTTAGACATGGCAGAAGCCCCAGAGAGGGAGATAGAGCCGTTCACCTGATAGTCTACAGCTGATCTTGTGGAGAGAGCACAGCAGCTGAGCCAGGAGAGAAATGGAGCCCCAGGAAGAGAGGAAATCAAAAAGCCTGAACTCTTGGCAGATGCTGGCAGCCATCTTGCCCCAACACATGACAATAGACTTTGGTGAGCGAAGCAACTTTTGCTTTATGGCCTGGTAACTGTAAGCTTCTACCTCAAATAAATACCCTTTATAAAAGCCAACAGATTTCTGGTATTTTGCATCAACACCCCTTTGACTGAATAATACAGGCACTAAAAAGCTAACTGAAATCTCAGTAGCATTCCTACCCTATTACTTGACAATGAACTGTAATCATGATGATTTCTTTGTTCTACTTCTTTCTCTGAATTTTATTATAACACTCTCTAATGTTTGATAATTCCATTAGGTTAATGGGTATATTTACATACAATTGTTGGACATTAAATTTTTCCTTTTTGGGGGGTTTGCTCTTATAAACAAGCAGGTTATAAATATCTTTCTACACATGGTTTTTATTTCCATATAAATTTTTTCTTGAAATAAATTCCAGGAGTGGGATTATCAGGTCAAAAGGCCAGGCATTTTCATCACTCTTTGTGGTATGTTGCCAAATTTCTTTCTAAAGATAGTGTATACAGTTACAATGTCAGCAACAACAAAAGAAGTGATTCCTAGCACTTGATTTTAGAGTATTTTTTACTGTTGCTAGTTTCAAAGGTACAAAATAGCACATCAATCATTATTGTTTAAATTTGTCTTTCTTTGATTAATGGTGAGGTTGAACCTTCTTTTTTTAAACTTTATTTCAACTTCAAAAGATAAAATAACAGACAAAAGGCAGGTTAATAAATTACATAAACATTACTTTTAAAAATTCTGTCCAAGCACATTTATCTTATTTAATCCTAAAAACAAACCCAACTGTTTCTCCAGTGCTCTGAATGATGGATAAATGAGCACAGACTAATTAAATGACAGGACCAAGGTCTCCTTGTTAATGAAGAAAATGAAAAAAACCTTCATATCTCATAAAACGAAATCCCATATTATTTTTTACCTTTAGTGTTGATATAGTAACTTCTTTGCCTTTTCTACAAAAATGTTACAATATTACTGTTCACTATAGTCTATAAGTTACATTAGTTGCATTTTCCCATGTATCACTATATTCTTAACACCTTATAATAGAGGTACATTCTTGTCTTTTATCATTAACCACAATTTTCATCCACCATTGAAATCACTTTTATACAGCCCCTGGATTATCCTCTAGCTGTTTTTCAGTGTATATTAACCTACCTAACTACTCCTTTCAGCAACAATCCCATTTATAAATCAGCAGTTTCATATGAAATTGGGAAAATTTAGCCTGGAAAACATGAGGAAACCCAGGAGATATCAGAAATTTCCTAAAAGGGCTTTCAAGAAGATATGAAGGCAAAACTATTCTGAGTTGGTGTGTTGGCAATGGTTCTTCACCTGGTCCCCATGGGCTGGGGTGGATGGGCTCCCTGAAATTATATGCAATATTTTGTGTCCATGTGCACATTAACAAGAGGAGGGTCCTTGGCTTTCATCACACTCTCACAAGGATCTGTGGTGGGAGATTTCTGCCCCAAATAAGAAAAAAGCAGTATAGTACAGACTCTGGGGGCAGACTTCTTTGGTTTGAAATCTGGTTCAGTCACTTGCTAGCTCTGTAATTTTGGGCAAGGCATTAACTTCTCTGTACTTCAGTTTCCTTCCTTGGAAAGTGGGGATGATAAATAGCACCTATTTCACAGGGGTACTGTGATCATTAAATGAGTTAATGCATAGTAAGTGTTTAGTAACTGGCACATAGTAAATGTTTAATGAGTAATAACTATTATTATTGTTGAGAATTGTTAATAATTAGAGCCTTCCAACAATGAGATAGGCTACCTCATGGGGTAGTGAGTTCCCTGTTACTTGAGGTGTTCCTGAAAGAGTTAGATGATACCTGTCAGGGAGGCTCTTGAGGAGATCCCTGAATTGGGAGAGAGGTTGCATTAAGCATTCTACATTTCCATGAATTATATTTTCCCTTTGGGCAGGTGGCAAAGGGTGAGACTGCGCAGTCCTCAATAAGCTAGCAGACCTCCAGCAGGAACGACAGCTGTGCTTGCTAAAATGGAAATGTACTGATGGATATGCAGGCTGTTTCAAGAGCATGTTCCTGGCACACTCTTCTGGGAAAGCAGAATATTTGAAAAAACTAAGTGCAGTTTCTTCACCATTATGTGCAGAGATTAGGAGAGGGGGACTCATCTTGGGGTCTATGGAGCTAGCATAGGAGGGGATTTAGGTGGGCAAGGGGGTCTGTGCAGCAGACAGGCTGCCTGCTTCCAACAACTTCTCTGAATAATAAATATTTACTGAGCACTTACCAAGGACCATGGGGTGGGCAGGATGGTGATGGAGGATGGTGGGAGGAGTTAAAAAGATGAATAAGACCCAGTACCAATCTTCCTCCTTTGTTCTAGTTTTTGTTTCACTTACTGGACTTATGAGCTATTCTTACAGGGACAGTAAAATCCAGCTGAGTGGCTGAGGGATACAGACACAGATGTCTTTGGGATAATTAGTTCAGGGAGAACTTGGAAAATTCTATGTTTTGTGTGTGTGTGTGCTTAATAAGAAATCTTTCTGGATTTAAGTAAAATCTGAGTGGGCCAGGGATGATGGAGGTTTATTTTAGGTTGGTTTTCCCAGAAGCAGATTCTGAGATAAGGATTTGATGCAACTTGTATTTCGGGAGGCAAAGGAACTAAAAGGTGGAGGAGTGGAGAGTGAGGTAAGCTCCAAAAGCAATTGGAGCTTAATCGTGCTGGGGCACCTCTGGGAGCCAACCGGGGGAACACGTCTCAGAGTTAGCCTCCACGAAGAGAGGGAGCTGGGATTTTTCATGCACCACCTCCCTCCTGTCAGTGGCTGGAGGCTGTTCTTGGGGGAATCTTAATCTCCTTGCACTTCCATTCTGCTGTGGGGCCAGAAAAAGGGCTTCAGCACCAGAGAAAGTTCTGAAACAACTGCAGATTCTGGCAGGTTGAAGTCAGTGAGCAGTGAAGAGATATGGGCAGGTCACCAAAAGCATCTGCCAAAGTATTTTTTGGTAGAAACAAAAATTCCCAGGAATTCCAGTGCCAGGTTTGCATTGGAAGCAAGATAGAGCCCAGTGAGCTCTTACCATGCTTTAGGTTGGCCAGGGCCTCGGTCAAAGGTCATTCTGTCTGTGCCCATAAAGGCCCCTGGCCAAGGAGGCATGGTGTGTGTGTGTGTGGCTGAAATCCATATGGGTTCGAGGCACTCTGAGCAGACCTGGGTCTGAACTACAAGGGAAGATGAAGGCAAAAAGTCTGAAGGTGAGAGGAAGATACAGACAAGGAAAGCTAGATCTATCAAGTCCCAAGACATGCCCACCTTCCACTGCTAACTCTTTTCCCATCAAAATAGGAAGTGGGAATGGCCTCCCAGGAGACCCCTGGAATTTAGTTATGTACATTCTATTTACCACTCTGTTTGCGCCACAGGGAGGGGGAACAACCTTGCAGACCTTACCTCTGACCAGGCCTAGCTGAGACAGTTCCCCACCGCAGGAAAAGGAGAAACATGGATCTAGAAATCCCAAAGTCTGGGACCCAGGCCCAACCCTGCTCCTATCTACCCAAAATCACAGAGGTGACTGCCTCATTTTCTCCAACAGTAAAATGAAGAGGTTGAAAATGTGGTTCCTAATGACTCTTCAGATCTAAAATCTGTTCTATGGTTCTGAATACCATTGCTTTATGAATGGTACTTGACCATCCTGAATCTCTTCTGGATTAGGGAGGATTAAATTCTGCTGGGAGTAACAGAAAAACCTCAAATAAACAGAAATTTCTCTCTCAAGTTCAAAAAGTTCAGAGGTAGAAATTTTAGGGCCAGTATGGTACTCCATGGTATATGTCTATCTTGTTCTCAGCCACAACACATCTATCTACCTCATCAATCCAAGATGACTTCTGGAGCTCCAGCCATTACATCCACGTTCCAGCCTAGGAGGAGGGAGAAAAGGATGAAGAAGAAACATCAACTGTCTTTAAAAGAAGCTTCCCAGAAGCTACCATGAACTTTTTGCTTATATGCCATTGGCCATTGTTAGTCAGATGATCACACTTAACTACAAGGAAATCTGGGAGATGTCTTCATTCTGGACTGATACGTTCCAGCTAAAATTGTGGGTTCTGTAACTATGAAAGAAGGGTAGAGCAGATATTGGGGACTATAGGTCACTGACCCACCTTAAATTTCTCCAGGTACAGGTTTAGCCTAATAAGCCCCTCCATTTAGTCTCTGGCCCTGGTCACGTGTCTACTCTTAGCAGTCTATTTTGAGTTCACTCTTCTGGCCCTGTGGGCATTTTGAGGTTACATGCCTCAGCTTTTATCTCTGGCTCTGTACTATTTTCCTAGGGCTGTCGTAATAAAGTACTACAAACTGGGTGGCTTAAAACAACAGTTTCATTCTCTTACAATTCTGGAGGCCAAAGTCTGCAGTCAAGGTGTTGGTAGGGCCGTGCTCCCTGCAAAGCCTCTGGAGGAGAATCCTTCCTTACCTCTTCCAGCTTCTGGTGGTTTCTGGCAATCCTTGTGTTCCTTGGCTTTTGGGACACTCGGTCGCTTGTCCCCATCTTCACATGGCATTCTCCCTGGGTGTCCCTCTGTCCTCACAGGGACTTCTTATAAGGACACCAGTCGTTGGGTCTAGAGCCCACCCTAATCCAGTATGATCTTATCTTAACTAATTAACTCACATTCTGAGGTTCTGGATGGACATGAATTTGTGGGGATGCTATTCAAGCCAGTATAGGCCCCTGTTTCCATTAATTCCTTATTAATGATGCCTGTGACAACCTGGTGCTTCATTTACTCCTGCACTTTACAAGTCTCAATGCCTCTTTCAACTGCTGAAGAGGATTGACTGATGTTTTGGGGGCCCCCCAGACCACTCCCAGGTTCAGTGATTTGCTAGGCATTTTGTAAATGAAGAAACTGAGGCTTAGAATAGTAAAGTGACTTGCCCAGGGACAACTAACTTGTTAATAAATAAGGCAAGATTCAACTGGATCCAAAACCTGCAATTATCCTATAATTAAAGTAAATATTCATTAGTTGTACAGAAAAGAGTTAACATAGCTGGCCTGGAATAGCTATCCTTAGAAAGGCCTGCTTGCCAAGTTGGCCCTTGGCTGCTGTTTGGGAACCTGGATTTCCAGAGTGTTCCTACCATTCCAGAACAGGTAAGAACTGATCACTGTGCCTCACCTGTTTGTATAAACAATGTGGTTTATGCTCTGAACACCTGCTTTCCTTCTGGGAGTCTGGAGTTTTGGTATACCCTAGGCAGAAGGTACGTATTTGGCCAACCCCCAATAAAAACCCTGGGCAATGAGTTGCTAATGAGCTTCCCGGGTGGACATTTCACATCTGTTGTCACAACTTGTTGCTGGGGGGAGTTATGCCGGCCTCACACACGACTCCTTTGAAAGAGGACTCTTGGAAGCTTATACCTGGCTTCCTCCAGTCTTTGGCCCATGTGACATTTCCCTTTGCTGATTTTTCTTAAGTATCTAGATATTAACTTCAAGATTTTTATAATTCTAGAATAAATACTATGTTATGATTTTGCCACTTGTGATCAGTATTAGAATGATAAATTCTTAACTCATACAGAGCCCTGGCCTAAAGCTGATATCCTTCACACTGCCTGGCACATAGTAATTGCTCAGTGGTGTTTGATGAATGAATTAGTGAATGATTTAGTGAATGAGTGAACAATGAACAAGGAGTTCATTGCCTGGCTCATGGAGAAGATGCTGTTGTGTGAATTTAGGCTGGGGAACAAGGAAGAAGCCTTTCCTAAGCAATTTCTAAAAGAAAACCAGGCTTCACTGTTATTTGGAGCCTAATCAACCATAATTCAAATTTAGGTGGTAGTCGTTTTTTTTTAAGTGTGTGATGGTTCTTTTTTGTTTAGTTGGTAAATGTATTAGTCAGCCAAATGGGTGCTGATGCAAATACCAGAAATCGGTTGGTCTTTATAAAGGGTATTTATTTGGGGTAGAAGTCCAGTTACCAGGCCATATAGCATAAGTTTCTTCCCTCACCAAAGTCCATTGTCCATGGCAAGACAGCTGCTGGGGTTAAGGCTTCTTGGGTCCTCTCTTCCCGGGGCTGCGTTTTGTTCCGGGCTTAGCTCCTGTTTCCTCCACAAGGTCAGCTGTAGACTATGAGGCTCTCTAGACTTTGCTTCTCTCCACAAGGCCAGCTGTGAACTCTCAGGCGAATGGCTCATCTCAATCCTGGGGCCTTCTCTCCTTCTTCACCAGAACTCCAACATCAGAACTACTCCCTCTGTCCTTTGCCTTGCCTTTTATATTTGATTCCCCACCCACTGAGGGGTGGGGCTCAACACCCTACTGACGTGGCCCAATCAAAGCCCCACTTATAACTTAATCATGCCCAGATGAACAGATCAGTTTGGAATTCATAATTACATCAAACTGCCAAACGGCTACGCTCCACCCTCTGAATTCCAAAAATACATTACAATATTAAAAAAACCTTAAATCAGTAAAAATTCAAGTACAAAATCATATCATAATCATTTTGAAGAAATACAGTTTGTCTTCAGGCAAGATCCCGTCTGCTGTAGTCCTCTGAAACTTACAAAACCATTTAACTGCTTCCAAGACACAAATGGAAAGACAAAGGATAAACATTTTCATTATCATAAGGAGAAATTGGGATGTTAAACATGAGTCATGGATCCTCTACAGTTCAGTAAACCTGCAGGGCATCCTCCATTCGATTTCAAAGTCTGAGAGTCATTCTTAAGATGATGGTTCCTTCTCCTTGGAGCCACATGGGGACCCACCCTTTCCACAGGCTTGCCCAATGGCCATTTTCTTGGTTCCACCCTCATCAAGCATCTGGGTGTCAACCATGCTCCAGACCTCATCCTCCAAGAGTGTTGGGGGTGATTGCCACACCTTACCCAATCTTTGGATTAGAGTCTTAGACCCCTAGTATAGTGAGGTGAAGACAACATTCCCCCTAACCTTTGGCATACAGGTTCAACCCTCTCAGACCTATGGGGTGTTGACCGTAACTGCCCTAATCTTTGAGGATTGTGCTCCACCTTCTCTGTACCCTGGGGTGGCAAAACTCTCTCAGAACATCAGGTGGGGACATCCACCCTCTTCAACTGTTCAGGCAAACTCACCCTCTCTGTACACATGAGTGGGCTAAGACTTTTGCGTATCTCTATTGCTAGCTCACACCATGGACCGTTAGCAACTTCTTCATATTGGAAAGGGAGTCATTAGTACCCCTGAGTCCAATTAGAGTAGAGAGCCAATTACAAAACTCCCTGAACCACCTCAGACATCCCATGTTTAAGACTCTGTTCCTTAAGAACCACTCCTAGTACCAAGCTGTATTAGTCAGGGTTCTCTCTGGAAACAGAATCAACAGGAGATATCTGTCAATAATATGAGATTTTATAAGACTCTCTCACGTGACTGTGGGAATGCACAAGTCCAGGTTCCTCAGGCAGGCTGCAAACCAGGGCCTCTGATGAAAGTGCGATGAAAAGTCCTTGATGAGTTTCTGGGAGAAGTTGGCTGTCCAACAACGAGCTGGGAAATTCTCTCTGAATGCTGAAATCACTTCCCCATTTAAGGCATTCAACTGATTGGATAAAAGCGTCACCCATTGATGATGTAATCTCCCTGATTGATGCCATCCACGCAGTAAACTCACTGGTGATTGAAGTCCATAAATCCTTTTGCATTACAATTAGTCCAGTGCTTGCTGGACCAGACACCTGGACACAATTACCTGGCCAAGTTGACACATTAGTCTATGAACCATCACAGTATATAAAAGAGTCCTTAAGCACTGAACTTTTAGCACTTAGCATAGTTCTTGGAACAGAGTAAGTGTTTAATAAATTATAGCTGATTATTATTCTACTTTTAATGAACTTTAGGAGTAGCATTTTAACTAAAGAGCAGCTTGTTTAGAATAGGGCTATTTTTAGAGGATTGCTGCCCCCTTGTGGGCTCTATGGAAAGAGGCAGAATTTAAGACCTCTTGCTCTTGGACTTGAAGGTTGGCCTTTCCAATTGAATACATATTTTGCATTATGGGCAGTAGGGCATAGAGGTGAATATGTCACTGTCCTCATCCTCTAGGAGTTCACAGACAATTGCAGGGCCAGAAGCACCTTTTGAAAAGTTCATTCTCAAACCCTGACCTTCAGAATTCTGTTGAGAGAGGGATAGGAGTATGATGGAAGGGTGAGGATTACATTTAATATAAGCCAGTGGAAAATTGTTTCAATTAAAATTTTCCTTCTGTAGAGAAAGCCATGGAAGGAAGAAGCTGAAAGCAACAAAACCTGGAAGAGAAGTAAGAGACCAGGAGACGCCCCACATACCTTCCCATGTGACAGAGGAGTCCAGGATCACCCACAGCCAGTCTTCAGGAATAAAATGTCACCTTGATGATACCTTTCTCTTTTCTTTATTTATTCCCCTCCTCATTGTTTTGCTCTCGCTGTCTGCTTTCTGTGTCCATTTACTGTATTCTCTCTGTGTCCACTCATCATTTCTTTAGGAGGCACCAGGAACTGAATCTAGGACCTCCTATGTGGGATAGAGGTTCCTAGTCGCCTGAGCCACCTCAGCTCCCCACTTTGTTGTGTCTCCCATTGTCTTTCCTCCTTGTGTCTCCTTGTTGTGTCATCTTGTGCGTCAGCTTGCCATACCCACCCGTCACACCAGCTTGCTGTCTTGCTCGTCTTCTCCAGGAGGCACTGGGAACCAAACCCAGAACCTCCTATGTGGTAGGCAGGAGCTCAATTGCTTGAGCCACATCCGCTTCCCTTGATGATGTCTTGATTTGGACATTCTCATGGCATCAAAACCGTAAGCTTAAGAGGAAACAGATGCTTATAGAGGATAAATAACTTGCTCAAGTTTGCTTACTGATCTACAACAGAGAGGAATATTCATTTTCCTTGCTTGAAATCCAAGCACTGAATTTAGTTGGAATAAACAGAGGCAACCAGTGATCCACTGTCACTATAGAGTAATAGCATCTTTTAGTGTTTTATATTAAAGGAATCATACACAGGTTCTGGGAAGATGGCATCAGGGTAGGCAGGCAGGGCTCAACTGTCTCACAAAAACAATGGAGAAAGGGCCAAAAGCTGTCCAAGGGACCTGCTTTGGGGGTCAGCAGAGCAGGAGAGTGCTGCACAACTCCCAGGAGGATGAGGGACAGAGAGAGGAAGAACCTGAAACAACAGTGAGTTACTAAACCCCCACGGTGGCCAGGAAGGGCACCAATCCCCTACCCTCAAGACATTAAGCCTGGATAAAACCCTAGCTCACTGCAGCTGACTGCGAAGAGAAGAGACGTCTTCTTCCCTGTCAGTTGTTACAAAGGAGGAAGGTGGCTGAGTTGGAGTTGGAGAGCTTCTCTTCAGTGAATGTGGCCAACAAAGCCTGCTTTGAATCTCGACTCTGGTCAGACGGAAAGCAGGAGAAGGCGGAGGTTGAAATAAACACCTCTGTGGAAATGTTCACCAATGAGCGCCACCTGCTGTAAAAGAGAAAAACTGCTTTTAGATCTCTCTTTAGCCCCACCTCTGGGAGAAAATCTGCACCCCATTAGTGAGTCCCTGGCCTGATTTAGATAACTTAAGCTGGGCAATTTAAAAAAACTTAGAATAAGTTGAACCAAAAATCAAATAAAAGCTGTGGGAAAAAAAAACAAACACTAAGCAAAAGAGAGAAATTGACCATCAAAGTAAATTCACCAACATAATCAGATGCCTAGACATCAGCAAAAAATTAGAAGCCATACTAAGACACTGGAAGAGATGGCCTAGCCAAAGGAACAGGCCAAATACCTGATGAGATAAAGGATTTAAGATAACTAATCAATGATAATCACACAAATCTCCTAAATCAATTCAAAGAATTCTTGGAAAATATGACTTAAATGATAAAGGATATTAAGAAGACACTGGGTGAGCATAAAGAACAATGTGAAAGCCTGCAAAGAAAAGCAAAAGAGCTTATGGGAATGAAAGACATGGATGAGATTAAAAACACATTAGAGTCGGGAAGCGGCTGTGGCTCAATCAGTAGGGCTCCCGTTTACCATATGGGAGGCTCCGGGTTCGGTTCCCGGGGCCTCCTGGTGAAGGCAAGCCCGCCCGCACAGCGTGGTTAGCTGACCCAGCGAGCACAAGCAGCAAAGGGGGGATAAATGAATAAATAAATAAAATCTTAAAAAAAAAAAAAAAAAAAAACACATTAGAGGGACATAAACACAGATTTAAATTGCTCTGAGACGGAATTAGTGAAAATCAATCTAATATCAAAATCAGATAAAGATACTATGAAAAAAGAAATTACAGACCAATTAATGAATATACAGGCAAAAATCCTCAACAAAATTCTTGCAAACTGAATCCAAAGGTGCATTAAAAGAATTATACACCACAATCAAAGGGTTTTATCCCAGCTATGCAAGGGTGGTTCAACACAAGAAAATCAATTAATGTGATAAATCGCATTAATAAAAATGAAGGAAAAAATCACAATATCCTTTCAATTATGCAGAAAAGTTATTTGACAAAATACAGCATCCTTTCTTGATAAAAACACTCCAAAATATAGGAATAGAAGGAAGCTTTCTCAATATGGAAAAGTGCATTTATGAAAAACCTACAGCTAGCATTGTACTCAATGGTGAAAGACTGAAAGCTTTCCCACTAAGATCAAGATTAGGATGCCCACTGTCACCACTATTATTCAATACTGTGCTAGAAGTTCTAGCTAGAGCAATTAGGATAGATAAAGGGAAAAAAAGATGCCCAAATAGGAAAGGAAGAAGTAAAACTTTCACTATTTACTGATGATATAATCCTATATCTAGAAAATCCTGAAAAATCCACAACAAAGCTACTAGAATTAATAAACAAATTCAGCAAAGTGGCGGGATACCAGATTAATACACAAAAATCAATAGCATTTCTATACCCTACTGATGAGCAATCTGAAGAGGAAATCAGAAAAAAATTCCATTTATAATAGCAACTAAAAGAATCAAATATTTAGGAATAAACTTAACCAAGGACATAAAGGACCTGTATTCAGAAAACTACAAAATATTGCTAAAAGAAACCAAAGAAGATTCACATAAATGGAAGGACATTCCGTGTTCATGGACTGGAAGACTAAATATCATTAAGATGTCAATCCTACCCAAATTGATATAAAGATTCAACGCAATCCCAATAAAAATCCCAACAGCTTTTTTTTTGCAGAAATGGAAAAGCCAATTATCAAATTTATTTGGAAGAATAAGAGGCCCTGAATAGCCAAAAATGTCTTTAAAAAGAAGAACGAAGTTGGAGGATTCTTGCTTTCTGAATTTAAAGGATATTACTTAGCTACAGTGGTAAAAATGGAATGGTACTGGCATAAAGACAGACACATTGACCAATGGAACCGAATCAAGAACTCAGAAATAGACCCTCACATTGACAGTCAAGTGATTTTTGACAAGGCTGTCAAGCCCTCCCAAGTGGGCTAGAACAGTCTATTCAATAAATCATGCTGGGAGAACTGGATATCCATATCCAAAAGAAAGAAAGAGGACCCCTATCTCACACCTTATACAAAAATTAACTCAAAATTCATTAAGGACTTAAATATAAAAGCAACAACCATAAAACTCCTAGAAGAAAATATAGGAAAACATCTTCAAGATCTTGTGGTAGGTGTTAGTTTCTTAAACCTTACACTCAAACCATGAGCAACAAAAGAAAAATAGATAAATGTGACTTCCTCAAATTTAAACACTTCCGCACCTCAAAGGACTTTGTCAAAAGGGTGAAAAGGCAGCTGACTCAATGGGCGAAAATATTTGGAAATCACATATCTGAAAGGGGGTTAATTTCCATGATATATAAAGAGATACTACAACTCAACAATAAAAAGGCAAATGACTTGATTAAAAAATAGGTAAAAGATTTGAACATTTGTCCAAAGAAGAAATACAAATGGTGATCATGAAAAAATGTTCAACATCACTAGCAATTAGGGAAATGCAAATCAAAACTACAATGAGATATCATTTCACACCTATTAGAATAGCCACTATTAAAAAGTCAGAAAACTACAAGTGTTGGAGAGGATGTGGAGAGATAGGAACGCTTAGTCACTCTTGGTGGGAATGTAGAATGGTACAGCCACCGTGGAGGACTGTTTGACCGTTCCTAAGGAAGTTGAATACAGACTTGTCATGTGACCTGGCAATACCACTACTAGGTATACCCAGAACTAAGAACAGTGACATAAACAGACATCTGCACACCAACGTTCACAGTGGTGTTATTCACAATTGCCAAAAGATGGAAACAATCCAGGTGTCCATCAACTGATGAGTGGATAAACAAATTGTGGTGCATACACACGATGGAATATTATGCAGCTGTAAGAAGAATTGAAGTCATGAAGCATTTGGACAACGTGGATAAACCTGGAGGACACAAAAGGACAAATACTGTGTGGTTGCACTATTATGAACTAAGTATATTGTGTAAACTCATGGATTTAATAATTAGAATATACGTCACCAGAAAAAAGAATGAGGGTAGAGAATGGAAAACTGAGGGTTAATCTGTGCAGAATTGGTAAAAAGATTGTTTGCAAATCTTTGGAAATGAATAGAAAAGGTGAGAGGACATCATAGTGTTTGTAACTAGCGGAGCTATTATATGGGTATGACAGTTGTTGAAAGGGAAAGTCTAAGGACATGTATATTACTAGAAGGAAAGTTTAAAAATGTAACATGGGACTGTATAACATAGTGAAACTTCATGTGAAATATGAATATGGGTAAAATTGCATGTATAAGACTATTTTTACAAAATATAAATGCAAACAAACTAGACAGATGGAAATAGAATAGCAGCTATATACGGCAGGGGAAGCATAGAGCTATTCAGAGGCAATGAGTTTTTCTTTTTGTTTGTTTATCAGTTTTTTGTTATTACTATTAGAATAATGAAAATGCTGTAAGAATGATTGCAGTGATGAATGCACAACTATGTGATTATACCAAATACCATTGATTTATGCTTTATTAATATATATCAATAAAATTGATTGGTTAAAAAGTTAAAATAAAGGAATCATACAGTGAAAAAAAACAAATTTCCTTCCATAAAATTTCCTTAGATCTTAGATGTCTGCTACTGTTTGTTCTAGTATATGCTCTAAAATAAGCAATTCACGAACAACTATTTAGAAAAAAGAAATATGGCAACAGATGCTTGCACTTAGTTTATCAACTATTCTTTTGTGGACACATATGATTCCATCAACAGTGGTTTCCTATTTTTTTTTTTTTAAGGAGCTACTGGGTATTGAACCCAGTACCTCATACATAGGAAGCAAGCGCTCAACCACTGAGCTACATCCGCTCCCCCCATTTTTTTTTAATTTTTTTTTTTATCGGGAGGTCCCGGGGATCGAACCTGGGTCCCTCCATATGGGAAATGGATGCCCAACCATTTGAGCCACATCCGTTCCCGCCCCCATTGGGTTTTATAGTGTGTAAATTTAATATTAGCAAGTTAAACTTAACTAAAGGGAGACAAATGTGCTAAATCACAGTGGATCTAGCACATTTGAAAATGAAATGCATTTTTCAGACCAAAGCTGTGACTTCTGAGGGCAACCCATCCAAGGCAGGGCTGGGACCTGGTCACCACATGCCTGGAGCCCTCAGCTCAGGGTCTATTTGTGGAATTTCTGGGATGAAGGACAAGGCCTGATTGAAACATAAGCAAATTTTACTTTTAAGTTCCAAATCCAAAGAGCAGGAGCTGAATAATCCAGGTCCAATTTGTGGTGGCTCACAAAATAAAAATTAAACTGAGTTGGGGTCCATCGTTGTTTGTATGAGTTGGGAGGTAAATCAAGGGCATTTGTTTTGTTTCAGTTTAATTTTTCCCACTTATATCACTTAGCCATCCATACTTCCCTTAGCCAATATTCTGTTGAATCCATTTAAAGTGCTCATTGGTTCCTTTAATATGTTCTTCTATTCTGTTTTATTTCTTCTCACAGAAAGAACACATGCAAAGGAGTTTTGTTTTGGAATTGTACATGTGCTTGGCAGGCTCCCCATTTCTGCACGTGGGCTGGGGCTGCCTGCTTCTGTCTCTGGTGACAGAAGGTTGGATGGATAATGTAACTAGAAACACCTGTAGACCTGGGAGTGTGGGGCCTGGAGGTGGCCCTGGCTCTCCCTCTGGCCCCCTTCTCTCCCTGAGCCTAGGTCCCTGGGTCGCTGCCCTACATGTGTTTTTTTTCTTGGCTTTTCTTCTGTCTGCCTCTCTTTGTTAGCGTGGAGCAGAGCCCAGCTCCAGCTCCCAGCTCGTACTCTGGCTGCCCCTCCCATCCTGCTCACCTTGAATGTCAGTCCTTACTGGGGCTCCTTCCTCACCCTCATACCTCCACTCAGGAATCCTGGGGCTTCCGTGGTTCCAGGAGATGAGACTAGGAGCGTTCCCCTTGGTGGACACTGCTGCTACCCTGCTCTTTGGCTACTGGATGTCCCTGTGGGGATTTGGTCCTCCGCCACACAGGGACGCCTTTTTCAGGATAGGGACAGAGGTGCATTCATCACAGGCCCCATCAGAGGCTCCTGATGCCTTCATGCCATGCGGGAGTCGGGCAGACCCGGCCACTCCAGACCCTACCAACTCTCTGCTCCTCCAGCCTCTGCCAGCCCTCTCTGTCTCTAGAGCAACTCTAGTTTTGTTTCTCTATGAGCCTGACTTCTCTGAACAATACCTGGGCGG
Source organism: Tolypeutes matacus (assembly GCA_026826555.1). Lineage (NCBI taxonomy): Eukaryota > Metazoa > Chordata > Mammalia > Cingulata > Chlamyphoridae > Tolypeutes > Tolypeutes matacus. Next base: position 4,572,946 of record JAKSZT010053785.1, read on the forward strand.
TTATTTTATTTTTTCAAGGAGGCCCCAGAAATCCAAAAATGTTAGACTACCAAAATTTGAAGTTGCTCAAGGTAGTGGGATACCACCTTGACATACTGAGCTATTTCTTCCTCATGATCCCCCTTTCCCCCATCTTCCCATACTGGCAGAGAGTGGATCCCGATGGATGGGAATCACCGCCAGCCTGTAAGCTATTCTGGCTTTTATGTACGCAAACCTAAGCCCTTGGGGGAAGTATGGGGTTTGGGAGAGTTAAGGAAGACTGGGCACAGACAAAACTACGCGGCCAAAAGTGAGGGGGAATAATAAGGCGACCCTCCTCTGACTAGAGAAAGATTCTGCCACACTGAGGGGAGGAGTGAGGAGAGAGGGAAGGAGGACTGCTGCATGGGTTCAAATGGATCTGGGCATCCCCATTGTGCTCTGTTAGCCTCAGAGAATGGGGGCTGCTGATGATAGTGATGGCCCCCCAATACTTTGGTACCAGGAAAACATCCTAGAATCTTGATCCTGGGAGAAGCATGGAAATCCTAAGAATGCCTGCGTTTATGTTTCTCTTGAATCTGGCAGAATGAGCTGTCAAGATAAGATCAAGTTGAAATATTATTAGGAACCCCAAATGTTGCCCTCCAAACAGGGTCATCTCACATCTCACTCTCCTAGATCTGTGTGATAAATGACCTTGTTCTTAAGTTGCCTTGCTTCTTAATCAGATTCTTTTTTTCCTGCTTGAGTCTATTCCAAGATCTCTTCCTGGTCTGGGCCATATGCTTACAGATACTTAAATAATAGGTGACTAGATTCAGGGTCTCTCTCATTCTCTTTGTTTCTATGGCCCAGCACCAACATTAAACTAAGGATAGTCACCTATAATAATTCTGAAATACAGACCAGGCAGGGAGAAGGAAAAGCTTCCCGTCCCTTTCTTGGGTGTAGGCAAAATGTGCTGTTAGCCTTCTCCACCTCCCATTCTGCACCTGCCCCACATCCTGAGGGGCTCCTCCCAGGATGGTCTTTCCCCACAGTAAATCAAACAGGATGCTCTTCTTCTCTTCCCCAGTCACACCTCCCATTACCCCAGTGCTCCCAGTGAGAAGTCAAGAGGAGTCTAGTCATTGAGATCAATTCCAAATAGTTGGTGAGTAATGGATAGTCACTCGTATTCCTAAATTTTTAATTAAAAAAAAAAAAAAACTGAGGTAAAATTCACTTAACATAAAATTGACCATTGAAAAGTGTACAATTCGGTGACATTCACAATGTTATGCAAATATCACCTCTATCTAGCCCCAAAACATTTCCATCACCCCCAAAAGAAACTCCATACCCATTAAGCCATCACCCCCCATTTTCCCCTCCCTCCTGCCCCTGGCAACCACTAATCTGCTTTCTGTGTCTATGGGTTTTCCTATTCTGGACATGTCATATAAATGGCATCATACAATATGTAACTCTTGTGCCTGATTACTTTCACTTAACATAATATTTTCAAGGTTCATCCATACCGTAGCATATCAGACCTCGTTTCTTTTTATGGCTGATTAGTGTTCCATTGTATGGCCATTCCACATTTTTCTTATCCATTCATGGGTTGATGGACATTTGGGTTGTTGCCACATTTTGGCTATTGTGAATAGTGCTGGTATGAAAATTCATGTGCAAATTTTTATTTGAACTCCTGCTTTTAATTTTAGGTATGGACATAGGAGTGGAACCACTGGGTCATATGGTAATTCTATCTTTAATTTTTTGAGGAACCACCAAGCCATTTTTCCACAGTGGCTATACCATTTTACATTCTCAACAGCATAAGGGATAAATTTTTCTACATCCTCGCTTATGTTAGCTATTTTCCATTTTGTTGATTGATTGATTGATAATAGTCATTCTAGTGGGTGTGAAGTGGTATCTCATTGTGGCTTTGATTTGCATTTCCTTAATAACTGAAGATGTTAACATTTTTTCATGTGCTTGTTGATCATTTGTATATCTTTTTTTGTTTTTAGGAGGTACTGTGGATTGAACCCTGGACCTTGTACATGCAAAGCAGGCGCTCAACCACTGAGTTACACCTACTCTGCTCATTTGTATATCTTTGAAGAAACGTCTATTCAAGTCATTTACCCATATTTTATTTTATTTTATTTTATTTTATTTTTAAAATATTTTATTTATTTATTCATTCATCCCCCCCTGCTGCCCGCGCTCGCTGGGTCAGCCAACCACGCCACGCGGGCGGGCCCGCCCCCACCAGGAGGCCCCGGGAACCGAACCCAGGGCCTCCCACATGGCAAACGGGAGCCCCACTGATTGAGCCACAGCCGCTTCCCTTACCCATATTTTAATTGGGTTGCTCATCTTTTTGTTGTTGAATTGTGATATTTTCACTTTTCATGAGGATCTTATTAACATGAATGGAACCCTAGTAGGTATTTGAGTCACTGCATTAAAATTGAGCATAAAAAAATTTCAGGGAGCTGAGGGAGTGACTGGAGGTGGGTGGTGGGTGTGGGGGAGAAGGTACACGTGCCCACTTTTCCAAGTCTGTATCTGTATCTGGCTAGCCTCTCTTAAGCACTTCTTGACTTTCACAACTTCTTCCACTCTTCCACTGCTGAAACAAGTTTTCTGAAAGCTTCAAGCTTTTGTACATCAACTTCCAAAATATAGAGGAGGGACGATTGGGAATAGGACAAGGTGGTTGGACCAACTGTGAGTTGGTAAGTATTTAACAACCAGCTTTTCAGGGATGTGAGCCCTGATTTGTAGTGTTTGCTGATTTCTGTGGTGTAAATACTCCCACCATGGCCAATTTCAGGATAACAACAGTTTAACAACTGGCTCACAAAATCCCTAAGAATTTAATAGGCAGCTCTCATGGTCTGAACTGGCTTCACCACACTACTGGATCTTCCTGCCTCTGTTTGCTCTCTGGTTGTTTTGCATATGTAACAAGTCTTTTCTTTCCAACAATGTTATATGCTCTCCGAGGGATGGAATTATGTCTTAGCATGATTCTAGACTCAAAAATATTGACCGACTGAAAAGGGCATCTATTTCCTGTGGACATACTGCTTTCTCAGAGCAACTGAACAGCCACTGGTGGGAAGACTGTATGGGATGCTTTCTCCTCTTTACAGCAAACCACAGGCAGGGAGTGCAGGGAAGAATACAGAAGCCATAGGGCCGTTTTGTTGAGGAAACCCAAGCTCAGTACAAACTAGATCACTGCAAATTAGATCTTGAAGAATTAAGCTTAGACTCACATCCGGAACCAATCAACCAACACACTTTTCTCTTAGAGATTAGCATATTTTATGTAGATGGTCTGGTATATACTCCAAGATTAGAATGAAACTTCCTCAAGAAGATGATCTGTAGCCTTCATCATAGACTGCCTGGTAAAGTGCCAAGGACTCTGGGGAGAGGGCATTAATACCACTATAAAGGTGTAACATATCTGTACCATAGGGGTGTGGAAGACCAGGTGGACTAGAGAGTTCGTGGAGTTCCTAAGGCTCAGGAACCTTTCAGTGAGAGATGAAAAGTGAGGAAAGAGAGGATTGAGAGAAGACAACCTTCAACCAAATGAATTTGCTTCTCTTCCCTGGGCTTTTTGCAATTGAGAAAGATCTGTAGAAGTTTCCACTGGTTAGAAGAAGCCCACAGCAGCGAAATGGCCCAAAGATACCTTAGAAGGCAGCTTCTGCAGCAGGTTGTCCCTAGGAAACTAGGTAGTGTCACCTGAGATAACAATTGCTGGACGGGTTGGAGGTGTGTTTACTCACACATTTGGTGTGAGAGATCAAATGTCCTGAATTGTGAGAAATATCTGGGTTTAACATGTGTGTGGGGTTGTCAGAAAAATCTCCGTATCTTATACTGGTCCTGCCTGTATAATTGTGTCTTCTGACTAGTAAAATCAAAATGAAACTGGTGAGAGTGTTTATTCTTTATTTGCTATTTAAGATATTTTCAGAAATTCTGGAATAGGACAATATATTACTACCTCATAATAGTCTTTGAAACTAAACTTCTAGAGAATTTCTGAAAATTTGTCTGGATCTTTTACTTACAAATTGAATGTAAAAACATCTAGTGCAGAAATTAGGCACGTTTCTGCCCTATACATACAGTAACACCATTGATATTACCAGAGTAAGAACATGTGTTTGGAGCAGCTTTTTGAGTCATAGGAGGGCTTGTATGATCCATCTGCAGTCCATTGTCCATGTTCCTTAGGAGGTATTCATTCACCCATTCATCCGTCCACTCATTCATTTATTCATTCATCCATTCACTAGCCAAACCATCACTGGATATCTTCTACATGCCAGGTACTGTATAGGCATTGGGGATAGACTAGGCCAGGTCCTTTATTTCAGTAAGCTTGACTTCCACTAGGGGGAACCAAATATATAAATAAACACAAAAATTGTGTTGGCGTGGGGATAGAAATTAGCCAGAAGAATTGGACACATCTGCCCTGGGATTGGTAGGAAAAGTCTTCATGGAGAAGATGCCCCTGAGCACGTTTCACTAAGGAGGCTGCTGAGGGGAACAGAGAGCCTTTGGGCTTTTTGTGTGAAGCTAATTGGAGTGACCAGAGATGAGCCCTTTGACATGTGCTTTCTGGTCCACTCAACATGCTCAACCTAACTGACTAAACGGGTCTGTGAAGAAAAGATCCCCTGCAAGTTCCATGTGCAACATACACACTTTCAAAGTCTAAGCCACACATAAGCAATGCCTGAGTAACATGGAGTTTTAGAAATGATTCTTCTCTTTTATTGCCACATTCATATGAAAAGTTTTGATATATTTGGGTTGGTAAAAGAAAGCCACAGTTTATATAAAGAAAATCATAGGAAGTTAAAAAATATATGGCTTTAGTGTCTGAAAAAGCAGTTATGGATTACTTCCTCGATTTAATTATCCAATCGATCGAAATTCTGGGTTTGAAACTCCTGGAAGTCCTCTGGGATGGTGTCTGCAAACAAGAACAGGGAGAGGAGGGGTTAGCAGGGCTCCTTCTGCCCAGGAAGTCTGTTCCATCCAGAGCTGTGCAGGGAGCCTGTAGGGGTCGCTGTCAGTCCGTCCACGAGGCACAAAAGGCCCCACAGCCATTTTCTACTTCAGGCTGCTTTGCAAATTATTGCTGAAAGCCCAGGAGTGCTCATTCATGGGCCTAGCGAAAATTAACAGGCAGAATGGATTTTGAGTCTGTGATTATGTTTGAGCTGCATGAAAATATAGGCCGCCTGTAAATGAAATCTGACTGAATTTCTCACTGAACCCCAAGCAGTTAAATTCTATGGGTCTTAATTTCCACATCTATAAAATAGGAAATGTGAGACCTGCCTTCTATTCCGTTACACAGGGACTATCAAGTTTTAATGAATATGTGGTATGAGTCTTGGGCTTTGGAGAGGAAAATGCAGTATAAAAATAAGGTGGCATTATTTGATTAATTCTAGAAATAAAATTGTGCAGTGATAAGAAAACATTACCATTGCAGCGATACTTGAGGTTGGACCAGATGATGTTTTCTTGAGAGAAGCAGAAAACGCCAAGTCTGCCTCCACGCATGGTGGTGTCTATGGTGACCCCGGAGTCAGCCACCAACTCGGAACCTTCATAAAATCGCACCCTGTAGACAACACAGCCAGAGTGGGTCTCCAGGAAACCCATATTCAGGTGAGGGTGAAGTAGACATCGCGAGACCCAGGGGCCCCACTTCTTATACACCTGCGTCTTTAATTCTGTTTCCTACTCCATTTCTCACTGACTTGCCTTGTGCTGCACCCCCCTCCTTGACCATGAGTCCATGCTTTCCAAACTTCTGTCTCTCAGAAGACCTAACAAATGTTGGGCACAAAGTCAAACTCAATAAGTACTTGCAGATGTTAAAGAGAAATCACAACCTGAAAACGAGGCTTTGTGTCTTCATATATATACATATAAATTATATGTATACATAAATTATATTTTCTATGATTTCCTTTCAGGACAGGAAAGGGGATACTTCATAATATTTGTTATAAATAAGGAGCATTGAACTTGATCTTCTTACTGAGGCAACCAGAGTATATTCAATGTCATGTCACAAAGAAGAACAAAATATTAACTAGCCCTCATGATTTTCTTTTTCCCACTAGCCTGCTTGCCTGTCCTGGAAGGGAGAGTGCAATCAATACTCTTTCTTAATTGTACTACATAAGCTGGTGTGGGCGTTTATCTGCAAGTTTGAGTATAAGAAAGTAAGTACACTGTCTAAATTTCAAAGATGTAGTCCTGAAACCATCCTGACTTGTAAGAACAGCTTTTGAAAACATATTCCTATAGAGAAAGAAGGCAGGTTGCATTAGCTCTCGTGAAGATGTGTTCACACCTTGCATGGTCCATGCCAGCCTTGTGCTAGGCACCAGGGAGACCAAGATAAAATAAGATGCAGGTGCTGCCCTCACAGAGTTTATAGTCAAATAAGGAAGTGACTCATTCCAATGCAGCATGCAATAGGCCAGAGTAAAGGATACAAGGCCCAGAGACTTCACAAGGGAGGGTGTGGATAAAAGATTCAGCCACACCCCTTACCTCACACGGGTCAGCATGTCCAGTCTCAGGCTTCTCTGGAGAGCCATTCAAGGGCACCATGCAAAATCCAGTGCTGAGGCCTCCCACCCCAGTTAGCACTAATGTCCAGGAAGGACAGTCTGGGGTTGAGTGTCTTCCCCCTCGTTATTTTCTGGGAGCCATAGGCATATCCTTGAGGAAAACCCTTGACCAGGACTGCTCAGGGAAGCAGAGGTCCTGGGATACAGAATGGAGTGTGTGGGTTTTGCCTCAAGCGCATGGCGTGTGGATGGCTCCTCCACCTACCTGATGTAGCCCACCTGGGGCCTGTGCTGCAGGAACCAGCGGTAGGACACCTTGTCCTTCCAGCCCACGTTCCTGGAGTCCTTCCACAGCAGCCTGACCTGGTCACTGGTGTCCCCAGTGTGCCACAGGGAGTTCCGTAGATGCTCTCCTGGGCCTGTCTTAGACTTAACGGCCTGGACAATGACACAAGCACAATTTTAAAACAGGATGCCCAGACCACCCTTGCTGCTTCCTAGATGTGGTGATGAATTTATGGTTATAATCTGGCTGCCTTGGATTTGGACAAAAGCACAAACAAATGCCATTTCTACTGAGGTTTATTTCAATGCTTTAGTAATAAGCACTGGCCAATATTCCACTAAACCATTCTACCTTTCTCCTTCTGTAAATCCATTGCTTCCCACATTCACCACTGAGGACTCCCACAAAATGTCTGCTTACTGCAGTCTGCCTCCTCTCCCAGCAAGAGATATCCTATCAGAGCTCCTGTACCAAAAAGGCTCCTTGAGGACATAGATTAGCCAGCTGCCAACGTAAGCAGGCAACTGTCATAGTATTTTTCAATATTATTAAACATTATGCTATCCTAAGGAGATATGGCATTTGATTTTACAATAACTAGATAATCAGTATTGAACAAAACTCTATTAGCTTTAATTTATATTAACAGAGAGATTATTTTATTTTTTTAAGAGGTAGCAGGGATTAAACCCAGGATCTTGTACCTGGGAAGCAAGCGCTCAACCACTTGAGCTACATCCATTCCCTGAAGTCATCATGCCGTTGTTTTTTTTTTTTTAAAGGAGGCACCAGGGATTGGACCCATTTCTTAGATAAACTGAATGGGAGAAGGCAGAATTTAAAAGGAGGAGGGCAAAGAGCCCAGAAGAAAGAGAGATGAGTGGCTTCAAACCACCATACCTTGAGTTGAATGCCGGGTTCTGCAACAGCTCGGAAGGGGGTGGCTTGCCAATATGTCTGCTCCGTCTGCTTCCACATGACCACGTAGAAGCTAGAGCTATCCTGGTAACCGAAGATAAAGCCAGCATAGTCATCATCTGTCTGGGTATTCACATGGAAGGTCCCTTCAAAGTCAACGCCATTAAAAGCTGTGTACCCTGTAGGGATCAGAATAAGATTAGAAAAACAGACAAGTCACACAAATAGCTGGAAAGTGAATTCTACATGGAGTGGTGACTGAGGCCCCAGACATACCCACTGCCAGGCCAGGATCGCTGTTCATGGTCTGCACAATCTCCATGCCCTGCAGGGAAAGGTGAGGGAGTTAAGAGCAATTTGAGAAGGAGCCGAGTGGACTCGTGGAAACTCGGAACCTTAGGCTCCATGACTGAGGGGTTGGTGATGTCTGACCTCCACATAAGGATTTTATTAATGGAGTAACTGTTCTACCTTGTTATGTGCTCAAAGAAAGCACCTAACACTATTTTATTTATTTATTTATTTATTTATTTATTTATTTATTTCATTTTACTGGGAGGTCCTGGGGATCGAACCCAGGTCCCTCCATATGGGAGACAGACGCCCAACCAGTTGAGCCATATCCGCCCTCCTAACACTATTTTTAATGGAGGTTAAAAAAAAAAGCTCAAAGCTAAATAAAAATATTTTTGCTAAAGCTGTCATTTAAGTTGATTCACTAAATTCTTAATTGGAGGACTTACACTTCTAATGAATGCAACTTGCTGTGTGACTCTGGAAAGTCTACTAAGTCTCTCTGTGCCTTCATTCCTTAGTCACCCAATAAGGAGGACCCTACGGGAGGCAATCTATGGAAGACATTAGGAGTGGGAGCTTGGGGTCTAGCTATCTCAGTCACTTGTCAGCAGTGCTGCCATGAGAAACTCATTTAATGTTTTTAAGACTCAATTTCATCATCTGTAAAATGGGAATAATGAAAGCACTTTGTTACAAAGCTATTGTGAGGAACAAATGAGCACCTGACTCATGGTCAATGCTCTCCAATTGTTCCCTACCATCATCATGAGGGCCTCTGTTGAGAGGAAGATTGGAGCCGTAGGCTGTGCTGGGAATTGCCAACCATGTGGCACTACCTGGTTCAGAACCACCCAGTTGGGGTCGATCTGGGCATCCCCTTCAGGATCCAGGACCACAGTCTGGTAGGCCCGGAAGTCGGTCAGTGTGACCTCTGCGTTCTCCGGGCAGACATCGATCCAATCAATGACATGGTCCTGGTCAAAGTCTGTCTCACAGATATCTCCCACCCCATCACCTGTGGGGAACAGAGAAAGAGGAGAGGAGCTAGTAATGCCCACACCCACCATCACTCCTTGACAGAGGATAGGGGCTCAATGAGGAACAGAAGAAAGGCTCTGCTCCACCTCCAGAGTGGCCATGTCAACCAGGGTTGGGAGAGGAGCCCTGGGGTCAGTGTAGTCCTAGCTGGCCCTGGAGTCCTTACGATGGACAGCCAGGCCAGTTCCCGGAGGACACCCAGGGTTTCTTCTAGAAAGCTCAATGTGAACAGCTGTCCTGCATTCTGTTCCCAGGAAGTTCTTTTTATTACACAGTCAGGTTCACCAAAGGGTGGATATTAAGCCTCATCTTAAATAAGTAAATGTCTGTAGCTCATTCTAGACTATAACAGCAGGAGGGAATTATTGGCACCAGAGTATCTCAAAGATAGTAACTTCTGGTGGTCCCTAGGCTAAATCTGGCTCACAAACATGCTTTGTGCAGTTGAGATGATGGAAATATTTAAACCTGCATAGCTTTGAATGGGCTGCCCTCTCCAGCCCCCTATGGTTCCTACCACTCCCTGTTGTCTTCCATCTGGTTTCATGCACACCTTTCCTTCCCTTCCTGGTCCCACAGGCATCTGAGTTGTGAAACTGGCCTAAACCATTCCTTTCTGTGCTCTTCTCTCTATCCTTCTCCTTCTTTTCTGAGACTCCCAGTGAAAGGAGCAAGCAAGATAGCAGAGCAGCTCTCCAAGCCCCTGGGCAACTGAGCTGTTAGCATGTGGCTGCTTCCCTGGCCCTGGTGATCTCATCCTAAGGCTGCTCAGGAAAGTGCAAAGCAGCTCTTCTCTGACCAAGTTTGGAGACTGGCGTTCTATCAGTCATTGACATCCACACACACTGTGGCTCCTCAGAGAAGAGGGTTTGGAGAAGCAGCCATTGGAGGTGGGAAAGCCGGGGATGCTCTGAATTGGTGCCCTGGGAGAGGCTTGCTGCTGTGTGTCTGGCTGAAGGGAGCCGGGGGTCCCGTGCAGCCCTGGGCTGAGCCCACTTACTGTTGCGATCCTCCTGAGCTGGGTTGGGGACCAGCCGGCAGTTGTCTGGTCCAGGGGGCACCAGGTCGGGTATGCCATCGTTGTCATCGTCATCATCACACTCATCACCAATCCCATCCTTATCGGTGTCCAGCTGGGCACTGTTAATGATGGTGGGGCAGTTGTCTGTGCTGTCCTGGTGCCCATCTCCATCACTGTGGGAGAAAGGAGAGGGCGTTTGGATCCCAGCTCAGCAGGAGGCAGGAGGAGAGCTTGTGTTTGGGGCTTAAAATAGGGTTTGGCCTTTTATCAAACTCAATGGGGTCATTTCCTTAGATAAGGCTGTCCTAATAGCCTCAGAGACAAAGTCCCCACTTCTTCAATTTGTTGAAACAAGTAGGTCATTCCCTACTCAAGATGGCAAGGGTCTATTTCTGTGATTTTTGTGACCAGATGCTCTTATCAACCCCTGGGGACTACTATATGATACCCGACTCCGAGAATGTGTGTGGGGCGTGTGGTGGGGGCCACTGGAGCCAGACCGCCTCGGCTGGAAGCCTAGCTCAGTAACACACCAGCATGTGACGCCAGGCACGAGACTTACCTCTCTATGACTCAGTGTCCTCATCTGTAAAATGGGGGTAATAGTACCTACCTCATAGGGTTGCTATGAAGATTAAATGATTAAGATTATTAACATTTTACATATTAAATTTTAATATGTGGAAAAGCACTTGCTAAGTGCCTGGCTCCTAGGAAGCCCAATAGTGTTTCTTTTATATTAGTCTTCACAACGGCTGGCCAGTGGACCCAACAAGGGTTCATACCTGAACGCTGTGGGGAGAATGGCAGAAATAGGGCCTTCCCTTCCTGAGAGGTGAGGCTGTAGGCCTGGCTCAATCAGGTTCAAGGACTTCTCAGAGCCTTCATTCAATGCCCACCTGGACTTTTCTTCTTTCCAGGCCATCAGAGGATGATTCTACCCTGTCTCTCAGAGTTTACCCTGAATTGACTGAGACCTCCCATACCTATTATGAATCAGAGCAGATACTCCTTCCATCATGCTCCCACCCCCAGCCTGCTCTGGGCTTGGAAGTGTCCCTATATCTTCTGGGGTGGGGGTGGGGAAGCCAGGGGCCAGTCTGTGCCATGGACTTCCCAGATGTGTACAGAGGGACAAAAGGGGCCCAGAGAAAGTGAGGCCAGCCTGGACAAGCAGAAGACGACATGGCTCAAACAACGGGATTTCTGAGCACACAGCAGGGCTGTTTTCCAACACATAAGATTGAGCTATTCCCATTAGCAGCCATTCTATATAGTCCTGAACATTTTATGCAAAAACAACAAGCAGTTCCTGTTCTCCTCCAAAGTTCAAGTTTTTGGGAATTAAAATGGAGCAGAATGAGTCATTTGTTTTAGGCACATATCTGGAGGCTAGTGGGGTAGGATATTTTAGAAATTACTGTGGATGGTAATAAAAGTACAGGACGACCTGAAACAGGGAGCGTTCTTGGTGTACATAAATTGGTGCAATAGTCAGGGTACCAGCCCCACCTTCCACTCAGAAACAGAGAGAGACATCCTTCCTAAGGTTGTCTTTGTGCTGTAATAAGAATAACACAGTCACCATTTCCAGGATATCATCTGAGGGCCGGCACTGTGCTGGGAGCTTTACGTAGGTTATCATTAATTTACACCAATAAGCTGTGAAGTGCATTTGATTATTCTACTTTGCAGATGAAGTTTTGACTCTTAGAGTTGCAAAATATATATAAGTTCACTCAGCTAGTGTGTGCTTTTCAGCAAGGACACCACCTGTAATGAAGGAGATGTGCAAACACCTCCTGGGACTTTATAGGAGCTGTCCTTGAGCGAGGTTTGGGATCAAGACCTGGTGTCTGCAGAGCAACCTGTGATCCAGGTATTGGAAGAGAAGCTACGTATCTTCCCGCTCTGCTTTTCAGAATCCTTTCTTTCATCCCTGTCCTGGCTGCCTCTATAGGAATTCCATAAGGAGATGAAAGGGTTCCAGCCTTGGATTGCAGGTGTCTCTAGGGCAGAGTTGCAGATGTCTGTGTTTTTGGTGATGCTCCCACAGCATCTGCTTCAGCCCCGCGTCTTCAGGTAGGACCCCATCCAGGCTGGGCTAGGAGGGTGGACTAAGTACAATGAAATAACAGAGTTCCCTCAGCAAACTGACAGCCTTCTCTTTTGGAATGATGGGGAAGCTTTCCTCAGCTGAAAGAGTATAATAGTAAGATAGCTAATATTTACTGAGTGCTGCCTATGTAACAGAGGCCGTAATAAACACTTCTCATAGACTAACTCAGTTAATTGTCACAATTATGAGCTAGATTCTATTGTCATCTCATTTTACAGATGAGAAAACTGAGGCACAGAGAGATTAGGTAACTTGCCTAAGGTTAGCCAGATAGTAAGCAAAGAAGCTGGGATGTATCTTAGCTGTCTCATTCCATAGCCCCTCTCCAAAGCATGCTGCTCTATTGCCTCTCCTGTGCTCAGTGGCCCATTCTGACACTGTTGCTCCCTACACATGACCTTCAGAATGTGTGGTGGCTCTGACCATAGGCAGGGCTATTGTCCCACTAGCAGCTCAATCCTCCCAGAAAAATCTCAAAGCCTGGCAGCAGTAACAAGCTCTAAAAGTTAAATCTTCCTGGATTTTTCCATCTGGCCCTATGCAGCTGGGAGATGTGCCATACCTGTCTTGATTGGTGTCACAGGAGTCCCCAACCAGATCGTTATCCACATCAGACTGCAAAGAGAACAGAACATGTTCTTATTTTTCCCTGGGACTACATGTACAGAATGTTCCAGGAAAGGCAGACCTAGACCATCATCATTGGATCTCAGGAATGATTTCTCTGGAACTGGGGTGGTGCAAAACTGCAAAAGGACAGCACCATATTGCTGTAGGCACAATGCTGAATTTTCAAAAGCCTTCTAAAATATCATGCTATGTGGATGCACTGCCTACACACCAGATGAGCTGAGTGGAAAAGGGCACCAGGCTAGCAGGGTGGCATGTGGGGATGTAGAACTCTGACAGGGTCAGAAGAGAGCCAGCCACAGGCAGAGGATGAGGGAAATTGATTTTCCTTTACTTCTACATTTTGGAATTGAGAAAGAAGTGAGTGAGTCAGAATGGGCAACAATGATTCCTCTTTCTCAGGGCTTTAAAAATAAATGACAGAGCTGGTGTAGCTCAGTGGTTGAGTACCTACTTCGCATGTACAAGGTCCCAGGTTCAATCCCTGGTACCTCCTAAAATAAAAATAAAATAAAATAAAATAATAAAATAAAATAAATGACATGTCATACCCAATTATACAGCCAGGGAGTGGGAGTGAAAAGGGAATCTCAACAAGTCGCTGACTGCGCAGAATCTGAAATGTCCATACATAGGTTGTGTAGGGGTTTGAGGACTGAAGGGACATGAAGCTCCCAATGGTTAATTTCCATGTTCCATCTTCTTTTCAGTAAAACAAACCTGTTTTGAGCATTATTGAGCTCATATTACTAACCTCAGAGGCTCTTTACAGCCTATGAGATTAGTCCAAAGGACCTCAGATATCTGTAGTGTTCTTACCATCACTGCCAGGGCTAAAATGTGTAACTTTGCCTCCTCTGCTCTGTTAGGTAAGTGACAGCAGCAGAGAACTGGGCCGATGGGCTCTGTTGAGTGTTTACAGACGCTGGGCTTAAACAAGTCTTTGCATAGGGAATTTCACCTGGAGTTTGAGTTCCCTTGTCCCCTACTAACCTGGTTAGGGTTGCTGACATCAGGACAACTGTCACAGGCATCCCCCACGCCATCACCATCCTTGTCCTGTTGGTTACGATTGGGAACTTTTTGGCAGTTGTCCAAAATGTTTTTTATTCCTGCAAGAAAGAAATACTAATCTGGGTCACAAGAACATCATAGATAGGTAAGGAACATGCTATCCTTTGGGTGCTGTAGGGAACAGATCTATGCACAGGTATGTGGTGAGTTCCTTCTGACTGGGCCTTTGTCACATACTCACTGTCTTTTTACAGGAGTTGTCTGGAGGTACCTTTAAAGGATAGATTCTAGGAGAGTTAGAAATGAACAGCTCCCTGAGGCATTTATCAATTATAACTTGTGTAAGATGTCAAAGATTATCACAGCAACCAGATGAGGAGGTCTGATGGCCAGGTGGGCTGGCTCTGGAGGCAGGAACTTGTGGGGGATCCCAGCTATGACTGGGAAAGTTTTGCATTCAATGATGCCATATAGCAGCTTGAAATCAGTGGTGGTTGGAGTATTTACATCATGGAAACTAGAAAATGCAACAAATCAGGGCTTTTGTCTGTTTCCTAAAGCCAGTTGACCAGCACTCCTCTAGATCTGGGTCATCAGTTGGGCTCGTAAAAGATGAGGTTATATTCTAGAGAGGTGTGGATATTCTGGAGTGGTGTGTGTGTGTGTGTGTGTGCATGCGTGTAGGGATATTTCTAGAAGGATTTCCTTTCAAGGCCCTGTGAGGCAATATGTATTTCAGAAGCTATCAGAGTCCTATACTTTAATCATATTCCTCTTTCAATACACTATAGAAGCTATATAGGAACAAATGTCCCCCCTGGGGTCTCAGGAGGGGGTATGATGAGCACAGATCACAATATGGGGTTCCTGGAGCTGCGCCAGGTGGCCACCCTGCCACCACAGCCCTTCCCAAGGGCAGGCAGGGGCTCTCCAGGTCTCTTAGGAGGCACCTGACCCAGAGGGTGTGGTCTGTGACCTCCTCAAGGCCCTTGGTTCAATTATCTACTTCCAGGTCTCTAATATGTGAAAAGGATGGTGAAAGAGTGGGGAAATGTATAAACTGGGAAAGCAATGTCTACAAAGACACGGCCCCAACCAGACACTGCTTGAAGTAGTTGTTTCAGACAATGATATAGAGTCCCAGAAATATCCAGGAGTATTAAACAGGTGGTGGGCTGTGAGGTCCTCTTCCACACACACACAAAACAAAAGCCCCTCAATCTAGGGCCCTCCAAATGCATCCACATCGAACTACCAGAGCTAGAAGCCTCTCCAGTCAGTAATTCTATTCCTACAGCTGACAGAGATACAAGGGCAAAAGGACCAATAAATCCCAAATAAAACAACAAAGCAAGACAAAGCAACCGTCTCCATCCATGTCATCATCACAGGCGTCTCCTTTCCCGTCGCCATCAGTATCTCTCTGGTCATTATTTAATACAGTCCGGCAGTTGTCACAAGCATCCCCAAAGATATCTTTATCACTGTTCCTTTGGTCCACATTGTGAGTCAGGACACAGTTATCCTGAAAAACCAGAAGACTGAGTGTTTATTCAGACTTTTACTGCATCCCTCCCTGTGATGGATGCTGGACCATCTCTACCTTCCCCATTGTTAGGAGTTGTCAGAACTCTCAAGGCCTGAGTTTGTCACTTTTATATTTCAAACATTTGTGAATCTTAGAATAAACAGTTGCCATGCTATAGGCATGCAGGCATGGAAACTAACATTTGGAATGATTAATATAAATAGTCACCCTCATGGCTTTCTTCCAGCATCACTGGCATATGATGATTCACAGGCCGTCCCAGGAAAGTAGGTACCTGCTCATTTAAGATCCCATCTCCATCAGCATCCTCGTCACAAGCATCTCCAATACCATCTCTATCTGCATCTTCTTGACCAGAATTTGGCACATATTTGCAGTTATCCTAAGAGGGGAAACACAGCTCAGAGTAACATCCTACCTCTGTGTCAAGCCAAAAATCATTCCTGACCTCAAGATTGACTGTGGCTACCTGGCTTTACTGTTGGGTCTTGTTTTGCTTCATTTAGATGCAACTCCTTTAAATATGCAATTTGAAATGGAACCTGCTGAGCCTCTCCCCCTGGAAGACGTGGCCTTTGAGAGAGCCACGGTATTTTTTTTCCTTCTTGGCCTTCTTACCTTCTTGCAGTTCCTGGCAGAGCACGGCAGTTCTTCATCAGGGTAACTGTCGATGTCCACATCCTTTCCACAGACGTAACCATCACCAGCCCAGCCGACGCCACACTGTGAATGGAAAATCCATCAGAGGCCTGGGAAGCTGAGGCTGGCAGGGCTGCAGGAGGGGTGGCTGACAGGGTCTCTGCTCCTGTGAGTGCCTTCCTGTGCGGAGGGCGGGCAGCCAAATCGCCTTGTTGGGTGGAGTTCTAAAAACTATTTAGCTGTATTGCAATAGTCAAATGGTTCAAAATTTAAAAGGTACGAAAGGATAGCTAGTGAAAACTCTCCTTCCAGCTCTTTTCTCTGCACTCAGGCCCATCAATGTAATCAGCTCTCAGGTATATATCAGAGATATTCTGATATACACATGCATTCTTTTTTGCTTGGTGTTTTTATGTAATTGGTAACACACATTTATACACTATTCTGTGATTTGCCTTTTTTTTTCTCTTAACTTTATATCTGGGAGATCTTTCCACATTACGCCAGGCAGATTCATGTCATTCTTTTCAAGGGCTGTAGATATAGCACACATAAAGCTGAATGGATGGGCCACAATTAAGTCAGGCAGAATGCCACTGGTGGATATCAGGCTTTTAAAATCTTTTTTATATTACAAACAATACTGCAACAAGGAATTCTGGTACATTTGTCATTCTGCATGTGTGCTTGTTTCTTAGAGTAGAATGTCTGCTTCGAAGGGTATTTTTCTTTGTAATTTTCAGTTATTGTCAGAATGTTCTCCATATGATTGCCCAGTTTAGTTTCCCACTGGAAATGCATGAATGAATGGGTGGAGTGGCTTCTGTGGCACTTTTCTCACCATTCTTGTAGCATGATCATGTCTCTGAATGTAACAGACTTCTAGATCAATTTCCACCACAGGAGGAACCTGCCAAGGTGCTTTATCTCCACTCATACCCTTTTCTTTTAAAGAAGGTTCCACAGGTGCAGTTCTGGGTCAGCCTGCTCTCTACTTCTTTGGAGATGTCTACCCCAGTGTCCTGCTACCACTAACAGCCTGAGCCAAGAGCAAGTCTTTGGTATCAGCAGAATAGTCATTAAAATAACAGTTATTCTGTGTCAGAATCTTTACATTATCTCTAGTCCTTCTATTACCCTACTTTACAGAAGCAAAAACTAGACTCAGCAATCATGTCCCTTGCCCAAAGTCTCAGAACTGGGACTCGAATTCAGGCCTGTTTCATTCCAACGTCTCTTGCCATTTCCATTTGGTTAAGTGCACTTTCGAGTTCTTCCTCTGATTTTCCATGTCCTAGTCGGCCTTGTTAAAAGATGACTGACAAACCAAAGGGAAAGGAAGCCCTTCCTGAAACGGTGCCCTGGCTATGAGGTGGTGCCTGGGGGGCTCGTCCCAGGAGCAGCATGGGCCCCCATGGGAGGGACGCATTTAATGGCAGAAGGGAAAGTAAGATAGGAGAAAGGGACACGGGAATGGAGGGAGAGGACAAGTTGATCTGTGAAAGGAGGGGAAAGGAAAGAGGAGGAAAAAGGGTCTGAGAAACAGAGGTGGAGCCAAGGGAAAACAAACTTTACACAAGTAAGTGTTAAATTCCCTGGCCTCACTAATCAAAATAAGGTGCTTTAACACCAGCCTGCCTCTTCCCAATCTTCTGCACTCTCTTTCTGCCATAAGAGGCTCTAAAGGGCAGGATCCTCGGGGATTCCTCCCCTTAACTCCTTCTCCTCCTGCTCTCAATTTCTTCAGCAGGGCCCTCAGAAGGCCTGGAAAGCTCTGCCGTGGGGTACAGTCCTTGACTCACTTTAATGAGGAAAAAATTTCCTCTAGGAACAAATACATTTTTAATGAGCCATTTTCTGGCAGATTACATTATTTTAGCAGTCACACGAAGTTTATTAATCCTTTACCATCTGTCGTTGTGCCTTACTACAAATTCAAAAAACATATTAAAAGCCCCATCACCCACCATCCCAGGGGTTTCGTCAATTTGTTCACAGAAAATAAGGATTTAAATGTAGGTTTATACTTGCCTCTCAATGACTTTTTTTGGTAATAAACATGCCCAGCCATCAGGAATTAGGGAAATTGTTTTTTTTCCGCCCTCCGATACAGCATGTTCCTTCATCCTGACCTTGTTACAGAATACCTGGATTACCCGGGATAGCTGACGTTATTACATTTATTTCTTTTGTTTATTTTTTATTCTTTTTCTTATTTTCCTATTTGAAAAGTGATATGCTCCTTGTAGAAAATTTTGCAAGCATAAAGATTAAAAAGTCTAAGCATTAAATACAAGGAAAATGGAAAAAGTCTTCAGAATCCTTCCTGCCGCCCAGAGGCAATACCCTGAACCAGAATCGCAGATGGGCCTTGTGCAGAGGAGGGGGAGGGAAGGGAGGAGGAGGAGGGAAGGGAGGAGGAGGAGGAGGGAAGGGAGGAAGGGGGATGGGAGAAGGAGGGAAGCAGCTAAGTCTACTTATTTTTCAGTCCCTAGGATCTCCAAGGACTGACTGGGAGCCTGGGATTTGGAGATTGGATGGCAGGATCAGAGCTTTCTTCTTCACAAAGTGCCTGCTACACTCCCTTCCCTGCGTCTCTTCCCTGCCTCCTCCTCCTCAGAACTGGCTCCAGGGCTGGGAAAGGCACAGGAAGGGTGAACAGTAATTGAGCTGGGTGAGGTGGAGGAGAGAATGCCCCCTCAGTCCCCTCTCAATCACCTGTGAGAGACAGGAAGTTTCTCAGAGAGTTTACAAATTCACCACCTCTTCACTGTGACCCATTCCTCTAGAATATTAGGCCAGATTTTTCGACTGGAGGTCTTAAGAATAGGGCCAGTTCGACAGCAGATGTGCTTGCTAGTAATACAAACAAGTAGATAGGGCAGTAGAGGGAAAGGAGGGAAGGAAGATCCTTCTCCTCCCTGCTGCTCACTTCTTGGGCCTTTTCCACAGAAGGTGCTTGGGAGCTGGGACTCCATCTAGAAAAATCACCACTGAGTTGCCCGAGTGGACCGTGTCCACTGACGACTAGGAGGGAAAGAAAAGGCAGCTGATGTTTAGGTGTACTTCAGATTGCTCTCCCACAAGCTCAATTGACCCTGTTACTATTATATTCTATGTTCATTTTGATAGCAGTGCTTTCATTTTTGAGTACTTTTACCCTGAAGCAGGTAGAAACCAGTGAGGGGTGGGCATTTAAAATGGAAGAGGAAAAATGATAATGCAAGTAAACAAACAACTTACCTCACATGTCACATCGCCCTGCTTCTCTTCAATGCACTGCGCATTCACACTGCAAGGATTCAGTTCTGGATTTCTGCAGCTTCTTTCAGTTTTGCATCCCCTTGTCTGATCACCAGTGTACCCTGGTTTACAAGGCCCACAACGATAAGATCCCTGCAGGGAACAAAGGTAAAGGTGAGAGCCAGGAGCTCAACCTCTAAGTAAAGGTACTGCTATTTTATTTTTATATGGACTCAACAAAGCCAGGACTAAGTCACATCCATGCCTGCTTCTGTGCTTACACCTACATGTTTTACGATTGAGTGAATGTTGGTGAAATCACCATATGATTGGAAGCTGCAGCAGGCTACGTAGACACTGAAGGAAGAGAACTGAAGATAGAAGGCTGGATGGGGACTAACGGCACTTTTACTTGCTAGCTCCACTGTGCAGGGCATAGGAGAAAGGGCTGATGGTTCCAATGGCATCCTGGGAAGTGGAGTGACAGGCTTTATTCTGGGGACAAGGGGATGATTTGATTAAAAAGCAAGTTTTGTGGGTTTTTTGTTTTGTTTTGTTTTGCTTTTTAACCTTTAAATGCTCCTTTGGCTCCTTTACAACTGACAGGCAAAGGAGCAGGCATTCAATGCATAGCGTGGTGACTTGCATTGAGAATTCTTGATGAGATAGGCTGCTATGAAAGAAACTGGCAAATGAGCTGTCTGTGCTTCTGGGGCCAGGCAGGACCACTGCCCCCCACCCCCCACCTTCTCTCTCTCATTTTCAAACAGCTTTATTGAGATAAAATTTACATACCAAAAATCTTACCCATGTTAAAGTATACAGTTCAGTGATTTTAGCCATTCACGACCTCTTCATTGCCAAGTCCAAAGGATGCTTTTCAATGATCTTTCTTGAACTATGAGACGCATCTGAAACTTTGTCAGCTCTCTCCTTTTCGTGGCTTCTGCTCCTTTTCCTCTGCCTACTCCTTCATTTCTGTGGTTTATGAATTTTCCATTTCTCCCACTAAGCTTCCTCATCCTCCAAGACTGCCTGTTTCCCTGAATAACCAAACTACAGCCATCCGATTGGTGCCATATTGACCCTTGTCACCCCTCCCCCACACTTGAATTAATCATCAAATACTGACAATTCATACTCTTAAAACGCCCCCTGAAAAAAAAAAAAAACGCCCCCTGGCACCCTTCTAGTACAGCTCTTCCACCATGAGCATTACTCAGCCATTGTCACCAGGCTTCGGATTCCTGCAATAGTCTCCTCGCTGGTCTCCCAGGAGCTGTCTTGCCGTCCTCAAATCCATTATCTACAAGACTTCTGGAGAGATATGGCTGAGATGAAAGACTGACCCTGTCATTCCTTTGTTTAAGACCTTTAGCTTTGAATTCCCAGGGTGTATATTGCCATTCTCACCTGGTTCCCTGGGACAATTAAGACCTAGAGCCTGGTCTAAAGCATTCTTTGTATGTAATGGATTAATTTATTCCCTACCCATCAGGAATGGACAAGGAATGGAGAAAATAGCATCTCAAATAATTTTCTGTAGTCCCTAATGCTCTCCAGGAAGAATTTGGGAGAACCCCAAAGGCCTCAATGTGACATCTTTGAAAATATAAGTTCCCCAAGGACAGAGGTTTTTGCCTGTTTTGTTCAAGCTCTATCCCTGGGGCTTAGAACAGTACTTGATACAGAGTCAGTCCTTGATAAACATGTGCAGAATGAATGAATGAATTCAAGAGCTTTCAAGCTAGGCCCCATAGCATCCTTCTTTATCACTTTTTGTTTTACAAATTATGCTTTAGCAACACTCAACCGTTTATAGTTTTCTGAACACACCATATCCTCAAATAATTTGCTTGTGCGTTCCTTGAGAGGGTAGAACTATGACTTATTATTTTTTAAATATTGCCACATACCTAGCCCAGTACTTGACACAAAGAAGCCACTTACTGATCGTTGAACTGAATTAGGCTGAATAATTTAGTGAAAAGTAAGTTAAGAGGATAGCATGTCAGGACTCTCAGACGAGCATCATTTATTTTTCTTTCCCTGTGTATAAATCACCTGTCAGGACTGCACAGTGCCCTTGCATAGACTGCAGTGAGAGTGGAGCCTCCTAGAGTTGTGTAGTATATTACACACAAGACAGGTGGTGGCCTTGCCTCACATGTAGAGGTCATCGAAGACCTTATCTATATTCCGAAGGGTTCCAAGGGAAGGCTTTAAATACTAAATCTACTGAGCTTTTATTAACTATATGTACCAGCCAACTGTTTGACAATTCATTGCAGTTATTTTCCTTTGCACTAAGTAACAATACGTCTTAGGCAATATAGTGTGGTGAAGAACAATGAAACCTTTGCAGTCAGATTGGAAGTGTTTTGAGATGTGTGGCTTTAGCCTAGTTATTTAACTATTCTGGGCCTCCATTTCTTCAAACAGTAAAAAGACTAGTCCTTATTCGTATGGTGGTTGTGAGGATTAAATTAAATGACATGAAATTTGTGAAGTACTTTTACATACAAGGAAACTAGGAAACTAGAGATGAAACAATTTTCCTAGGCACATATGGCAAGTTAGCACTATCTTTCATCTTGGAAACAATTGATAGGACTTTTCAAAGATGAAACTCATTTAATATTTAATTTATAGACCCCCCTAAGTGTTAAGCATTTAAATTTATTACGAATTACTTCAGAAACATTTTATGAAAAAAGAACACTGTTTGTTTTTATAGTCACCAGTAAAATGCTAATTCTGTAATACTGAATATAAACTAACAAGTTTCTCACAATTTTAAAATACAAGGATGATAAGGACATTTTATTCAATAAATATTTTCTTAAGCACCTACTGTTGCAATTTTGATAGAGGATAAAGAATAAACTTGGAACTTATATAAAATTACTCTTATATAAAAAATCAAATTACTTATGAAATTACATGCATATGAAAAAAACGATTTTCAGCCAAATGTTTGTCCTTATTCTGCAGTATTTTTATATTATGGCTGGACATTCTATATATGTTTGGGGTTATGATTTATAAATATACATTTGTTTAATAACTGATTCTGCTTCGAGAACAACAGCTATGAGAAATACTTACCAAAGTGTTAACACAAATAGAATTGATAACACATGCTCCATTCCGACACTCATCAATATCAGTGCAGATCTGGTACAAAAAAGTTTAAAGAGACACTTTGTTTAAATAGAAATGCAAATGAATTTTCCTTTAGTTTGATATATTTGTGTGAAGTGAAGATAGAATTTCAGGTAGAATGGTAATCTAAGGGTCATTTTAGACATATCTTTTACCTTTTGTATCAATTGCAATTGAATTTCAAATGGTAATTGCCAATATGGTATTTAAAATTGTTCAGACAGGTAACTTCCACAGTTAATCCACAAAGTTTATATCAGGAAAATTCTTCTTTATCCTGCTTGGGATTCAATGTACTTCTATCTGAGGAGTCCTTTCTTCAATTCTGGAAAAGGTTTAGCTTCCTCCATGCCTATTCTTTCTATTTTCTCTTTGGAATTACAATGGACTTTCTCAATACTTTCTATTGAATATTAAACTCTCATTCGTAGTTTCTATATCTTTATCTTTCTGTGCAGCGTTCTAATTGATTTCCTTAGATTCACCTTCTAGTCCATGAATTCCCTGTTAGCTATGTCTAAGCTGTTTTCCCATCTCAGTTTTTAATTTCAGTGATTATATTTTTAATTAATAAAGTTTTATTTGGTTGTTTTTCAAACTTGCCCTTTTTTCACATTGTCTTATTCTTTAATTATGGTATCTATTCCATCTTTGATCTCTTTATACTATTAAACTTACTTAATATTTATCATCTTTCCTCATGGTGGTTTCTTCATATACATTGCCATTTTTGTTTATGAGTTCATCCTTAGTAAATCTGCCTTTGCCTATGAGTGTTCCACTGGCCAGGGCCCTGGGGATGTTACTGCTCCAAAACTAGTTTCTATTTTGGCTTGTGTTTCTGCATCATATGTAAAATATAGATTTGGAAAGCACAACTATATATGGTACAAGCATTTTATTTGTTGCAGGCAATTTCCATTTTTGTCAGCTGTGCCCTAAAGCTAAAGTCAACCTTCCCTTTCCTTTCCTGGGACTAGTAAAATTTTTCCAGTCTCGTTGTAATGGATGGGGTAGCTCTTTGAGGCTCCTGTCTTTATACAGGGGTTTTAATCTTTTTAAGTATCCAAGACTACATCCGCTGCACCTACATAGGCATTAAAACCCCAGCTCCCCACTCCTAGGACCCACATCCAGCTCCCACCTCCCAAGAGCTGCTGTGGATTCAGTCTCCACTCACAGCTTTGACTCTGAGTTCCTTCTTTGTTTCTGGAACCTGCATATTTCCCTTTATTTCTTTTGATATCGGTAATGCATTAAAATTTGTTGTTAAATTTTAGTGAGGTAGCTGCTTCAGTTCAGTCTATCCTTGTTTTGGAAATCCACTGGGAAGTGCTCTTTACTGGCCTACATAAGGCACTTCTATTTCACTTTGTCTATTCCCCTTGGTTTAGTCTTGGAGATTTTGTCTTTAGAGGAGACAAAGAAAAACTTTGGGTCATAACTCTAATGGTTTCTTGGCATTCCTATATGTCTAGCTTCCTCCCCTTGCTAGTCTAAACAAGGATGCCCTCTAGAGTCCTTTGATAGGCAGTTAGAAAATAATGAACCCCTGCCCTACTTCACAGCTAATAATTTCCCTAAGGTAGTAAAATATATTTATAGACCAACCATTTTAAGGGCTGAAAACATCAAAAAGAATTTCACAGTCAGTCTGTTAAATAATGACCAGGATATGCAGAACATTTGGAAATAAATGGAGACCGTCACAAAGTAGTCAAGTGCTTTATGAGAATTTATAGCTTATATAAGAATAAGGGAAGGTTTCCTCAGGGATTATTTCTACTCTTGAAATCCTCTCATCTTGAAAACAGCTACTGATTGGAAATAATGAATATAAAAGTGACCTAATTGTTCAAAGCTTTCCTTTGTTTACCTGATTTTCAATCATTTATTCTGCAGAACAAAATGCTCGATGGTTATCAACAAAATCATCCTGAAATTATGCCTCCTACTCAGTATTAACCCCATTCACTGTTTTTTGTTTTTGTTTTTTAGTGATACACTATTATCCCAATCTAATTGCTCCCTTCTTTCTGGAACTTATGAACATATACACTTAGAAATGAGTTGAAATATTGCCTAATTTTCCCATTGTACCTCATAACATTCAACATGGCACTGACTGCTCAAATAGGGTAAAGGTGGGAACCAATGAAAATTGTTCTGTAAGGTAACTAAAATAAAAACAATGAATAGAAAAACCATAACTTCAGCCCACCTGCTTGTTTGACTTGGCAAAATTGATCCCAACACCCTGCACCATGTGCCCTGTGAAGCCCACTGGGCAAGCTTCACATCTGAAACCAGGAGCCAAGTTCACGCAGCGTACACCTGGGTAGCAGGGATGGTATTTGCACTGGAGACCAAAAAGAGTTCAAAGTCTTTAGCTACATGGTTTATATTGTCTCAAATTTTCATTCATCTGCTTGTATATGCTTACTTATCTGTTGGACCTTTTTTTTTTTTTTTGGTGGAATTCATGATAAAAGGAAATAAAGTCTTCCAATTCCAGAGTTATCCATCGAATCCCTGACTCACACATTCTGGGCTTTGCTATATTATAGAATAATGGCACATTCAAGTTGGAAGAATCCATAATGCTAACTAGGCTACTTCCAGTGTAAGCTCCTTGATAATTTAACTTGGAATTTAAAAAAATCTCTGTGAGAGGACAGCACTCCCGAACACTTATCAACTGGATGTTTGATGAATCCAGAGATATTAACCAACTGCTCAAATGAAAAGGACTCAAGTAAACTAAGCCAGGCAGTTGTTTCTTCAGTAAGATTTGATCCATCAGTACCTGTCCCTGCATTTGTGCCCTATGATGTCGATGGCTATTCCGAGGCTCTCTGAATCTAGGAGATCGGTTCTGATACGTTTTTTTAAACCACTTCAACTAATGTGAAAAACATGACCACTTTCTGCTCTTTCGAAAGGAGGAAAATTCCAGCTCACAGATAAAAAACAGATGCAGTTCTGTGAAATGTGTGCAGATGTTTCTCCAATTGAGAGATTACTAGAGACCATCTTAATTGCTTACAATCTGGGGAGATAATCAGCCAAGCAAACGAGCAAGTATTATCATGAGCGTACAGGAGCCCCGTGGGTGTCTGTGTGTACAGAAGCTCCTTGCATGCTTCTCTTGACTTCTTCCAGCCTTCCTCTGGCCAGGTGGAAGGGTAATGCATGTCTAGTGGCAGCCGACTGCTTTGAGGCTAGTCTAGGGACTGGCTAACCATGGTTTTGAACAGTCTCCTTGTGAAGCTCTGCCAACCAAAAAACCCTGTATTTGCCGTATGAGTTCTGTGTGGCTCCAGCCCTGAGCTCTTTTGGGGACCATAGGATGTGGCTACTCACAGTTTATAAGGCCTCCTCAACAGGTTTTGTTGGTGTGAGATTCCCTTCTGCTCCTCTATTTTTAGGAAGTCTGAAGAAATCAGTTGTCACCCCGAAATATACCCTCACAACAGGGTCCTCCTCCTCCCACATTTGGAAAAATCAAAGTTGTAATACAGGCTGCTTAAGAGAAATAATCCGTGCAGATGTTTGAGTAAAAGCAGAAATCTCGGCATCAACATGGACAGGTAGAAGAACTGGAAACACAGACGAGACCCAGCCACAACCGACCTCCTGGTCTGTGAGGACTCATAAGGAAGTAGTTTTGATGTAGCCTGGGGGACAACCCAAGTCATTCCTTAACCGTCAGCTGTGCTGCTTTTTCTGTTAGGGTGTGTAAGGTACTTAGCTAACCCCTTCACCATCTAATTTAACTTTTACCTCATCAGCATCAGAACAGGTGATCCCATTTCCTGTGTAGCCCTCCGGGCAAGGCCCACACTGAAAGCCATCTCTGGTTTCAGTACATCGGACACCTCTGAAACAGGGGTTGGAGTCACACCAGCGCTTTAGGGGAGGTGGGGATGCCGGGGGTGCTGGGGATGCTGGGGGTGCTGGGCGGGCCGGGGGCACCAGGGTGTTTGGGATTGGAGACTGAAGGCTGAGAGGACCTAGAGAAAAACAATAACCCATAGCCTTATTCACCACCAGAAAAACATACCAGAGACAAAACAAACTTCTGTTTCCTGATGAACTTCTCCTCCCTTCCCTCCAGCTCTGTACTGATCTCCCAGAAACCACAGTCAGTGCTGCTCATCCCAGGCCCTTCCTCAGCCTGCACCGGCTCGCTCATCTGACTCAGAACGAGCCAGTTACTAGAAAATCACTTACCGCAAGCCTGGCATTCAGCAATGGTGTTTCGCAAAAATGATGTTTCCTTGACCTTTAGAAATGGCAAGGGGGAGAAAAGATTGAAAAGGAGTACCTGACATATAATCCAGGAATAAAAGAATCCATGTGTAGCTAATTAGGCAACATTTCTTAAAGTAATGCTAGAAGTACTCCTTGATGCCTCCCACTCTGCTTGGAGTCATAGTGTGTTCATTGCAAGCTTGTTCCCCTTCTTGTTTCCTGAGCCCTTCTAGCAGAGCCCTGGGGTGGTGGGCTGTGGGGGAACACCTGAGGCCTGGCTTTGGGTTCCCTTCCTCGCTTCTGCAGGCCTGAGGCTCCACCAGCTGGCACAAAGAGCTTCTCTAATAAGACTGAGCTTTCCTGATGATACATCCTGTTTGTTACCTGCTGTCTCAGAAGATCCTTCACCTCTCCCAGTAGCTGGTTTAGTTGGGTCATTTGCCCCAAGAACTGTCGGTTAAAGTCCCCTGTAGGAAAAGCAAAAGGAAAGGTACATTCAACCAGGGACAGTCATTTCCACAGAGAAGCAAAGATAGATGATGCCCCAGAGAATCATCTTGTCATCTGAATTTAACTTCTGGGTAATTTGACTAATTCTTCTAAGAGGTAATGATCCTGATAAAATACTTCTGGCTAGTTAGTCCAGATTCTTGTGAGTTATAAAAATAAAAGTGCAACAAAAGTATTCCTTGCCCTGGACTTTTGGCATGGGAGCTTGATTTCTGTAAATATATCCTGTGGAGCTGTTCTGCTGACAGCCTGCCTCTGGTGATGGGACCCAGCGTGTTCGGCAACCCTGAAGTTTGTGTTGCTGAAGGTGTGCAAGCTGCCCAGACCCCACCTGAGCTTGTGACAGCCAGCGGCTCACTCTGCTGTAGGAAGCAGTCTTGCAGGCTGGCCACCTGGAACAGAGAGCCTTTCACTACCAGCTTCAGTTCTTCCAAGAAGTCCTGGAAGAAACCACATTCATACCAAACGTTGTTGACACCATTCAAAAGTCAATGTGCTACCATACCCACATAATTTTCTTAGTGTAGTAGCCATGGATACTTGGATTCTGAAATCTTATATAATTTTGTGGGTTCATATTTTTCCTAGGGGCTGCCAGTCCTATTCTTTCCATTGAAGCAAATATAGACATAACTAGCAGCTTAGGACAAATGCTGGCATCCGATTTGGCCTGAGAGTTCATCAAAGTGAATGACAAGAGGAAAGGCAGTTTTTCTGCCCGGTAAACATTATTTTGTGGCAAAAATTACCCAATGAATTCCCCAAAATTTACTGTGTTTAGACTGGAATAAATAAGATATTGATCCTAATTTTAAGCAGTATGGTTTTTAGGATGTATTGGCTCTAGGTTTTAGCAAAGTCTCTGATTTTCTTGGGTTATAAGACTAATAAGCAGTATATTCTATGACTATTAAGTAGTTGGGACTATTTTACATTACTGGTGGATAGCAATCACTCATTGTTAGTCACAAAGTCAATTTCCTCACCTCTTAATTTTGTAAATTACATTCATTTTTACTATAGATACACATGACAAGAACAGTTTACATAACTGCCAACATAAAGTTATCATACACATTTTAGAAATGAGCATGCTAATAAGCATTCTCAGAGGAATTCTACTTTTCAAATTAACTATGTTAAGATGTATGCGACACGTGCTATATAACAGACATTGAGCTGGACATCAGACTGTAAGCTCCATGGTGGCAGGACCGTGACTGGTTTTGCTTGCATACTGCCCCAGTGTCTCCCTAATGCCTAGAATGATGGCGCTTATCGTATATTAGCTGACTAGTTGACTGAATGGATGAATGCATAGGTGATTATAAAGACAGATTTATTATGGGCCTTGCTGATAGTCTAAGAAGGTAGAGCTTTTGAGGAAATTCCTGTAAGTATACTTTCTGATAACCTTTTCATGGCTGACTCTTGGCTTTTAGAATTGACTAATTTGATGGTGGAAACTAATTTATGAAATGGTCAGTGATACAATTTCTCACTGGCATTTTGATTACTTCGGCTAGTATAGGGACTCTGTAATAAGGCTTGGTATATCTCTCTGTTCATTATATTTCACCATATATATTGGACTCTGCAAAGACAAAACAAAACAAAACAAACAAAAACCTGAGATTTGAGCTTTCTTAGAATTTCTGCTTAAAAATGATTACCAGTTGTTCAAGTTCAAAATTCCAGTAAGATTAATAGTTTTTATATTATTATCAAAACCTTCTCAGCCATTTCTAGTTGTAATTGAAATTACTGCTTACACCCTACCTCTTTGTAACTAAAACACATATAATGAGATATCAAAATGGAAATTCTCATTTATGAGGATGAGGATTAGGAGAGAGAAGATGACAATATTACTGGCCACAACAGAAGAACATGGTTATGAGATTGGCACTGACTTTGGCAGCAGATGAAATTTAGGAACTATGACCAATTAGAGTTATAATTATTGAAAATAACAAAGAATACCAGCTCTTTACAGGAAAGAAAGCATTTCCTATCACAAAAAATCTAAAAGGAATGTAAGTTGCAATTTCTACAGCAGGTGCAATGGTATAATGAAAAATATAACATCAGAACAACATAAAACAAAAGAAAGTAGAGGGGAATTTTGAGATCACATGGAGCTAGGCTGGCAAGAAGTTCCCTGTTTAGTGGCTGTTCTAACAATATCCATGAAAACCATAGTTCCTAGTGCTTGGCAGGTTCCAAATATGTTTTTTAATTTTCATTAAAAAGATAACAATATAGAACGATTGAAAATATATAAAATAGATTTATGAAATGGTCAGTGATACAATTTCTCACTGGCATTTTGATTACTTCGGCTAGTATAGGGACTCTGTAATAAGGCTTGGTATATCTCTCTGTTCATTATATTTCACCAATTATATTAGACTCTGCAAAAACAAAACAAACAAAAACCTGTGATTTGAGCTTTCTTAGAATTTCTGCTTAAAAATCACTCTAAGATAGTGATTTCTAATTTGCTACTGTTTTCTAACTTACAATTGTATCTAAAGAGTCTCTATCACCGAAAGTAAAAGGTTTCAACTTTGGCTTCACATTAGAATCAACATTTAAATAATACCTATTCCGACAGATTCTGGTTCAATTGGTCTTGTGTGTGGGCCTTGTATGAGAATTGTTTTTCAGTTGCCCAGGTAATTCTAACAGGGAGACAGACTTAAGCCCACTGGCCCTCAGAGGTGAAAAGGCATTCCATGAGCCAAGATATTTCCCTCAGCACTCTGCTCTGTCTTGGAAGTCTTGGCAGCCCCTCTCTCTACTTCAAATAATGATTTTGTTGGTTCCTACCTGTGCCTTCCTCTGGAAAGTCCTCAATTCAATGGACTCGGGACTCCGGGAAAGGCCAGAAAAGGCCCTGGGGAGATTGTGAATGGAGTCCACTTGGGTGCAGTCCAGGTAGAGTTCTATGGAGCCAGCCCCTTGCCGCAAATTGGTCAGCCTCAGGAGAATCCGGTGCCGCCTCCCGTCAGCCAGTTGCAGGTTGTTGAAAACCACCAAGTGAATCTTCCCGTCATTCTTCAGGTAACGAAGGATGGCTGGAATCAAGCACAGACCAATGACACGTGTGGTAAGACAAGGGTAGGGATACTCTGAATAACCTCTTGCTTACAAGGCTGCATCACTGGAAAGAACGTGAGCAGGTTGTTCCTACAAATGTTGATTTTGCATCTTCTCTGTGCCAGGCACTGTTTTAGGCACTGGTAATGCAGTAGTGAAAAGACCCACTCCCTGGCCCCTCAAGGATCTTTTATGCTGATGGAGAGACAGACAAATGCAGCAAATTAAAAAATAAACAGTATCATTTCAGATAGTAATAAGTACAATGAGCAAGCATGATCCCCTCAAAAGTCAACTAAACTCTAAGGAGACCATAAGCTCCTGAGGGTACATATTATTAATTCACCATTTCCTGAGCATTCCCATGGGGTTTGCTGCTGTCCTTAGTTGTTTTAAATACTTACTTTCCACTTGTTGCAACCCTATGAGAATCGACTCTCTACAGGTGAGGAAAATGAAGTTCACTTGGGTAAAGGAACTTGCATGAGGACAGTTAGTGGCAGGACTAGAAGGTGAACCTGAATGTGCATGGTCTCAAAGCCAGTTCTGGTTCATTTACAGAAAGAATGCCTAAGGGGGGAGTAGAAGTGGCACAAGCAGTTGAACACCCGGCTCCCACATGGGAGGTATTGGGTTTGGTTTTCTGTGCCTTCTAAGGAAGACAAACCACAAGCAGACAATGAACAAAAAACAAGCAGGGAGCAGATGTGGCTCAAGCAGTTGAGCACCCAGCTCCCACATGGGAGGTCCCAGTTTCCTACCTTGTGCCTCCTAAAGAAAGAAGCAGACAAT
This sequence comes from Tolypeutes matacus, assembly GCA_026826555.1. Classification (NCBI taxonomy): domain Eukaryota; kingdom Metazoa; phylum Chordata; class Mammalia; order Cingulata; family Chlamyphoridae; genus Tolypeutes; species Tolypeutes matacus. Next base: position 4,604,137 of record JAKSZT010053785.1, read on the forward strand.
GAGCAGACAATGAGCAAAAAAACAAACAAACAAACAAAACAAACAAAAAAAACCAAGCAGACAACAAGCAAAAACAAGCAAAAAACAGTGAGCAGACAACAAGCAAAAAACAAAACAAACAAAAAAAAACAAGCAGCAAAACAGATGAGGGAGCCATCTCAGGGGGAGAAGGAAAAAGAATGCCTAGGCATGGAGAGGCCCTTTCTAAGCATATGTCAAATTAAGTGTCCTATTGTCCCTCACTTATCCAGCCCCAAATTTAGCAATTCTCAGTTAGAAAATAGAAAGAATCCAAGGTTGCAAAAGAAGGACTAGGGGGAAGATTCAATTCAATACCTTGTTTTCTGTTTGTTTTTCTAGGCAGGCAATTATTCATATATTTTCTTAAGCTCATTAAATCAAAATTCATGTGAATTTAAAAAGTCTGGTTCCATTATTGCTCAGAATATATTGGGCCCTGAAGTGAAAAATCTCTTCCTGGATATTGACCTTTTGTGAATGAAGCCCATTGGCCAAGGTTTGCTATAAAGACCAAGGTGACTTGCTCCTGAAGTCCAAGTGAGTCCACTAAAAACATCTTTAAGTCTATCCCCAAGGGCTACTCATGACCCATATTTGTCACCAGAAACAATTCCAGAAAGAAGGTAGGGAGGTTGATTGTAAATGTTGCTGGATAACTGAGGTACTAAACACATCCTTGCAGCCCCAAAGGTCTGAGTCAAAGTCTTCAACTGCCCTCGGGTGGAAAACCTTCACATATGCCAGAGTTCAGCATTTTTCTGCAGGGCAACTTAGTGATTTGTATCAGAACCTTGAACATGTACGGATGCAATAATGTCACTTGTAGGAACTGAAACTAAGGAAATTTTTTAGAAAGCACCAATATGTATGGATAAGAATGTTCAATACAGAAATATTTATTACAACAAATATTTGGCACAACATATATGTCTAAAAACAGAGGTAAGACTACCTAAATTATGGTACAAACATAAAATATAAAGAAATACAATAAATAAAACATTAAAAACTTGAAAAGACATTCCCAGTATTTTGTTAAGGGGAAAAAGGAGATTATACATCAGTAGAGCTCCATTCATAAAAAAATATGTGTATGTATATATGTTTATACATGTATGAACATATCATCTGCATATGTGTATATAACACGTACTCACATACATGGAACATTAGAAGGAAATATGTCATCATTAATAAGATAATTGCTTGGATGATGTGTGGTTTTTTCCCCTCTTAATCATTTTCATTATCTAATTTTTCTACAAGAAACATGCATGACTTATATAATGCAAAAAGCAAAAAAAGAAAAGAATCACAGACACATACACCAAGTGTGTTGCTGTTAATCTGTATGATTTGTGGCAAGTAACTCAGACCATCATTCGGGTAGTTCTTCTGTAGAGTGGAAATACCAGCTTGGTGCCACCATGACCTAGCTAGCAAGGAAAACCTCTTTATGTTGCAGCATCGTGGGAAAAAAAAAACAACAAAAACCAAAAACTCTACTACAAAACTTTAAGGATATATATGAACTCTTTCCCCACATTAGACTTTCTAGGTTCATTTCCACATCCTTTTAAAACTCTGACTAGATTTGCTTTTCCATTGGCCTGGAGAGAGCCAGTTGGCATCTGGTTCTGTGGTGTAGAGAGATGCTGAGGAGTCAGACAGGAGAGCTTCTCTTCTGTCCCTGTGTTGACCACCACTGGCTTATGGAGAGAAAATAGTTGGCAAGACAGACTAGCTTGAAGGCATTTCTATGAATATAGTACATACTGTGTTTCTTCAAGTAAAGTATTGGTAAGACTTAATATGTATGGTATGAAGAAAAAGAAAAAAGTGAAGTGGGAAGGCAGAAGGGAGACATGAGTAGACATTCTTCAAGTATTTCAAACTGCTGTTTACCCTTTTATTTAATATTGATTGTTGGGAACTTGCAAATAGTAACTGCATGACGGGAAATTGGAGGTATATATACTATCTACGGGAAAGGGGAGATTGAGTCTAAACATATGCACTAATTCAATTTTTTTAAAATTTCTATTTCTTTCCTTTTTAGAACAATTCTGCAAATACCTGGAATTTTTACAGGCCAATAAAAATACCATTTGGACCACCAAACTTGAATTGGTCAGACACACATGTACTCAATATCTCTTTATTCTAGTCATGATCACCTCTTTCTGTTTCCTATATTAACAGTTTAAGAGAATACCAGTGATTTAAAACAAATACTCTTGGTTTTCCTCCATAAACTCAGATTTCCATGAAATTCAAAGGAACCATTTTCTTGGGCATGCTGCTTGCTTTTAACAGGCCTTCACAGGGCATGTAGACCATGGTTAATTTTCATAATTGAATAGCTGAGTTTAATTTTACAGACAGTGCCTAGTAGACTATGTTGCATATGGCAATTACACATTAAATATTGTGAATATGAACTTTCAATGAATAAATAATTGCATTTAAAGCTTTTCATATGTAAAATAAAAATGTTTTGAGAATGACAACCCAACATCTTATTCCAAATAGCAAAACCCTATTATTGTGTTCATACCCTCATTTAAGGGGACTCTGTACTTTCCGCCTTGTTTTTTGTTGCAGCGCAACACCAAAATGACAAATTCCTCTTGCCCTTAGATCTTATGACAATGGCAAGAGGAAAAAAAAAAGGGAAAGAAGAATTATGGAAACTTCCATCCTCACAATGTCTGTTAGCAGAAAAAATTATCAAGCACCTTGACATTTACCATTCTTCATATTTGATCCAATAATTCTCATTTCTCTTCTGGCTTCCATTTTTCATTTTTCTTATTTATTGCAAATTCCTAACTTCAGTGCCTCTATACTTATTTTATCTTCTGAGCAGTAAGACTACCCCAGAGGGCAGACAGGTGCCTGCTTAGGAAACTCAGCATTTTCACGTCAGTCTACTGAGTCCGGAAATGGCCTAAAGCTCTGCCCTAGGAGCCTGCAGCCAGCCGGGTGGGAGCTTCTCTGACCTTCTGCACAGGCAGAACCATCCCGAAGGGGAGAGATGAGGAGCGATCCTCTTCTTCTCTCCAGGCCCCCTTTCCCAGTGCTCACCTCGCCCTATGTTACACCCCACATACACACACATATCTAGCAGAGCGGAAATCAAGCCTGGGGGGAAACAGCACAGAGAGTAATATAATCTTTGTGCACAGGAAGGAGGGCAAAGCCAGCGCTCTGCATCTGGAAGGAGCTGTCTGCCCCGGCCCTGCCCGGGGGAGCACCATGTTAGGAAAACCAACTCTGTTTCTTCAGCTGCGGCACATTCAGCTCTATTGCTCAGTCTGCACACTCCGCCCAGTGAAACAAGTTTGCTTGGTGATTTGGGCCTGGTTATCTTGCAGGGCTGGTTTAGAGAATTCGGTGCATCTCGGATGAAAACTGGAGGCTGTGGGTGGGCATCCTCTAACTCTGGCTCTGTTCTGTTCCTCTCTGCATTCTTCTACCTGATCGTGACCTTCCTTCCTACTAAAGATCTCTTCTTTCCATGCACACTGTCTGTTTCTTTGGACTGACGGATTGAACTTCTAATAGAACTGCTCTTATTAAGTTATTGCCTTATCAAAGCAAGCACAGAAGCAAGCAAATGAAATCCATCAGCAGTACCCCGGTGCCTCCTAAATACAGTCTAAGCAGCTTATCGGAGGACTGGCCCCAATCTTCCAGCCATCTCCACCACCCTGTTCTATGTTTTCAAGCCTCTCTAGGTTTCTTCAGCCTCTCTCATCCTTTTCTTTCTGTGCAGAGTGTTCTTCCCCTCTCTGTTGCTTTCCTGCTCTTCTCCTTCATCATCACCTGTCTGAAGCCAAGATCCAGCTCAAATGCAACCTCCTCCCTGAACTCTTCCTTGTTTCCTGTGGTTGGAAGTTCTCACTGTCATTCATATTTCCGTACCACTAGTTGTGCTTTTCTAGGACTCAGATTCCAGTCACATCTCAGCTACTTAGTAGTTATGTAACTCCGGGCCAGTTAATTTTGCTAAGCCTCAGTTTCTTAAACTATTAAATACAGTTAATAATACTTGCCTTTTCCACTTACATTGCTTTCAGTGGGTATCAAATAAAAGGTAAAACTATAAACTGTAATACAAATATAGGCATTAGTATATTTATTTGTGTTTATTTATCTTCTCTACTAGAGCATAGACTCATGGGATCAGGAGTCTATTTCTGACCAATTTTCCCATACTCTGCAGCATCTGAGACTGCTTACTGAATGAAAAAAAAAAAAAAAGTAGTTAAAACAAGAGTTTTCAGGTATCAACTCTGATTTTTGTTACCCACAATTACATCTCTTTTTAAAATGTGAATGCATTTTTTTATTGGTTTATTTATATAAATCCTTTTCCTTTAAACTTAGCATCCAGTTGGGGCATGCTTTCCTAGCCTTATCCCAAAGTTACATTTCCATATCTGAGTACCAACTCAATACAGACACCAAGTAGCCCAGCTTGTTTAAATATGGTCTCAGTGACTGGCAGTAGATGAAAAAGCAAACCCAGGCAATGAAGATCTAAGAAATTGCTATCTCAGAAAAGAATTTTCAAAAGGTGGTTTTGAAAAGTAGATCTGGTAATCAAAAATATTATTATATATTGAATGCCAGGGCAATGACACAGGGTGCCAGCTTTAAAGCCCTGGAAATGATAAAAGGAATTCAGAGTGACCTGGCCCGAGGACAGCAAACTCGGGAAGGTAGTTCCAGGGCTTTCTGCTTTGCTTGGCAAATGACCTTGCTCTCTGGCACTTTTGAATATATGATGGAAGCCATCATTGTCAACGTTTCCTCTTTTTTAAAAATAATTGCACATTTTAAAAATGCCTTCTTGCCATTAATGTCTCTTATGATGGATATTCTATTTGCCTTTGCTTATTTATCTGTATGCTCTATAAGCTAAGTCTTTGTAGCATTAATGCTTTGGAAATACATATAAAAGGTAAATCATCAAATTGCTTTTCCTAAATGTACTCTGGGTGACTCCTAGCTGTGATAAATAACAGTTTGTGCGTTTCAAACTTTCCTTATGGTAGTTTGAACAAATGTAAAGGTTACAGGATACTGACTCATGCACACGTGTATGCATGCTCATAATGAAGAGAAACCATTCAGTGAAAGCAAACACAGCAGTAATAGTAAACATCTGCAGATGGCTTTATATTTTGAAAAAGTATTAGACTTATCATTGTATACAACTACCTGGCAGGTGAGGATGCTATGAGTGTGCACAGAATCCCAAGGTCACACTCTAGGAGAGAACTGCAAAGCAGTGTCTTAAGCGCGCATGGAGCCTCTCTGGCCTTAGTAGAATCACTGAATATTAGCATCATAAGTCATCCAGCTAAATCTCTCACTTCGAAACTCCCTTCAATAAAAGTGCAGCCTTTACCAGAACATTTCCAGTAACAGGGAACTCATTACTTTGCAGAGAAACCCATTTCACTTCTGGATAGCGCTCCAGCATTTTCCTAAAACAGAGCCAATATCTGTTTCCTCTGAATTCCACCAATGGCCTAATTTTATTCTTTAGAGCTATAGACAGATTTCATCTGATCCTCACTGCAAATGACATTCTTCAAATATATTAAGGCCACTTTCATAGCTCTCATGTCTTCTGTCTGGCTCCTTTAGTTCTCTAGTTCCTTTAACTTTTGATTTGTGATGTGGTAAAAAAAAAAAAAAAATAGGGCTCAGATGGGAGCTACATTGGTGACTCTCTTCAAGATAACCTCTGATTTGTTAGTGTCCTTGTAAAATGTGTCCAGGACTAGACACATTCTCCTAGATATGGTCCAGATGATTAAGAGTACAGGGAGGCTATTATCTCCTTTAGTTTGGCGACATGTATGTATTAGTGATGCCTAAAATTTAAGGAACTTTTAAAAGACAGGTGCATCACAGTCTCTGCTCATTCATGCATTCATTCAGCAAATATTTTTTAGCACCTGGTATGTACCAGGCACTATGCTAAACACTGATTGGTTCTTGATTATATTAGGTCTCCTAGGATAGATCTCCCACATCTAGTACTTCCGCAATTTATTTTTCATTCCCAAGTGATGGTTTTCCATGGTTCTTGTTAAATTTCACCTAATTCACTGTGGCCCTTTGTGTCAGCCTTGTAAGATCTTGCCAACCTTGATGACAGCATCGGACCTGTTTAGTCTTTTTTCTAGTTTTGTGCCAGTTGTCAACATGACAAAGCACTGTCTATGTCTTCTCCTAAGTCACTGATGTGTTGAACAGTTCAATGCCCCAAACAGAGCCTTGTCAAAAATCACTGAATACTTTGATATCAGGTGATTTATCAACCCCCATTGGCACTATTATCTAGCTCATTCTTTTATATATTATAACAAAAGGTATGAATGGCTTCATAAAATTCTCTTCTCAAGTCAAGATACATTGTGTTCACAGCATCCTTTAGATCTAACAGTTTAGAAACCATACAGAAAAAAGAATGGGTATGACATGACTTATTCCTAGTAAATCCATTTTGCCTTCAAATAATCATAGCTTTCCTTTTCTAGGGAATCCTAAAATACATGAACACTAATAACCCACTGGAGGTTTGTCCTAAATTTCACTGGCCTGTAGTTTTCAGAATCCACATTTCCCTTTTTTATAAGGATGGGAACATTTGCCTGTCCCTAGTCTTTTAGAACCTTTCTGTTCTCTGTGATTTCTAAATGTTACTAAATGTTTCTTAGTTCCACTAAGTACCCCAAGATATAATTCACCTGGATTTGGGCAATTAAATTCACTAAGGAGATTGTTTTCCTGCTATCTCCTCATCTAGCTTTTTTTTTCTTTCCCTTTTAGTGATGCTTTGTCCATTCTTGACAATTTGGAGAATATCCCTTGATAGGTAAGACAGAAACAAAAGAGCTTAGTATTTATGATGTAGCTCTATCATATGTTAATCTTGCGTTGACTATGTCAGGCAATGGATTTATTCCTTCCTTATTCTTCCTTACTCTGAACATAGCTGAAAACATGCGTTTTATCTTATGTGTGACTGAATAACTTTGACTAGTTATAGTTTTGTGTGTAGTTTTAAAATTTTTCCCTCCATCTTCTGCACATGACCCCTTTGAAATTGAGTTTGCTCAAGAGCACTTCATGGGAAATGGATGTGGCTCAAGTGATTGGGCCCCCGTCTACCATATAGGAGGTCCACAGTTTGATTACTCGGGTCTCCTGGTGAAGGCAAGATGGCCTGCATGGTGAGCTGGACCATGCAGAGAGCTGGCCCACGCGGAGTGCAGGCCCGTGCAGGAGTACTGGCCCGCTCAGGAGTGCTGGCCCGCATGGAGTACTGACCCAAGCAGAGAGCTGGCACAGCAAGATGATGCAAGAAAAAGAGACACAAAGGAGAGACAATAAGAGATGCAGCAGACCAGGGAGTTGAGGTGGTGCAAGAGATTGAATGCCTCTCTCCCACTCCAGAAGGTCCCAGGATCAGTTCCCAGTGCTGCCCAAAGAGAAGACAAGCAGACACAGAAGAACACACAGTGAATGGATACAGAGAGCAGACAGCGAGTGCAAAAACAATGGGGCGGGGGGGGAGGGGGGATTAATCTTTTAAAAAAAGAGCTTTGAAAAAAAAAAAAGCACTTCATAAGAATAGTGTGAAAGTTAAAAGGGAAAATTAGTGTGGAGCCTACAGCACAGCCCCCAGTACATTGTAAGGGCTCCATAAATATTATTCATTAATTTTGAAGCCCCTCCTATTTCCCTCTTCATTATTGGGTCTAGAATTATAATATTTAGACTCTCCTCTCTCTCTCAAGCTGTATTTCTCTTTAGCCTGCAGGCTTCAGAACCACTAGTCTGAATTACTTGACATCTCCTGTCCTCAGGTTATGGAGATTGACTGACTCTCTCTATTCCTGGAGATTTCATTACTGTAAATTCCTGCGGTTCCCTTCATTTCCACAGCACCTAGTCGTTCTTTGATGGTGATCAAATTAAGACCAAAGAAGCAGTTCTTCTTTCCTTTTTTCTGAAAAGTGAAGCTGTCTTCAAGACAAGCCAAGAGTGGAACAAACCATTATCGTTGACAGACAGCTGCCTAAATAACAGACATCTCTTGTCACTGCTAGGTAATACAAGAACTTGACATTTTTATTGAACTTCACAGTCTAAAAAAAGTTATTATACCTTATGTAATTCAGTTCTTGCAATAAACCTGTGAGGCAACTAGTATCCCCACTTTGGAGATAGTAAAACCAAGGCTAAGCAATTGGGAGATACATTCTTATTGACACAGTCAGTAAGTTTTATAGCTGTGACCCAAACTCAGGATGCTAATTGGAATGTTGTCTCTATGCCAGATGCATGACAAGCATTAACCATGTCTTCTATCCAGTCAGGTAATTTCTATGGAATGCTTATTTCTACCAGGATTATACCAGCTGCATTACTATTATTAATCTGATAGATCACTTCTTTCAGAAATACTGTCTGCATATCTCTGTTTATGTGTTCATCCAAATGGTCTTCAACATTAATTCATTCGAAAAATGGGTTTTGAGCACCTACTATATGTCAGGCATTGGATGTCTAGAATTTCCACAATGGTGTATATCTTCTTTAACAAACAAAGGCTACTCTTCTCAGCCTCCATTTATTTATTCAGTCTGTTCACAAGCCACTTCTAGGTACAAGGCACTGTGCTAGGTGTTGCAGTAGACACAAAGGTGAGTTGGTAACATTTTTTTTAAGGAGGTACTGGGGATTGAACCCAGGGCCTCATACATGGGAAGCACAAGCTCAACGACTAAGCTACACCTGCTCCACAATACAAAAGTGAGTTAAGGGATATTCAGTCCCTACCCTGAGGGAGATTAAAAACCTATTAGAGAGAAGACCCAAGGCAAACTAATATTAAGACATATAAAGTCACATAAGGAAAGGTGTCAAAAGGAGTTTGTGGTGGGTCTTGAATGTGTAGGAGTTTGTTATCTGGGGATGGCACATGACATGTATGGGGGTATAGCAGAGGGCAAGAGAAAAAGCATGGGTGTATCCAGAGAATCGTAACTAGGCCATGTAGCTGAAGCATAGGCTGCACGTGGGGTTGGAAGGAGGGATAATTGGAAAGGTTGGTTGGGGTCATACAGTGGAAAGTCCTGAATGCCCAGCTGAGGTGTCTGCACTTTATTCAGTTTGGAATGGGGAACCACTCAAGGTCTCTGGAATCAGTTGTGGCTTGATCCAAGTTATGCTTTGGGAATGGTAATCAGGTGGGCTTGGGTAGAATGACTTGGAGAGGGTGAGAATAACAGCAGAGAATGGCAAATTCATTCTTCCCAATCTTTAGAAGCTACTCTTTAGTTTTTTTCTAAGATTCGTCTAGGGCCCAGAGTGACCATATCCCACTCTTTGATATTATCTGTGTAGTCATACTCCTCCCTCTCCCAAATCATGGCTTTTAATGTAGAGCAGGGTGCTTCCTATTTCCTATCCAGGTCTTCTAAGTCAACAGAAAGACATCTTGGTTTCTTCTGGCTGTTTCGCTGTTTTCCATTCACATCTACAGAGGAGGACATCAGCTGAACCTTGGCAAGTTGAATAATGCCTGGGGCTCACCGTCAAGGAAGATAATTCTTCCACCACCCTCCATAAATTATGCCAAGTCTGCCTGAGCACCAGGAATACCTCAATAGGGAGTCACAATCGCAGGCTGTTTCTTTTCCTTGAACCTAATGGAGCCAATGACTTCTCTCTATTGTTCCAGTCAGAATAGACTGTTGCTGCTTCCCAGAACTTTCAGATTCATCAGCTATGGAAAATCTTTGTACTTTCCCTGTTGCTCCAGTGAAATTTCTTCTCTATGCCACATTCTTCAACTCTCCAAGTGCTAATACTGGTATAAATTCCTCTTTGTTTTTTGAGAACTTTGATTTCTGGATTCCTTCAGGATTCTTTTTTACATCTTTTAAAGAGCCCTTTGTTTTCTCTAGTTGGAGAGTGGAGAAGTGTTCATTAACCCTTTCATCTCCTCTAAGATGGAGATCAGCTGGTATTTACCGCTGAAACTAATTGGTGATTCTTCAGAGGAAAATGCCCCTAACAACTTTCTTCCCTATCCACCTATCTGCCCATCTCTCTGGTGTGGTCTCTGTTTATACAAACAAAAAGAATCAATTCAAAGGAAGCTGCTTCTTGTTTTTCCAGGCAACACAGATATTCCACAATAGGTTCACATGTACTGATCAATTTAAAAATAGGGAGCAAGATTCAGTGAGGGCAAAAAGCTAGAGTTTTTTTGTCTTCAGAGGGCCTTCTAGCCCTTAAGCTGAATGAGCTAAAAGAACAATCTTTCTAATGCATCTAAAATAGGCAGTTTATTGAGAAGCTTCTGATCTTCAGATAAAGAACTGTGACTTTTACAGATTACAAATGAGTAGCTGAGTGCCTTCAATAGATATGAGTCAAAATGGGGCTTTCCAATAATGTGAGGCAGAGAGATGGGCTAATTCACCTCCTATCAGGGCTGAAGATGGGGAAAAGTGGGTGGGAACGTTGAACTATTTGCTGACCATGTCCCAAGATTTCCTTCATTATCTGAAACCTCACCCCAGTGAGGGTCAGAACTAAGACATAAAAAAAGGGGATAAAGCCCCATTCCTTCTTATTTTCAACTCTATAGTTCTATGAAGGCTAAGAATTAGGGATTTCTTTCAAACCCTCATGCCTCCAGATTTAAATGTTTAATCACAATTAGAATCTGAAAGAGTCTGAAGAACTAGAAATGTCTACTTTCTGAAGTAAAGTGAAATAAATATAGAATCTAGCCAGGAGGACCATTCCTCCTATTTTTTTCTTCTTCTTTTTTATAGTCCACCTATTTTTATTAAATGCATGAGAGGCAGCACAAATACGAATCTGTGACATTCCTCAATAAGCAGGAACAGGTGTTGTCCCCAGGGTGTAGGTGGAGGGGAAATGGATGAAAAATAGTGACCTTTTTCATTGGAAGTCATTGCTTAGCGCTGGTAGTAACTCACTTTGGCAGCAAAACAGATGACAGCACAGTGATCAAACAAGTGACAGACCTGTGTAAACTGATATGTCACAGGTAGAAAAGGGAACTGCTCACTTCCTTCTACTAGAGCTAGGAGTTAGGCTTGTTAAGCCACTTGCTTCCAAGAGAACATAACAATGTTGGGGTAGCCTAATTGTGCTGGATTCTGTCCTTCCAGAACTGGGTCCAGAATAACATGAAGGTGGAACAATGTGAAAGGGCACCCTGTCCATAAGCAGTTCTCCATTCCTTCCCCACCCCACCCCCATATAGGTAAATATGATAAGAATATGGTGTTGAAAACAGAAACAAACAGTGATTGAGAATAAAATTACACAATGGAATCATCTTACGGAAAATAGACCCCAAATCCTGGAAAAGGAAACTGGAATTTTCAAGATAATGCTTTTTGCAAATTTGCTTACCTTTATTTAAGCGTCCCATCACCGTAAATTCAAAATATTTGCTGTTGTCAATTGAAGAGTAAAGGCCGAAGATGGTGGCTGAGCTTTTAGTCTGCAGCTTGAAGGTGGAGATGATATAGAGCTCATTCAGGGTGGGGTCTGTCAGGACTGGCTGCAAAATGGCTGGGTTCAGCCTCTGACTGGAGGATGGAAGAAGGTCAAAGACTAAGGGGAAACAGGGAGAAAGGGGCAATTAGGTAAAGATTGAAGTTTGGTGCAAGGACAATGTGACAATTAGCTATGGTTAAAGTCATGTAAACTAATCTCATAATAGTTTTTCCACATTGTCAAGCTCACCAGTTCTCCCTCACTACTTTTAGAGCAGCTGATCATTCCAACCAGAAGAAAGACAGCGTAAATAATCACCCCATGTTACAGCCCTCAAGAGAAGACTACATTTGAAAACACAAGGTTGGATTTGGTTAGAAAAGTGGCTTAAAATGCCCACAGGGAAAAGCATTGAAGGTTTAAAGTATAAGGGGACAGGTGAGAACATCAGAAATCTTTGTTTTCCTTTATCCCCAAGTAGTGAATTTCTGCCATAGGGTCTCTTATACACCGCTGGGACCAGAGCCAATTCTATTTTCCTGGTAAGTGATAAATGATGCAGGGAAGGCAGCAGAAAGCATGGATATGTGGGAGATATATTGCCAACTATTTGCTACCTTTGTAATACCTCAGTGTTCCCTCTGTGCCTTATTGCTCTCCGTTATCTTTCTGTTGAAAAATAGAGTTAAAATCTAGAAAATAGGTTACCAGGGAATAGAATGGGAATAGAGAATGGGCAGCTGATACTCAATTTATTCCAAAACACTATTTAGGTTAATGGTAAATGTTTGGAAATGGATAGGGCTGATGGTAGCATATTAATGTGAGTGTAATTATCAGCACTGAATTATGCTTGTGAATATGGTTCAGAGGGAGAGTTTTGGGTCACATATGTTACTACAAGGAAAGTTAGAAGGCAAAACATGGGACAGTATAACATAGTGAACCCTGATGTGGATGATGGACTGTGGTTAATAGTACACGTATAAGAATGTTCTTTCATGAATTATAATTAATGTACAACATGATTACAAGGTGTTAATAAAAGGGTGGTATATGGGGAAAGTACACCTAATGCAAACTATGGGTTATAATTAACGGTAATAATTTATTACTTTTTCATCAATTATAACAAAGGTACCACACTAATGCAAAGTGTCGACAATAGGGTGGTATATGTGAACATTGTATTTTTCACATGACTTTTCTGTAAACCTACAACTTCTCTAATTAAAAAAAAAAAAAAGAATTAAAATAACCCTAATGTAAAAAAAAATACTGATGTGAGGAAAAAAACAATATGATGTGGTTTATATTTCTTGACTGTACCCTGACAGGGTTGGTCTACAAAAACTAGAATCTGCATTTGTACAAGTTGCTTTTTCTTTTTTTTAGATTTTATTTATTTATTCATTTATCCCCCCCTTGCTGCTTGTGCTCGCTGGGTCAGCTAACCACGCCGTGCGGGCGGGCTTGCCTTCACCAGGAGGCCCCGGGAACCGAACCCGGGGCCTCCCATTTGGTAAACGGGAGCCCCACTGATTGAGCCACAGCCGCTTCCCTGTACAAGTTGCTTTTGATCAAGCAAGCACTTTCTCCCAAACATTGAATATCTGTGAAAGCTATGAGGGAATGTGTACGGCCATTCATAGGCAAGGCCAAATCTGAGTAATACTCACTAGAAGTCATTTAGCACCTCTGTTAGTTTATGCAAATGCTGTTTGAACAAATCCAATTGCCTTCAGGCACTTCAGCACCTAGAGCTGTCTCTAGACACAATAATCTGGAGAAAAGAGGTAAATATCCATAATCTATAAAGAACTCTTACAAATCAATAAAATGACAAGCATTTTAATAGAAAAATGAGCAAAGAACATGAAAAGGCAATTTACAATTTTTAAAAAATGACCAATAGGGAAGCGGCTGTGGCTCAACTGGTTGGGCTCCCGTTTACCATATGGGAGGCCCCGGGTTCGATTCCCAGGGCCTCCTGGTGAAGGCAAGCCGGCCCATGCAGCGCGGTGAGCCAACGTAGGAAAATGACTCGACAAAGGGAGACAAGCAGACCCAGAAAAACACCAAAAGCAAAATGGACACAGCAAGCACAAGTGGCAAGGGGGGGATAAATAAGTAAATAAAAATAAAATCTTTTAAAAAAAAATGACCAATAAATATATAAATAAATGTTCATATGCTTAATTAATGATGAAAGAATTGCTTACTTAAACAATAAGATATTATTTTCACCATCAAATTGGAAAAACAATATAATAATAGCTAATTGTTGGTGAGGGTGCAGGGAAATGGGCACCCTTATATATTGCTGGGTAAGACTTAAACTGTTATAAACATTTGATGACAGTTTAAATAACAGTATCAAAGACCCTAAAATATTCATGCTCTTTGATCTAGCAATTCCATTTGCAGGAATTTATCCTAAGGAAATAATGAATGATGTCGTAAATTATTTCGATTCAAGGATATTCACCACTGGTATTAATTCTAGAACTTCTATTTATGAAGGACTCAGGTGAAGCAATCTAATTGGAAGAAGTGGGAAACCTGAATGTCTGTTAGCATAACACTTTATTGTGAAAACATAAACTGTCCTTAGCAAAGATAGAAGGTCTTGCTGAAAATTATGGGGGTGGCTAAAGACACCCCAAGCCATCTTGTGGTACAATTGTTCAATAAAATATTATTGAAATATCAAAATACTGGAAGCAACTTAAGTGTCTTATATTAGGGCCCTGGCTAAATAAATTTTGGTCTTCCCCAAAAGTGGAATGCAATCTATTAAAAAGGGTAATGCAGCTGAATACTTAAAAACATGGAAGGATGTTCATGATATATTAAGTGGGAAAATAAGAGTGTAAAGCTACATGTATAAAGTGATCCCGTTTGAAATATTTATATGCACAGAAAAAGATTTGAAAGAGTCAGGAAAAAAAAGAAAAAAGAAAAAAAAATAAATAAAAAAAGAAAAAAAAAGAAAGAAAAAAAAGAAAGAGTCGGTAAGATTTAAACACAAAGATTTAAACAAAATGTTAATATTAATAGTGGCTATTTCTGGGTTATAGATGTCTTTTATTTTTTTGCTTATCCAATTTTCTATTTTTCTACCATGAATAGGTATTGCTTTTGTAATAAGAGTTAAATGAATTAATATTATCAAACAAATGGGCAAAAACCTAAGTTACTCAAGAATGTCTACTTGTTTTAGGGAACAATCTGTCTTCAAACTATTTCATATTTCTTTATGTGTACTCAAGACCTTAAACAACAATACATTTAATACTAGAAGTGTTGGAAAGCAGAATATTGTGTTCCCTCTAGCTCCCACATCCCCAAAGCATGAAGACGGCTGCTTTCCATATTTCAAAAAGGAAATAAAAAATTTAAATTACAGACAATTGGAAACTGCATTTCCCTCAATGAGGGCAAAGTGAAATAAAGCAATATGTCTGAAAGTTCCATTCAGGATGAGACATTTCCAGAAAAAAAAAAGATGCATGTTTAAGGTATGGGAACTGCATTCAAATCTAAATTCTTGGTATTCCTGATCCTGGTTTTGACTACATTTGCATGCATAATTTGGCTCAAACCAAACTTGCTCTACTTCAATCTGTATGGTTGGTCTAATCCACTTGTTTCTCTCTCAAGAGGCAGAGTTGGGATTAGTTAGTAATGAGTTTGGAGAGTGTTTTGAAAAGGAAAAGAGACACTGCAATTTTCTACTAATGTTATTGCATTTTAGTGATAGTGCCAGGAACTTAGCACAACCTTCTAGTGCTAGAGGTGAAATGACTGCTACCAATGAGCCCAACAACCATGGTAAGTAAAACGAATACATACTAATGTAGGACTTTAAAAAGGAGTTAAGCAAATTATCCAGTTGAGCTGCTAATTGCAAACTAGAAAACTCAATAAAAGAACTATCAGAAAAGTGACTTAATCAGATCATCTACAGCAACTAAATTAACCAGATAATTTAGGTTTGTATAGCCCGAGTTCAAGTCTCCATGAAACAGCCAGGCAGCTCTGTCTAACGAAAAGCAGGAATCCATACATAAGGGACAGCATGAAGTTATGTGTTCAAATGCCAAGAATTTACGTAACACAGATTCTTATGCCCGTAAATTCAAACCTGCCAAATAACATCTGTAGAAAGGAACTTTTGAAATGTGTTAAAAAGCTTCCTTTCTTTCCTTCCTAGAAGCACAGGTCACAGTGAGTAAATATAACGGACCACATCAGTTCAAATATTTCAACTCAAACTAAAAGCTAGCAATACAGAGTCCCCTGAAACCACAATTCTGGCTGCCTCGTCTGGAAGCAAGATGAAAAATTGGGAAATGCAAAGTTTAAATGTGTGGTTACTGAAATGAGAGGGGAGAGGAGTTTGGAGGCCCCTCACTGGCGTTTCTCTTTGTCACGAACAACACTTTTTACTTCAAGTTTTATGTCTTTTCCAGTTTTATTTTCTTACTAATAAATCAACTGGGCACCAGTTTCAATGAGATGAAGGTCACCCCTCTGGATAAACCAGTCAAAGCCCTAAGTACGCTTTCTTGCAGAAATCATTTCTTCCTTTTGGTCTTTACAAAAAAATTCTGTTTAACCTTAAATGCTTTCTGCCAGATGGTTATTTCTACTTCTTTGCACAAAGGGGTTTGAGGATTATCCAGGTGTCTTTTCAAATTATTTACCAAATTTGTGCCATTTCATAGAAAAGGACCATTTTCTGAGTCCTTTTTCCTATTTCGCTCAGGAATCAAGAGATTAAGCCAACTTCTGAAAGAGGGTTGACTTTTGGGGTCTAAGCAAAGTCAGAGCAGAAAAAGGCAGGTGGCAGGGCAAATAGAGTAGGGCTGCCACTTTCTCAGGAGTGTCGGTCTCTGGGCCAATACCGCTCCCTCCCTGTCCCAAGGATTTAGGAACGAGAGCCGGAAAGGGCCTCCAGGGACAGAAACCCATCTTTGCGCAGAACTCGGCTATCACCGCACACCACACTGGACGTTAGAGGTCTAGGGCTGGGTAGTGAGCTTTGAAGTAAACCCCACGTCTTTCCATAGACTGAAAACAAATTTTGCATCCCCCAAACTGTTGTTTAGGGAATTGGTCTCATCACTGGATAATCGAATCTCAGAAAATTCTATAATCACCTCTTCTAATCACAATATGCTCAGACTCGCGTCCCGGAGGGACAGCAGAGGTGCGGAGAGAAGTCCCAGGAGCTTAAAGTGTCGACCCCGCCCGCGGCCGGAGCCCACTTACCCTGGGGGGCAGCCTGGGCGTCGGCCCCTAGCCACGGCTGCAGGACCAGGTGCAGCAGGAGGACCGCGGCTCCGCGCGGGGCGGGCATGCTGGCTCTCCTTGGTCCCCGCGGGAAGCCCGCGGGCGCCGGCAGCGGTGGCCCTGCCTCGGTGTCCCCGCGCGGAGCGCTGTCCCTGCGTCGGGGTCCTCCCTTGGCGGCGCAGGTGAAGGGTGCGCGGGGCGGGCGCTGGGCGTCCGGAGCTGCCGTCGGGGGTGGGGGTGTTTGCGGCCGGGCGGGCGGGCGCGGAGCTGGGGCGCGGGCTGCTGGGCTGGCGGCCTCCGCCGGGCCTTTTAAGTCCCGGCCCCTGGGGGCGGGGGAGGACCCACGCCGGGGCTGCCCCCTTGGCGGGGATCCACTTTTGCGGGAGGAGTGGGGTCGGCGGAGAAGAAAGGCTTAGGCGTGGGGACCCGGGTGTGCACCGGACGGAGTCCTAGAGTGGGCGCAGACGCTGGCCCTGGACGGATGGACAAGGGGTTTAGGACGTGGGACAAACGGGGACCGAGGACTTGTGAAAAAGTGAGAACCATACAGAGGTACAGGACAGAGGGTAGAGATGAGGGAGAAGAGGAGAAAGGGAGGAAGAAAGTGACACTGACCCGCTAGCTTGGGTCACCATCAGTCCTCTCACCACTTACACTCCTTTTTTTTTTTTTTTTTTTTTTTTTTTAAAAAACAGCATTTTGACAGGCTTTTAAAGTGCGTCTTGGTTCCCTTCCGAAACAAACTGAAGGCTCTCCTGAAATGTTCTTCCTCCTGAAGTCGGCAAGGCAAACTGGTTTATTTCTTCAAGCTTTTCTTGAGTGCTTCAGATATTGAATATTTTTCCTTCTTTGGAATAATTCAAATATTGTAAATTTTCCCTATCAGTTTTGAGACATGAACAGTGAACATTTGAACTTTTTTTTTTTTTTTTCTAATGGAAATAAAACATGTCTTCAGGAATCCAGCAGAACAGAGGCACTTAAATAGGATAGTGGATCTGTGCTTTCTGGAGAATGTATTTCCAGTCTGATTTCCAAACACTGTGCTTCCCCACCCCTATCTCATCCTCCCAAAAATTCTTTGTAATACTTTAAAGGTATGGGGACAGGACCTGAAAGAAATGGATGGAACAGGAGTAATTAGTCTTCCTTCTAGGCAAAGCTCCCTAAAAATGATTTGGTTTGACTAGAGGAAACAATATTTGATGAACAATGGCCAAAATTTTTCCTTCTAAACAATCTCAACAAATGGAGAAGATCCAGCAAAGTGTCTGTTTCCATAATTATTTTTCAAAGAATTTCATTTCAAAGTTCAAGATGCTATCTGCCACAGTCTTTTTCCCAAACTATGTTAGGATAATGTCCCACCAATAATGATTCCATTTTAGAGACTTGTGTCCTGGAGACTTGTGAGCTATCTTCAGGGCTCTTGTCTATTTGAGGCTACTATAGGTCTAACCCAAGCTTTATTTAATGCTACATAATACAACAGCAATTGGAATGGGTCACTATATGTCTATGAACAACCTATGTCTTCAGGTCCCCAAACTGTGTCCCCAGGAATGGACGGGTCTGGAGGAGGATTCAGGCTTCCAACCACTGCTTCAAGGAAGGCAACTTTGCTTTTGTGTACATTATACAATGGATTTCAGATTAAGATTTTCTTTGAAGAATGTGTTTTGATGTTAAAGATTTTGAAAACCTCTATTCAGTTGGCTCTCAACTGATTGGGTGTATCAGAATCTCCTAGGGAGCTTTTTTTAGAAAATGAATTAGATTCCTCTTGGGAACAAAAGAAACTAAACATCAAAAGGTACAATTAAGCACATTATATTGCACCATAGCCTACAATGAGACATAAAATAGGACTATTCTTTAAATGAATCACTGGGCAAGCTTAGTAGATGCTTGTTGTGTAAGTTTTGGTGCAAATGCAGGTTGTATAGTGTGCCAGTCATTGCCTACTTCCTTTCAGATTCACTCTTTGCCCTTCTGCTTGCTTGTCAGCAGTCTGGATAAAATCAATGGAAGACTGGAAAGCAGCAAGAAGGTAGAAACCAGTGTATCCCCTGCCCGACCCCCCTCCCCCTCTGACACAAAAGAATGCCTCTCCTTTGTGACTTTTACAGGTTAAGCACACCATGACTGTAAATTCTCCCCTAGTACCATTTGTCCCTCCAGTCATGGAGTTGGAGGTGGCTTCCTGTAGTTGCTAAAATCTGGATTGCCTCACTCTTCCTTTATCAGCATCTTAGTTCTTCTATAACCCTATGAAACCATTTCCCTGTATTATAGTCCCTCTATTTAAAATACCTAGAATGGTTTCTGTTTTCCTGAGAAATGTAATCAGGGCTAAACTGTAAGTTATTTGAAGACAGTTATTTTTTAGTCATTTTTATATCTTCAGTTCCTAGCAAATTCCTAATAAAATAGCCTGCATATGTAGGCATATAATACATTTTGGTGGAACTGGACTGACTACTAAGTGTAATGGAGCAACAAAAGAGTAAAGTGGCTTTCCACCAGCTGAACAGAACTTATAACCTAATTTGTTTCTAGAAAGCCTACATTTTTATGAAGCTGTCCCCTGTGGACTCTTAGTAAGCTTTCTTTTCATGTCCTCAGAATTAAAAGGCAATTTGATTATAATGCAATTCCTAAAATTAGCTCTGAAATTTATGATAAAGGGGGCTACAGAGTTCATCAGTCTCCTTTCTGTGCCACTTCTTAGTAAAATATCTGTTGTTATACTCATTATATGGAATTTTAATGGGATTCATTTAAATAATTTATTAATTCATTTTCCAATATCAGATGGTGAACTCCTTAAGACTATGTCATTTATTTTTTTTGCCAACTGATTTTCTTTTTTTTTATTTTTTGCTTTTAAGCAGTTTTATTGAGATATATTCACATACCATATGATCTATCCAAAGTGTATAATCATTGGCTTTTAGTATAGTCACAATGTTGTGCATTCAACACCACAAAATTTTTTAGAACAATTTCATTACTACAAAAAGAAAATTTCATGCCACTTAGCAGTCACCTCTCAGTTCCTCTATCCTTTCCCAGCCACTAATCTAATTTCATCTTTATAAATTGATTTACATTTACATTTTACATATTACATTTTGTATAATGGAATCATACAATATGTAGTACTTTGTTTCTTTCACTGAGCATAATATGTGTGGTTTTTTTGACTGGTATTAACATCTTGCAGTATTAACATATATTAGCTCAGTTTCAAAGAAAAACAGTCTTATTTATTTATTTATTTATTTTATTTATTTATTTTTTTACCGGGAGGTACCGGGGATCGAACCCCGGTCTCTCCATATGGTAGACGGACGCCGAACCTTTTGAGCCACATCCGTTTCCTGAAAAACAGTCTTATTTATGTGATTTTACTCATTGTCATATTTCACACTTGGTTTTACAATGCTATATAGTCCCATTTTACATTTTTTAGTTTTCATTTTAGAAATATACATGACCTTAGACTTTCCCTTTAAAACACTGTCATACCCATATAATAGTTCTATTAACTTACAAACCTTATGTTGTGCTTTCACCTTTTCTATTCATTTCCAGAGATTGCACAAGTTAATGCTCAGCTTTCCATTCTCTAACCTCATTTTAACTCCATGAGATTACACAATATATTTAGTTCATAGTAGTACAATCATACTGTATTTGTCCTTTTGTGTCTGGCTTGCTTCACTCGCCATAATGTCCTCCAGGTTCATCCGTGTTGTCATATGCTTTATGACTTCATTTCTTCTTACAGCTGCATAATATTCCATTGTGTGCATACATCACAGTTTGTTTATCCATTCATCAGTTGATGGACACCTGGGTTGTTTCCATCTTTTGGCAGTCGTGAATAATGCTGCTATGAACATCAGTGTGCAGATGTCTGTTCATGTCACTGCTCTCGGTTCTTCTGGGTATATACCCAGTAGTGGTATTGCAGGGTCACTTGGCAAATTATATTCAAGTTCTTTAGGAACTGTCAAACAGTCTTCCACAGTGGCTATACCATTCTACATTCCCACTAACAGTGAATAACTGTTCCTATCTCTCCAAATCCTCTCCAATACTTGTAGTTCTCTGTCTTTTTAATAATGGCCATTCTGATAAGTGTGAAATGATATTTCATTATAGATTTGATTTGCATTTCCCTAATTGTTAGTGATGTTGACTATTTTTTATGTGCTTTTTTTGCCATTTGTATTTCTTCTTTGGACAAATGTTCGAGTCTTGCCCATTTTTTAATTGGGTCTTTTGTCTTTTTATTTTTGAGTTGTAGTTTCTCTTTATATATTATGGATATTAAACCCTTATTGGACATGTGATTTCCAAATATTTTTCTCCCATTGATTTGGCTGTCTTTTTACCCTTTTGACAAAGTCCTATGAGGTACAAAAGTGTTTAATTTTGAGGAGGTCCCATTTATCTATTTTTTCTTTTGTTGTGCGTGCTTTGGGTGTAAGGTTCAAGAAACCACAATCTACCACAGGTCTTTAAGATGTTTCCCTACAATTTCTTCTAGTAGTTTCATGGTTCTGGCTTTTATATTTAGGTCTTTGATTCATTTTGAGTTTATTCTTATATAGGGAGTGAGATACAGGTCTTCTTCCATTCTTTTGGTTATGGATATCCAGTTCTCTCAGTACTATTTGTTGAAGAGACAGTTTGGTCCCACTAACATGGCTTTGTTAGGTTTGTTGAAAACCAGTTGGCC
Source organism: Tolypeutes matacus (assembly GCA_026826555.1). Lineage (NCBI taxonomy): Eukaryota > Metazoa > Chordata > Mammalia > Cingulata > Chlamyphoridae > Tolypeutes > Tolypeutes matacus. The sequence goes on from JAKSZT010053785.1 coordinate 4,625,780, forward strand.
GTAGAGATGAGGGTTTATTTCTAGACTCTCAATTCTATGATCAATGTTTCTATCTTTATGCCAATACCATGCTTTTTGATCACTGTAGCTTTGTAGTATGTCTCAGGGTCAGGCAGTGAAGTTCCTTTCATGTCATACTTCTTTTTTAGAATGCTTTTGGCTAATCGGGTGTACTTTCCCTTCCAAATGAATTTGGTAATTTCCTTTCTATTTCTGTAAAGTAAGCTATTGGAATTTTAATTGGTATTGCATTGAAACTATAGATCAGTTTGGGTAGGATCGACATCTTCATGATATTTAGTCTTCCAATCCATGAACACAGCATGTCTTTGAATTTGTTTAGGTCTTCACTGGTTTCTTTTTAGCATTGTTTTGTAGTTTTCTGCATATAGGTCCTACACCTCTTTGGTTAAATTGATTCTTAAGTATTTGAGTCTTTTTGTTGCTATAAATGGAAAATTTCCCCTGATTTCCTCCTCAGATTGTTCAATACTAGTGTACAGAAACATTACTAATTTTTACATATTGATTTGTATCCTGCCATTTTGCTGGCCTCATTTATTAGCTCAAGTAGCTTTGTCTTAGACATTACAGAATTTTCTAAATATAAGATCATGTGATCCGTAAATAGTGAGAGTTTTGTTTCCTCTTTTCTTATTTGGATGCCTTTTTCCCCCCTTGCTTTAGCTAGAACTTCTAGCACAATGTTGAATAACAATGGTTACAGTGGGCATCCTTGTCTTGTTCCCGATCTTAGAGGGAAAGCTGTCAACCTTTCACTATTGAGTATGATGTTGGCTGTGGGTTTTCACATATGCTTTTTATCTGTTGAGGAATTTTCCTTCTATTTCTATCTCTCAAGGTGTTTTTATCAAGAAAGGATGCTTGGTTTTGTTGAATGCCTTTTCTGCATCAATCGAGATGATCTTGTGGTTTGTTCCTTCAATTAGTTAATGTGGTATATTACGTTAATTGATTTTCTTTTGTTGAAATACCCTTGCATATCAGGAATAAAACCCACCTGTTTGTGGTGTATAAGTCTTTTGATATGCTGTTGGATTCTATTTGCAATTATTTTGTTGAGAATTTTTGCATGTATGTTCATTAGAGAGATTGATCTGTAGTTTTCTTTTCTTGTTGTACATTTATCTGACTTTGGTATTGGCTTCATAAAATGTAATGGGTAATTTTCCCTCCTCTTCAATTTTTTGGAAGAGTTTAAACAGAATTAGTGTTAGTTCTTTTAGAAATGCTTGGTAGAATTCACCTGTGAAACCATCTGATCCTGGACTTTTCTTTGTTGGGAGATTTTTGATGATGGATTCAATCTCTTTAAATATGATTGGTTTGTTAAGTTCTCGTATTTTTTGTAGCATCAGTGTAGATTGTACATTTCTGATCATTTGTCCATTTCATCTAGGTCATCTAGTTTTTAGCATACAGATTCTTCTAACATCCTCTTATGATCCCATTTATTTTTCTGGGGTCATTTGTAACTTCCCCTCTTTCATTTCTGATTTTATTTATTTGTGTCTTCTCTCTTTTTTTTCTTCATTAGTCCATCTAAGTAAGGGTTTGAGAATTTTATTGATCTTCTCAAAGGACCAGCTTTTGGTTTTGTTGATTTTCTCTATTGTATTTTGTTCTCAATTTAATTTATTTCTGCACTAATTTTTATTATTTCTTTCCTTCTGCTTGCTTTGGGATTAGTTTGCTGTTCCTTTTCTAGTTTCTCCAGTTGTTCAGTTAGATCTTTGATTTTAGCTCTTTCTTCTTTTTCAATATAAGCATTTAGGGCTATAAATTTCCATCAGCACTGCCTTCACTGTATCCCAAAAGTTTTGATAAGTTGTGTTCTAATTTTCATTCATCTCAATATATTTAGTAATTTCACTTACAATTTCTTCACTGACTCACTGATTATTTAGGAGTATGTTGTTCAGCCTCCACACATTTGTGAATTTACCTCTTTCCTGTCTATTATTGATTTCCAGCTTCATTCCATTATGATCTGAGAAGGTGCTTTGTGTAATTTCAGTCTTTTTATATTTTTTGAGCCTTGCCTTGTGACATAGTATGTGGTCTATACTGGAGAAAGATCCATGGGCACTTGAGAAGAATGTGTAATCAGCTGAGTTTAGATGCAGCATTCTGTATATGTCCGTTAGGTCTAGCTTGTTTATCATATTGTTCAAGTTCTCTGTTTCTTTGTAGATCTTCTGTCTAGTTGTTCTAGTGATGTGAGTGGTGTGCCAAAGTCTCTAGCTATTATTGTAAAGATGTCTGTTTATACTTTCAGTTTTGCCAGAGTTTGCCTCATGTATTTTAGGACACCCTGATTAGGTGCATAGATATTTATGACTTATTTCTTCCTGTTGGATTGTCCCTTTTATTAATATATAATGGCCTTCTGTACCTCTTATAACTTTTCTGCATTTAAAGTCTGTTTTGTCCAATATTAATATAGCTACCCCTGCTCTGTTTTGGTTACTATTTGCGTGGAGTATCTTTTTCAAACCTTTCATTTTCAGCTGGTTTATACCTCTGAGTCTAAGGTGAGTCTCTTGTAGGCAGCATACCTGGATTTTTAAAATCCATTCTGTCAGCTTATATCTGTTGATTGGGGAGTTTAATCCATTCACCTTAAATGATATTACTGTAAACATATTATTTACTTCCACCACTTTATTCTTTGGTTTTCATATGTTATATCTTATTTTTGTCTGTCTTTTTACTCTTTTGGTTATGCTTTCTATTATTCTTAACTTCTATACTCTCCTCCAAGACTCTCTCCTTTTATTTTTCTTTCAGGATGTAAGGCTCCTTTTAATATTTCCTGCAAATGTGGATTCTTTTTACAAACTCTCTTAGTTTCTGTTCATTTGTGAATATTTTAAACTCACCTTTATATTTGAAGGAGAATTTTGCTGGATAAAGAATTCTCAACTGGCAGTTTTTCTCTTTCAGTATCCTAATTGTATCATACTGCTGTCTTCTTCCCTCCATGGTTTCTGATGAGAAATCCGCACTAAGTCTTACTGTGCATCCCTTGTATGTGATGGTTTGCTTCTCCCTTGCTGCTCTCAGAATTTTCTCTTTATCTTTGAGGTTTAGCATTCTGAGTAATATGTATCTTGGAGTAGGTCTTTTTGCATTTAGTATGATTGGAATACTCTGCACTTCTCAGACATGTAAGTTCATTTCTTTCATGAGAGTTAGGAACTTTTCAGCCGTTATTTCCTCAAATGCTCTTTCTGCCCCTTTCCCCTCTTCTTCCCCTTCTGGAAATCCCATGACATGTATGTTGTTGTGTTGTATGTATCATTCAACTCTCTGGGCCCCTGATCAATTTTGTCTATCCTTTTCTCCCTCTGTTCTTCTCTCTCTTCAGTTTCAGCTGTTCTTTCTTCTGTAACACTTATTCTTTCTTTTATTATTTTAAGTCTGCTGTTGTATGCCTCAAATTTTTTTTTTTTAAATTTCATTTATCATGTCTCTCATTCCCATGAGCTCTGTTACTTTCTTATTGAGGTTTTCAAATTCTTCTTTTTGCTCACTCAGTATCTTCTTGATGTTCTTTATCTCTTTAACCATATTGTTTTTCAACTCATTAATTTGATTTTGGAAATTTGTTTGCATCTTGGTTATTTGTAGTCTCAAATCCCGTGTCTCTTCTGGAACTTTGATATATTCCTTTTCTTGGGCCATTTCTTCCATTTTCTTAATATGGCTTGTAATTTTTTGCTGAATTCTAGGCATCTGATTATGATGGTGAGTTTACTCAGATGCTCAATTTCACTCTCTTTCATAGGGATTTAGTGGTGGAAAGCTGTGTGTTACTGCTGTTCTTTGATTCTTGGTTCAACCTGTTCTGGGTTTTTAGGATTGTCCCTGTTAGTTGCACAAATCTGGGCCCTGGACCCAGTAATGGGTTGCAGACCCTCTTCCAAGGGCCTTGGGGAAGGAGGCTGTGAAGGCTGATAAAATCCTCTCTTATTTACTTTTAATATCTTCACATACACATCCTTGGTCTGCCAGCTCATGGTGCACTTCAGTAGCTCTCTCAGTTCAAAGCCTGTTTGGAGTGTGTTTGCTGCAACATGGACTGTATGAATGTGATAGAGGACCCTGCCTGGAGGCTAAGAGCCTCAAAATTCAAACGTTCTCAGAGGCAGTTCTCCAGCCTTTGCTCCAGCCTTTTTCCCAGGTAGGAAATATTTCCACTCCCCTCTGCATCCTCAACAACCAGTCCTGGTCAATAGAGAGGGAGATTGAGAGGGTTGCAGCTCTTTAGTCCCATGCCAGCTCCCAAGGCAAACAATGGCATGACCCTGCCTGGCCTGAAAGGGCTCATCGACACAGCAGACCAAATTTGTGGGTCAAAAGCTGAGTCAGTCTAGGCTGTGTCCCTCTCTCTCCCCTTTCCTGTGGAGGTAGATCCCTGGGGTCCCCTTTGTCTGTAGCCTTGAGGCCTGAGAATTCAAGTGTCTATAGGGTGGGAGAGTATGCTGGCAGTTACAGCTGTATCTCTTAACTCACAGTTTTACCATCACAATTCTTTTCCTTTGCCCCTCTCTTTTCTGGGCGGTGTTCAGCCTTCCCCTGGTGTCCTAAGCCCCAGAAGATTTTTTTCCAGGCCATGTCTGCCTGTCCTCTAGCTATTTTTCTTGGAGAAAAGAGAGTTCCTTTTCTTTCTAGTCCTCTATGTTCCCGGAAGTCCTCAGAAACCTATTTCATTTATTTTTGTAGTTTCAATTTCAAACGCATTACCTAGCACTTAATAATAAATCATTTATTACTCTTATTTCTGTAAACTAGTATAAGAGTTGTTGTGATGCTATTGATCCATTCATAGGTATGGTAGATTACAAAAACTTTCCCAATTTTTCACTCATCTCTCTATGCATCTTTTGTCTTCCCACTCTAACTCTGGACATGCCATGTAACTTGCTTGGACAATAGGATTTTAGCAAAAGTGGCACGAGCAGAGCCTTCCCAAGTGCTTGTGTGGTTGGGCTTGCTTACTCTTGCACCTCGGCCGTTGCCATGATACTATGCCTGTGTTGTTCTGTTGGAGGTAGAGAGACATGGAACAGAACTAAGTAACTACAGTCACCTAGGCAAAGTCAGCCAAGATGAGCTGACAGCTCACTCGGACAGGTGAGTGAACTCTGGCAAGATCAGCAGAGCTAGCTGTCTAGGTGACTCTAGATATGTGAGCAATAAAATTTATCTTTGTATGCCTTGGAGGTTTGGGGGTTGTTTGTTATGTAACATTGTTTTAGAAATAGGTAAGTGATGCTCTAGGGTTTCCTATCTTTTCTAACTGTGATAGTGTATGACTCTATTTTTAATGTTTGCTGACAGCTTTTAAGCCACTCCACTCCTTTTCTGCCCCATATCTGGGCAAGCTGATAAGAAAACCCTGTGGTACTCCTTCCTTGGGTACCAACAGGAAATTCAAACTATGCAAGCCCTACCCTGTGGGGGGGTGGGAACCTTGCACCAGCCCCACCTGCTGACTATCATAAAAATCCCAGAGCCCTCTCCTTTTCTCATTCTCTCAAGCTATTTTTCAAACCATCTTCGGAGTCTGCCCTGTTCTCCCTAGAAAACCTCATTATGTGAGTAATAAACTTTCTCAAACCCTCTTGGTACATATGTGGCATCGTCAGTCCTGACAACCAAACCAAATTTTGGGGGTGGAGAGGCCCATGCTCTTCTTTTGGGGTGACTACGGCACTGCTCATATTATGCACTGCTATTTGGCCCAACTAAGCTGAGATATTACACATATTTGTTAATTGATGTGTAAAAAGTTATCACTAGTTATGTCAGACTTTCCATTTGAATTCTTGGAGGAAATAGAAGTGGAAGATACTTGCTAAAATGGTGAAATGATGATTTAAAGGGAATATGGTTTACATCCTAACATGTGATGACATTTACACCACAACCCTGGGAAATGTAGACTTTGGACGACTATTTAGTTTTGTGTTAATAAAAAGGAAAGTACTTAATTAAATAACAGGAAAATAGCTCTTCCAGAAACTACTTAGCACAAATAAGGGCCCAGTAAATGAAGCAGGGGACTTTTGATTAGTATGCAATTAAAAGTAAAAACTTTTTCCCCCCCGGAATTTAAAAGATATTTTGCTTTAGCAATTAGGTTATGAAGATTAATGAAGCAACAAAAGTGTGTAAAATCACTCATTTTCAATCTCACTAAGGGTTTAAGTAAACTCTATAAGAAAACTCTCATTAAGCTTCTTTAATATAGTTCAGTAAATAATGTATAAAAAGTCCTTAGAAAAATATCAATAAATGTAATTGTGAAGACATTTATTACTATTAATACCTATGTCTACCCAACTTGAAGTCCAGAGAAAGTCTGACAACTAACATTTCTTAAACGAATTGCTCTCTTGTGTTAAACAATGCATTATTCCATCCACATGGTGTTTTTTTGTTTGTTTTGTTTTGTTTGTTTTTCTAGGGTCTAATGATAGCAATAACTATAGTGGCAAGAAAATTCCAGACTCAGTGCTAGATGTTTAAATGTATTTGCTAAGAAAATATTGTGCAGATGCGATGAAATAATAATAAGCCCCCTTGAAAAATATACTGAAATTATATCTATTTGGATATGAAGAGATTAGAATTTGGGATGATTTGATTTGATATGATTTGCTTAGTGTTGAGGTTTGTTTATGGAAAAAAAAAAAAGGTTTGTAAGCAAATGAATACTATTACTTAAATTCCTGAAGGCATGCTTAACCTAACTAAAAGAACTAACACATGAAGAATTTTAGGAGTTAAGTATGGACAGAAAATTGGTATTGCTAATTACAAACGAGCATTAACTAGCTCATAAAGGAGCTGGACTAGATATTTATTTATTGTTCTTTTCAAATCGAAATTCTCAAATTTATGTGGATATTGTTATCCAAATCATTGACAAAAGCATTTTGTTAGAAAGAATAGGTAACTATCAGTCATGAAATCTTTTTATTTTATTGTTAATTTTCACTTTTTATTAGAGAAGTTGCAAGTTTACAGAAAAATCATGCATAAAATTCAGAGTTCCAATATGCCACCTATTATTAACACCATGTATTAGTGTGATACATTTGTTACAACTGATGAAAGAACATTTTTATAATTGTGCTATTAACTCTAATGTGAACTCTGTTAAGCAGTCCCATGGTTTTTTTAAAAAGTTTAATTCTATTAACATATATACAACCTAAAAATTTCCCTTTTTAACCACATTCAAATATATAATTCAGTACTGTTAATTATTTTTTACAAGGTTGTGCTACCATCACCACTATCCATTACCAAAACATTTCCATCATTCCAAATAGAAATCTATATAATTTAAGCCTGAACTACACATATGCTATCCCCACCCTGGCCCCTGGTAACCTATATTCTAGTTTCTGAGTCTATGAGTTTACTTATTCTAATTTTTCCTATCAATGAGATCACACAATATCTGGCCTTCTGTGTCTGGCTTATTTCACTCAAAATAATGTCATCAAGGTTCATCCATGTTGTTACATGCATCAGAACTTCATTACTTTTTACAGCTGAATAATATCCCACTATATGTATAGATCACATTCTGTTTTTCCATACATTTGTTAATGGACACTTGGATTGCTTCCATGTTTTGGCAATTGTGAACAATGCTGCTATGAACATTGGTGGGAAAATTTTTGTTTGACTCTCTGCCCTCAATTCTTTTGGAATTGAGTATCATACAAATCTTCTATTTCCTTATTGATCTTCTGTCTAGATGTTCTATCCATTATTGGAAATGGTGTGTTGAAGTCTACTATTATTAGTGTAGAACTATCTATTTCCCCTTTCAAATTTGTCATTATTTGCTTCATATAATTTGGAGATCTGCTGTTAGGTACATACATATTTATAATTGTATCATCTTCTTGTTGAATTGACCCCTTTATCAGTAGATAATGACCTTCTTTGTCCCTCTAGCAGTTTTTGACTTAAAGTTTGTTTGGGTTACTATTTGCATGGTATATTTTCTTCCCATTCTTTCACTTTCAACTTAGTTGTGTCTTTGAATTTAAAGTGAGTCTAGGGAAACGGATGTGTCTCAAGCTATTGGGCTCCTGTCTACCATATGAGAGGTCCAGGGTTCGATTCCTGGGACCTCCTGGTAAAAGGCAAGCTGGCCCAAATGGAGAGCTGGCCCACACAGAGTGCTGGCTGGTGTGGATTGCTGACCTGTGCAGGAGCGCTAGCCCATGCAGGACTGCAGGCCCACATGGAGAACTGGTGCAGCAAGATGGCGCAACAAAAAGAGACACAGAGGAGAGACAATAAGAGATACAGGATACCAGGGAGCTGCAGTGGCATAAGAGATTGAGCACCTCTCTCTCACTCTAGAAGGTCCCAGGATTGGTTCCCGGTGCCACCTAAAGAGAAGACAAGCAGAATCAGAAGAACACATAGAGAGCAGACAGTAAGCGCAAAACAAAGGCGGGGGATTTTTTAAATAAATATTTTTTAAAATAAATCTTTAAAAAAGTAAAGTGAATCTATTATAAACAGCACATAGTTGGATCATGCCTTTTTTTTTTTTTTTTCCATTTCTGTCAATCTCTGCTTTCTGTCTAAAGAGTTTAATACATTTACATATAAAGTAGCTACTGATAATGCAGGACTTTCTTCTTCCAGTTTGCTATTTTGTCTTTGTAATTCTTATAACATTTTTGTCACTCAATTTTTCCACTAATGCCTACTTTCATATTTATTTGATTTTTTGCATTATACCATATTAAGTCTCCTCTCATTTCTTTCTGAATATATTTTCTTTGTGGTTACCATGGGGTTAAAATTTAACATAATTATTCTATATCATATTTGATTTGATACCAACTTACCTTCATTAGAATTCCCATGCACTGTTTTTATACCCCTCTATCCTCCAACTTTATTTTGTACTTGTTAAAAATTATATCTTTTTACATTGTATGTTCCAAAACATAGACTTATCATTACTTTTTATGCATTTGCATTTTAGCACTTGTAAGAAGTAAGATGTGGAGTTATATACCAAAAAAATACAATATGATATTATTGGCACTTATAATTACCCATATGGTTACCTTTACTGGAGCTCTTTCTTTATCCACTTTGATCCACCGTCTGGTGTCTTTTCCCTTCAGCTTGAAGAACTCCATTTACCATTGCTTATTGGGCAGGTCTAGTGGTAATGAACTCCTAGCTTTTGTTTATCTGGAAATGTCTTAATCTTTCCTTCATTTTTTTTTTTTTTTTTTTTTTATTATTATTATTTTTTTATTATGGGTAAAAATCAAAATTCTCACAATACATACAAACATTTTCCTTCATTTTTGAAAGAAATTATTGCCAGATATAAAATTCTTGGTTGGCAATTGTTATCTTTCAGCAACTTTACATATTTTGTACTCCTGCCTTCTTGCCTCCATGGTTTCTGATGACAAAGTGGCATTTAATATCATTGCAGTTCCCTTATACATGAGTCATTACTTTTCTCTTGCAGCTTTCAGAACTTTCTCCTTGTCCTTGGCATTGGACAATTTTATTACTATGTGTCTGGATGTGGTTCTCTGAGTTTATCCTGTTTGAAGTTTGTTGGGCTTCCTGAATGTGTATATTCATATCTTTCATTAAATTTGGAAAGTTTTCTGCCATTATTTCTTTGAATATTCATTCTGCCCCTTTCTCTCTTTTTCCTCCTTCTGGAACTTCCATAATGTGTGTATTGATCCATTTTGCGGTGTTCCACAAGCCTTGTAGGCTCTGTTCATTCTTTTTAAAAAATTTATTATCTTTTTATTATTTTGTTCATTCTTTTTAATTCTTTTTTCTTTCTTCCCCTCAGCCTGAACCATTTCAGTTGTTTTGTCTTCTAGATCACTGATTCTTTCTTCTGCCACCTTCAATCTGTTCTTGAAACTGTCTAAGGAATTTTTCGTTTCAGTTATTGTGTTCTTCATCTCCAGTATTTCTGTTTGGTTCCTATTGCGAACCTAAAACAGATTCTCTTATTGTTCATTCACTGTTTTCCTGATATCCTTTATTTATTTCTCCATGTTTTTTCAATCTCCTTATGTATATTGAGGATCTTTTTTTTTTTTTTTTTTTAAGTCTTTGTCTGGTATATCCAAAGTCTGGTCCTCTTTGTTGATGGTTTCTGGAATTTTATCTTGTTCCTTTGGATAGGTTATTTTCTACTTCCTTTTTTATCTTGAAATATTTTGTTGCATGCTGTACATTTTGACATTTTAAAGTATTGACTCTGGGAGCTGTCTGTTCTTTTAGTGTGCTTTCAACTAGTGTTATGATAGATTTCCTTGAATGCCAAGAGGTAATAAAAACAAACAAACCATAACAAAAAACACCTTTCACTGTTTTTGCAAATTGGCTCTGCTTTTGCTATGGTGTCCTTCAAAGCTTAGTCCTCCTATCAAGATCAGCCCAAGGCAAATGCAAAGTGCAGGGTCCTCTCTGTCTTCTGTGAGCCTGTGTGAAGCCTCAGAACTTCCCACTTTTCCTGGGCTTGTGCTTGCTAATAGTTTTAGGAATTCCCCCATTTACAGTTTATAGGAATTCAAATGAAGGTCCCTCTACTACTTTAAAAATAGACTTTCACCATCTCCTAAGTGCTTTCTTGAGTGGCTTAATGGAGTTAGTCCTTTTCCCAAGGCCACATTGAATTAATTGTTTCTCACACTGTCCCAGCTGTTTTTAAGTCCCTGCTCTGTCCTCAGGTCAAACTCTGGGAGGGTGAGCCCAAGACAAGTTCCCCAGCTCAGTCCCTCAGTCTTCCATCTGATGAGTTGGCACTGACATACCTGCACTCCAGTATGCACACAGGGGCCACTCTGGTCCCTTTGGAACAGGGTCAGGGATCCACAATTGAATGGTTGGGGAAGGGGAGAATAAGGGTGCCAGGAGCTTATTCTATGTCTCTTGATGCTGTGGTTTTCTTGATTCAGCAATTATCCAGTTAATGCAGCCCTTTAACTCTTTTCCATAATTTGAGGATGGTTATTGTCTTAAGATACCTGTTGCTTTGGCCTGAAGGTTTTGCAACAATGGCCACCCTCAGCACTGTTCTTCACCAATCTGAAGTAGCTGATCCAAAACAGTGATCAACAGTTAGACCACAGACCACTGGAGTTTGAAGGACTAGATCTTTATGTCCCATCCTGGCACCAGCAAGTTGCCTCAGGGGCCTGAGTTTCAGTCCCCTCTGCTGCCCATCATGAGGCTGGGGGATGGGGAATGGTAGCTGCTGCAGGGAGGGTGAAATTCACTGGTATTAACCACAATTTTTCAGCCTTTTCCTCCTGCCCTTCCTGGATGTTGCACAGTGTTCCACTGGATTCCAGAGTTTCAAAATAGTTGATTCAGGCAGTTCCTGCCAGTTCAATAGTTGTTTTGGTGGAAGGACTGATTCCTGGAGCTTCCTACTCTACAATCTTCCTATAATCTTCGAAGGCAGGGTTTCTTAACATTTTTTGTTCCATAGACTCCTTTGCCAGTCAGGTGAAAACCATGGACCTCTTCTCAGAATGTAGTGGCAAATAGTTTTATGACACTCAACTAGCGTCAGAGCTAACAACTACTGCAATTTTGAAGTATGGTTGAGCATAAGCGATTTTTCGAGATATGCAATAACTGCAATGTGATATGAAATGAATACTACTGTAATTTATTGCATACATTCATAAGTGAATGAAATGCTAGATTTCAGTTAGAGGTCAGAGAAAATAAAGATAATAAGTTGATTTATTTCAATTCAAGCTCATAGGCCCCCTGAAATCTTTCCACAGGCACCTTGGGGGTCCATGGACTTCTGGTTAAGAACTCCTGTTCTAGGGCATGAAATATTGATTAGAGTTTCTTCTTATTCATTTAATAATTTATAGAACAATTATTATGTGCTCATTCACTCAACAAATATTTACAGTCTTCTGTGTGCCCAGAACTGTTAGGCAATGAGCATACAAAGATGAATGAAGCATAGTTCCTGTTCTCCAGTCCACAGTCAACTCAAATGTATATAAAAATATTATAAGTGCTATGATAGAGATTTGTCCTAAGAAATAAGGAAGATAGGAGGAGGTAGCAATTTTTAGCTAGAGAGAGTTGGCAAGGCTTGTCAGAAGAGGTGGCTTTTCATTTTGGTCATGAAGGATAAGGAGTCATTCTCTAGGTGACAAAGTAAGGGAAAAACATTGCAAGCTGAGGGGATACAGGTTATGTGCATGACCTTGGAGGGAGATGCTAAGACAATGCCTGACCAGGGTTTGACCTGGACAGCGTGGCAGATGGTAGTGCCATTCAATAAGATACAGGGAGTAGATGATGATTTGACTTTACCATGTTGATTTTAAGGGGCCTTCAAGACATTCAAAAGGAGCTGTCCATTAGGCATTTAGTCACCTGGGTCCATAACTCAGGGGAGGTTTATAAATGTGGAAATCATTCATTTATAAGTAGAAACAAAAGCCATAGGTACAAATGAGGCCACCTAAGAAGAGTGTGAAAGATAAGAAAAGAAGAGGGCCTAGCACAGAACACTGAGGAACACTGTGGTGGTTTGAAACTGCATATACACCAGAAAATCAAGTTCTTAAAGCTAATACATTCTTGTGGGTGTAAACTTATTGTAAGTAGGGGCTTTTGATTAGTTACTTTTGTTGAGGCATGGCCCATGGTGGGTCTTAATCTTCTTAATTGTCCTCCTACTTTAAAAAAGGGATGAATATGGAGAGAGAGAGAGAGAGAGAGAGAGAGAGAGAGAGAGAGAGCGCCATGGAAGTATGAAGCAGAAAGCAACAAAACTCAGAAGAGAAGGGAGAGACTAGCAGATGCCACCATGGGCCTTGCCATGTCACAGAGGAGCCAAGGGTCACTGGCAGACAGTCATCTTCAGGAAGAAAGTATCATGTTGGTGATGCCTTATTTAGACATTTCACAGCCTCAAAACTGTAAGCTTGTAAAGCTAATCAATTTCCATTGTTAAAAGCCAACCTATTTTATGGTATCTGCTTTTGGCAGCCTAGCAAGCTAAAACATACACCAGCATTAGGAGAGGAGTAGAGAAGTCAGAAATTAAAACTGAAAGATGTAGAGGAAAACTTGGAAAGTGTGGTGCCTGGGAGGCATGGTGAATAGCATTAAATACTGTGGAAAGGTCAAGCAAGATAAGGACTAAAAACTGTTCTTGGGTTTATCAATATGGAAGTCATTGGACACTACTGAAAGCAGTTTGATGGAGTAGTGTACGTGACAAAACGACAGAGTATACCATTTGAGGAGTGAAGACAGTAGAATAGGAAGCAGAGATAGTAAGGGCGGATAACTGTCAAGTAGCTTGTCTATGAAGTGGAAGGTAGAGATAGGGCAGTAACAACATAGGAGATCTATGAATATTTTTTGATGTAGATGGAAAAAAGCTGCTAGGGAAGGTAGTAGTTGATATGTGCTTTTTCTTGTCAAGGGGCACCAAAAGTGGTGGTGGTCTATGAAATTTGATATTTTATGTTTCTTTAAAATGGTTTTTCATTTTATGTGTTGCATCACCCCTCTAATAATATAAGCTTCACAAGAATAAAGACTGTTTATATAACAGACAGTAACAGAATTCCCATCCTGAGGTTTTTATATTATTCGAAGTCCAGAAGGACAGAGTGTGCAGTTCTGTACAGGTGATTCAGTGATTAAACAACACCATGGTTCTGGATCAGCTTTTGGCCTTCCTCATGATTGCAAGATGGCTCTTGCACCTCTGAACGTCATATCTTTACATGACATTACCTTAAATGCAGGAAGCAAGGAGAGGGTAGGGCTTTGCTCATATATCTCTCCTTTTATTCAGAGAGGAAAATCGTTCTCAGAAGCACCTCAGCAGATTCCTGCTCAGTCATATTGTCCAGGATTAGGTCACTTACATAGCCATGTCTTGTCTGCATGAAGTGTGAGAGAGTGATGATCTGGCATTTTCAGCCTCTATTGTGATAGGTGAACTCTACCAGGAAAGGAGAAGGAGAAGAGAACAGATAACCAACTATGTCAGCATGGTCAGCCACAGGCTCATTGTCTTTCACTTTGTTATTGCCCACTGCTGTGCTGGTGCTTGCAGGTGGGTCTTTGACTAATGGTCCTTATGCTCTTGTGAGATTTATAGAACCATAAAACAAATGTGTGGGGCTAGAGAGAAGTGGTGTGGCAGTAATTTAGATCGGAAGTGTGGGTGTTGGAGAAAAATAAGACTTAGGTAGAAGTGGAAGGTCAGAAAGAGGGAAATTGACTTCAATTAAATGGGTTTAAAGTGAAGAATTGACTTAACATATAAAAAGCATCCTAGACGAGGGATTTGCAAACTATGGCCCTTGGGCCATGTCTGACCTTCTGCCTGTTTTTTGTAGGGTCAGAGAGCTAAGATTGGTTTTTACATGTTAAAAGTTTGAAAAAAGTAGAATAATATTCTTTAAAATAAAAAAAAATTTTAGGAGGTACTGGGGATTGAACCCAGGACCTCATATATGGAAAGCAGGCACTCAACCACTGAGCTACATTTGCTCCCCTAAATTTATTTTAAAAATTTTTAATTGTAGTAACCAACATACAACTCAAAATTTCCCATTTAAACCACTTTGAATTCATTAGTATTAATTACATTCACAATATTGTTTTACCATCACTGATATCCATTACCCCTATTTTTTCTTCACCTCAAATAGAAACTCTTCATCCATTAGGCTGTAACTCTCTCCTTCCACCCTACCTCACATCCCACCCTGGCCCCTGGTAATGTATAGTCTACCATTTGTCCCTATGAAATTTGCGTCTCCTAGGTATTTTATATCTGTGAGATCATATAATATTTGTCTTTTTGTTCTGGCTTATTTAAATCAACATATACACAACCTATCTCATATATCAGAACTCCATTCCTTTTTACAGCAAAGTATTTTTCCATTGTGTGTACATACCACATTTTGTTTTTACATTCATCTGTTGATGGACACTTGAGTTGCTTCCATCTTTTGGCAATTTGTGAATATTGCCCCTATAAATACTAGTGTTCAAATATCTGTTCAAGTCCTTGCTTTCAGTCCTTTTGGGTATATACCAAGAAGTGGAATTGCCAGATCATATAATAATTTTATTTTCAACTTTCTGAGGAACTGCCAAGGTAATTACCACAGCAGCTCTACCATTTTACAGTGAAGAGTAATATTTTTATGTGAAATTCAAATTTCAATGTCTATCAATAGAGTTTTATTGAAATACAGCCTGCTCATTTATTTACACATTGTCTCTGGTCTGTTTTTGTGGTACAAAGGCAGAGTTGAGTAGTTATGACAAAGACCACATGGCCCACAGAGCCTAAAATATTGCTGTGTGGCCTAGGGGGAGTCCCTTAAGCTCTTGGTGGTGGTTGTGGTGGTGGGTGTCTCAGTTTACTCAACAGGAAATGGGAATGAGGCCTACCTTGTGGAGTTGTCAAACTAGCTCCAGGATGCTGCCTGACATATTGTATCTCTCAATAAACATTGGTAGTTGTTTTTAATGCTAGATTGGGGCTCTGACTTCAGAGATATGAAGGCAGATCCCCAGGAAATATGAATTTGAAACATTTCTGAGAAGGGCCAGTGAAAAAGCAGGAGTTGTATCCTGGTTAATAATGCAGGAGATTCTACAGCCAGACGGCCTGGCCTTGACCCTGCCCCATCACCATCTGATGGCTCTGTTCCTTAAACTAGATATCTCATTCATAAGATGGAGGTGTTAATGGTACCTGTTGTGAGGTAAGCAGAGATACCAAAGATATTTGTTGTAAGGTGAGAGAATGAATAGAACACATTTAACCTAGTTCCTGGCACATAGTAACTGTTCAGTAGATGTTAGTTGTTTCATTATTATTTTTTGGTGGGGTTCGGGTATTTCCATTTGTATTATTATCCAAAGCCTAAATGAGAGGAAATGCAGAAGCAGTGGGATGCCTTGACTATCTTTGAACAAGTAGAGTGTATTCTCTTAGGGTAGGGAAACCCAACCTTCATTTAAGAAGAGAGGAAGGACACTAGACTTAGAGGAAATTTTGCTTACCCTTACAACTGAGTTAATGCTTTTGCCTGCTGTTATCCTAGAGCTAAAGTTGACCTCCAAATAAAGGGGATGTTATATTCCTTATATGGAAACAACAGCCTCACTTCTGGGTAACTCAATATGTATACAAGTACAGCTAGATAAGTAGACCAAAATACAGATTAGAAAAACAGGGAGTTTTGGAGGCTGGTTCATGCCAAGGAAGGACCTGGGATAAAAATATCTTCCTCCCACAACCTGTAATACACACTGAGGAATAATGATTCTAGGACAATCAAGGACAGTGAAACATCATGAATTGCTATGATCCTGAGATTTGTTGGTTACAGAATAGATAATGCTTGTTTCTTTTTCTTTTCTAACTTTAATAAATTTTCCTGTTCATCAATTAGGGCTAGAGTTTTTGCAACCTTCTCAGCTATCCAGGGGGAAAGCGTACCCTAGATTCTTAAATAGAGAATGAGTTAAGGGAGTGTGACACCTTCATGAACAGCCCGGGTCCAGAGCATCTCAGACCCAAAGTTTTCACAATAAAAAAGAAAATGTGAGTGTTGGCTATAGTAATGTGTTCCTTATATGAGAAAATCCAACAAATATTTTTAAAAGCATGAAAAAGGGGAAAGGGGATTTATTCCACTTGTCAACATGGCTATTTCCACGAGTTGTTAGAAAGGCATTTATGACTTACAGAGACAGTGCCTTTTTTTTTTTTTAACAGAATGTAGAATTATGACTTTATAATGATTTGAATAAATGAGCTACATAAATTAGGGGGAAAGATTGACTTGGCAGAACAGTTTTGTGTGTGTGGACACAACTATATTTTCAACCAGGTAGTTGAGAAGTAAACATACTGGATTAATGCCTTAAGAACAAGGACTTATTTATAGTGGCATGTTAGGGAATATTTTTTTCACACTAGCTTGTGGTTATAGCTTCTATTTCAATCTCTACAGGAATTAGGAAAAAATTTATTGTGATTGATCTTCCACTTACAATGCTGTTGCACTGAGACTCCTGTTTCTAGTATTGTAATAGGACAAGATATTCTAAATTATCCTCCCAGTAAAAACAACTAAAAATTGGGGGTAAAATATATATTTTTAAATTAAATGAATTATTGAACTAGCAAGAAAGTAAGAAAATGGGGCCAGAAATAAAGTGAAAGTGTAAGTCCTAGGAGGTAAGTAAGCACCAAAGCCAGCTTTTGCCTGGCGCATATCTGATAAAATCTGGAATCTTAAACTTTTGTTTTAACAGCTTCATGGTTTAATAAGGTCCTCCTAAGGTAGAGAGTCTCTTAGTAGACTGCATAGAAAGCTGAAAGGGGTTAAACCTTCAATAAGAGGTAAATTAGAAACAAATCCTCTGCTCAAAAGAGAAGAGCAAATAAACTTTGTCTGTCTTGATCTTGATCTGGTGTAGAGGAGAAAATCTTTCCTGGATAATTTGTAACTATATGGTTTTTATTCTGTATTCCACTTTTCCCTCAGTTTTAAAAAATTAGCACATTTAAATATCTTCAAAAAAGTTTGAAAGAAAAATACAATCAGCAGTTCTCCTACAGTTACCATTTTTCCCTCTATCCTTATATGTATGTGTGTGTGTGTGTTTTGTGTGTCTGAACCAATTGAAAATAAATTACAAAACAGGGCACATTACCCTTAAATATTTCATCAGGCATCCCCTAGAATAAGGACATCCTCCTATGTAATCACAATATCTGAGAAAATTAATGATGGTGGTCTAAATTCGGATTTTCTTAAATGTATCCCAAATGTCTTATGACTTAAAAAAAAAAAAAAAAAAAAAAATCCCTGAAGCCAATCAAGTGCATGCATTGCCTTTGGTTGTTCTGTCTCTTTAGGTTTTTTTTAAAAATTTAGAATAGCCCCCTGCTGTTTTTGTTTATGACAATTACTGTTTTAAAGAATTAAAGCCAACTGTGATGTGTAATGTCCTGCATTTTGGATTCAATGAATTGTTTCTCATGATTAGATTTGGGTTAAATATTTTTGGCAAGAATACTTCATAGGTGATGTTGCTTCTTGTGATTTTGTGATCCCAAATCCATGCTACCATATTGTGTGAAAAATATCAAATAAAGAATGGGTAGTAATACTCCCCAGCAAATGAAGTCAAAGAAAATCCTCTCTGGAAGACATCAACTATAACCCAGTTCTCAAAGAATTCTTATCAATAATATTAAAAAATATATATGAACCCTTAATTTAAAAATTACAAATATGTAAGGAAACAAAGGACTATAAGTGAAAGCCAGCAGAAACAACAGCAGAATCATACTTTCACAGATTTTAAATAATAGAACAATTAGAAAAAACTATATAATAAATATATTTAATATGCTTCAAAGAAATAAAACAAAGGAGTGAAAATAAGGACAAGAAGCAAAAACTTATTTTTAAAAACATGTATGTTTGAAATAGAACTTCTGGAAATTGAAAATATAAAATGGAAATAAAAAATTCAATGTATATATTAAACAGCATATTGGGCCAAAATTAAGAGATAGTGAGGTGGAAGATAAACTGAAAGAAATTATGCGGAGAAAATGAGATTTTTAAGAAGTATATGAGAAGTTAAGAGATAAGGATAATGAGAAATTCCATATGTCTAACTGAAGTTCCAGAAGGAGAATATAGAAATAATGGAGAAGAAGCAATATTCCAAAAAATAATGGCTGAGAATTTTTCAGAATTGTTGAATGACACCAAACCACAGAATCCCAGCATATCCTAAATAGGATAAATAAAAAGAAAGTCAATTCTAGGCATATAATAGTGAAAATGCAGAACACCAAAGACAAAGAGGTATCTTAAAAGCAGCCAAAGATGAAAGAACAATCACTTCAAAAGAACAACATAGAATGAGGGCAGACTTCTCAAGAGCAACAATGGAAGCCAGAAGATAGAGGAATATTATCTCGGTGTGCTGAGAAAAAAATTTGTCAACTCAGAATTCTATAATTAGTAAAAAATATCTTTTAAGAATGAGGATAAAATAAAGCCATGTTAACACAAACAAAACTGATTATACACCAATAGATCTTCACAAAATGAAATTTTAAAGGATATACTTCAGGCTCAAAGAAAAGGAACCCAAATTGAAAGTCTGAAATGTAAGAAATGGTGAGCAAAGACATTCATAAATAAATACATTTAAACCAACATTGATGATTTGAAACAATAATAATAATAATGCCTAATTTGCAGAATTAAAAAGTAAGATAGAACTAAAATATTCAATCACAGTGACATATAAAATTGAGAGGGGGGAAATTTTGGTACAGTGTTTTAATGTCCTTGTTCACAATACATGGTAAACAATACAAGGTGATTAAGGTTAGACTTTTAAAAATATATAGGGTAAAAAAAAAATATATATATATATATATATATGGTAATCTTTGGAAGAAAAGACAGCAGTAATATTGGTCAGAAACTAGCAAAGGAAAGAAATGGAACAAGAAAAAAATCCTCAAAAATACAAAATTTTGTTGTTTTGCATGTTGCCAAACTGTGTTGGTGGGATTGTATAATCCATATCACCTGGTATCTCTAAGGTATGCGTGTATAAGAAGGCATACCTTAGAGATATTTTGGGTTCTGTTCCAGACACCACAATAAAGTGAGTCACACGAATTTTTTGATTTCCAGTGCATAAAACAGTTTTTACACTATACTTTAGTCTATTAAGTGTGCAATAGCATTATGTTTAAAAAATGTACATGCCTTAATTTAAATATGACACAGAGACAAGAAGTGAGTACATGCAGTTGGGAAAATGGCACTGATAGACTTGCTTGATGCATACCACAAACCTTCAATTTGTGAAAAATGCAACATCTGTGAAGCACAATAAAGTGAAGTGCAATAAAACGAAGTATGCTTGTATAAAGATCTAAATGAGAAATTTCTTTCAGATCCAAGTGCCAGGAAAAGTTTTGCTTATTTTGACAGGATTTCTTTATGGATAATTGGTAATTGTAGATCTAGTGATATTTCCATTTTTGCTTTTGTCACCAGTAAGCCCAGGCCAAACATTGACATTGGCTTCCAGTTTTAAATTATATAGGAAACATTCCCCTCTATATCTTTCTAACTCCTCCCTCCCACCTTTTAAATCTAATATTTGTTTTTCCTGATCCTGATGTTTATCCTGTGCTCTTGTCAGTTGTCATAACTCTATGTGGAACAAATTAGGTAAGAATAAATAAATACATAGTTGGATGACTCAACAAATAAATATAAATAATTAAAGCAAATAAGATATTGAAATCTAGGAAGTGGTAACAATTTCACTTGTTCTTTAGTCTCTTAATTGGAATCATAGGGAGTGTTATATGGATTTATCTACCTTAATTGAAACAGTTTGCCAAGGTTAGAATTATCAGCAGTTTGTCTTGTAAGTAATTTTTAGTAGCTGCTGGTGGTGCAAACCAATAACAAGATAAGCAAAATCAATTATAAAAAGGAGAAATGAAAACATATTATCTCACATTGTCAATGCTTTATTGACTAAATTTTAGGGTAGTAATTCTAAACACAATAATATATGCATATCCTTCATTTCATCATTTGAACACAGTTTTGTCTATCAAGTAGAAATTGTCATGGGGAGAAAGTCTGCCCATCTTTGATATAATGAAGCTGATTATGGAAGTTGAATTTGTCATACGATTTCATCTCATTTGATTCAGCTTATTTAAAAATAACATCTTCTCTCAGAGCAACCCCACTCCAAAAATGGTAGAGACATTCAAAGGAAGACAGAAAATAAAAATGAGATGAAATAAAACAGATGATATTTTAGGAATACAGTGTTGAAGTTAAATGGGAAAAGGACAAAAATGGGGTTACCACAAGAATTAGGCTATGAAAGGACATAGATAACCCTTAAAGAGCTAAGTATTAACATAATGGATCAGAACAGATATGTAAGAACATCTATAGAGAACAGAAACTTGAGTTTAATCTGTACTGATTAGTGATATTAACACATTTAAAGAAAGATTATGTCAATCAGAAAGAGAATTGGTCAGCAATTGATGTTTGGAGACAGGTGGAGTGGGAATAGAGTCAATGAGGCAAAAGTTGGCAGTGACACATGTGAACACTGTCCAGAGAAGGGTTGTCTCAGCCAAGAGGTAGTCAGAGACATATGGTAGAAATGGATGCACCAGGTAATTATAGCCTGACCCCATTAAACATCATCTGTGTTGCTTGCCAAGCAACGTCCTGTTAAATTGGCTACTTTACAGCTTATCTAAGAATGTACTTGCCAGGCTGATGCTAATGTCTACTTTGTAAAAGACACCTTGCCTCTTAATGATGATACTGACATTTTGCTTATTATTCTTCAGCCTCCTTCAGGCACTGATGAGAGAAGAGTTTCCACATTTCTAAGATTGAAGCTCTGACCCTGATCTCCGGTGCCTTCACCATGAAAAGAAACACTCCCCTTAGGAGCCAGTCCACTAGCCTTCCCTGTGACACCTGACCTCCCCAGGGATCTTCTCCATTAGTGTTGACAATCAGCAATCATTTTATTTATGATGAGGGAAATGTTGTTGCAGTGAAACACGTTATTGTCAGGAGGTTCCTTATCAAAGGGAGAAATGTTCCAGAAGGCATAAGGATGTGCTCCAGATCATGAATTCACACTTCTCATTACATCTTTTTAGGGTACTGGCTCTCTTTCCTCTCCCTTATTTACCTCCAGAGAAGCAGACTTCAGCCTTGGGGATGTGCCCTCCTATCTCCCCAAGGTCTTAAATAAACTTTTGAGAACTTCTCCCACTTATGTTTGGAACGCTATGTAAGCCCAAGAAGGCCATCACTCACTTTGGCTGACTATGATGCATGAATCACCCACAGGAAGTCCATACCTATGATGGTCAACTCCTACTTAGCATTTCTGTCACCAATTCAGTACTAAGGAAACCAAAACTTTCTCCATTTCCTAATTTAGTCTTTATTTTAATGCCAAAAGGAAAAGTATAATACTCTTTTTTTATTTTATGTATAATACCTTCTTCCTTGCTTCATCTCTTCTCATCTAAATTTGGATAATGCTCTCAGGATGAGTACTGTATATTAATTATTTTAAAGGATATACTGTTTCCATTAAAAGATCACTGACCAGAATGAATTGTGGTAGCTGGGATGGCAACATTTCCAAGTTCCTACAAGTTATTGCATTTCAACTGGGAAAGAATGTTAGGGAGACCTTTGCTTTATCTGAACACAGTAGTGATGAAATAAAATCATCATAGAAGCTAAGGTTCAAAGAGATCAGTGGTAGACTAGAATTAAAACCCACCTCTTCAGACTTGTGGTCCGGTGCTCTTTCCACTTCTTCATTGAAATACAGTGCTGTAAATGAAGCTCTTAGTTTTACTCCAGATAATGGGCTATTTTCTTCTCTCCAGCCCAATTCACAGTCTTTTCTCAACAGCCCCCATGCCAAAAATTTCTGTACCTTGGGCTAAAAACTAATATGTTCATGAATAAAGACTAGCAGCGACTCCATGTTATCAGATATTTTCTTCCTCTCTTCCCCAAATCATTGTCCAATACTACATCCTTGGGTTCCAGTGCCAATCTTGCTTGGCCTAAGGGATACTTGAAGTCCTTCACAGTTCGATAAGCCCGAGACTGCTGCTGCTTCTGGATCCTGCTCTATCAATACAGCATCATTCTGCTTCTTTTGGAGATAATATCATATCTGGTAGTAACCATCATAACTCTGCTGGAAATCATTGTTTCATCTGTTGGGAACCATAATAATGTCTGCTGAGTATCAATGTAAGATCTGCTGAGAACCATAGTCATGTCTTTCGAGTACTACTGCCACATCTGCTGAGTAACACCTCTGATGATTTGGATCCTGTGAGATGTCAAAGCTGGGTGACTTTGAAAGATTACTTCTCTCCCATTTAGATGTAACATTTGCAGTATGTTGTGGTGGTGCCAAAGCAACACTGCCTTATACCCCAAAGCCTTCATTAGCTTTTTAAAAAATTATTATTCTTTTAACAAGCTTTTAATGAAATAGCTCTTTTCACATTTTACTTATAATCCCACCTCTATGTGGGTCCTGTATATAAATTATGGGAAGCTGGGTCAGAAGACAGATCCAAGAGCTGAGCCTCAAACTGTATTCAGAATCCCTCCTTCTGAGGTTTTGTTACTGGATCAAGGTTTTTTTCTTCTGACCTTATGGTAAATTTTCTCCAAGGAAGTTTTAAATTTATTGGGTAGCTAATATAATAGCTGTTATTTATTGGGTGCCAAGAGCCAATTTTACCCTAAGTCTCACAACAGCCTTGTGAAGCAGGTGCTATTATTATGTCCCTATTATACAAATGAGGAGATGAAAACTTAGAGAGGTTAAATGACTTTTCCAAGGCTACCCAACTAATAAGTGGCAGAACTGAGATTTAAACCCAGAACTATGGAATTCTGAGCCTGCCTTCTTGACCACTATGCTATATTACCTGGTGTAAATACACTTGGAGCAGGCTGTCGCTACCAGTTATTACACATGCCCGGCTATGGCTAATCCCAGAGGCAGATATTGCTAGGACTTAGAGTCTTTCATGGAGATAATGCTTTATTCTTAAAACATCAGAATGCAGGGTCATGATAAGACTCCTCTGGGGTTAAGCAATGAAACACTTTTTTTGAATGGGAGGGGGGCGTGCTCCACTTTGAGGACCCTTCTGGACCTTTACTTTAGGCAGCTAAGAAGCCCCCTGTATTCTAGGACTGGGTATGCAGGAGAGGATTAGGGGAGATTCCTGGAGTTGTTTAATGCTGTGCAGGAGAGACTCAGGATGAGGGTCCAGTGGGATAGTTGTGTGACATCTCCAGTCAGTAAGCGTGGATATTCTCTAACAATATTTTCATCTGAAGGTATTAAAACCACCACTTAAGTAGAATGAGGTTTCCTGAGTTGTGAATCTAGATCTTAGTTGTACAGTATTTGGTAGGTAGGGATGGAGGTTTTCTCATTAGGCATATTTAAGTTCTTCATGGCAGAGACACTCAGATTATCTCAAGTAATGGGTGTTGGTGGTCAGGATGCTGGGGCAGGAGAAGCCCAGGAAATGACAGTCTTGAAAGGCCTTTGCGAGTGAGAAACCCTGAGGCTTAATAAGCTTCTCAGCTTCAATCTCTGGCTGAAGTATACCTCTGGTGAACAGACCAGAGCACTTCGAGGGGCCAATTGTCTATTCTAGAAGTCAGACATTTTATAGTCCCTTATATTCCCTCTCATTTGGTTTCTATTGTTTCAATATGTTTTGAACAGTGGTTCCTCTCTCTGACTTCAATTCAAACTGCACAAGAGAGAATCTGGTTGGTTGATTAGTTCCACATTTTCTAATGCAGAGCCACTATTGGTCAGAGTTTTATACCAGGCCTCCTCATAGGCTACTGATTTCTTTATGTTCAGCCTACAGATAGTGGCTTTTATGTTTTAGGGATGGTGGCTTTTCTGTTAGGTTCCCATCCCTGGTCCAATTAATGGCAGGAACTTCTCTTCTGCTCTATTCAGAAAAGAGGGTAGCAACACTTAAGCATTTCCTGGTTTCCTTTATCTTCACAAATCATTATTATGTTGAAAATCCACATAGCACCAACAGAATGATAAATTTGTATTAGTGAATTAGTCAATACAGTTACTGATTTTGTAGCAGCTTGATATTTTCTGTAAATTCTAAAAATAGATATTGGATTATGTTTGTAAACTTGTCTGTCCCTCAGGGCATATTAGATTATATTGGATTCAGAGCTTTCACTTTTACTTGATTAAATAATTATTGAAGCTTTGATTGGGCCACGTCAGTAGGACATTGAGCCCCTGCCCGCTTGGTGGGCAGGGACTCACAGAAAAACCACACGGCAGAAAAGGGAGTTTAGGGTTTTGGATGCTGGAGCCCGGGAATTAAGGACACAGAGGAGCAGAGAAAAGGCTCAATTAGACACGGCAGAGGCCCCGGGAAGAGACGAGTCATTCCCCTGATAGTCTACAGCTGGCCTTGTGGAGAAAGCAGAGCAGCTGAGCCCGGAGAGAAATGAGCCCCCGAAAGATAGAAACCCATGAAGATGTATCCTTACAGACGTCAGCAGCCATTTTGCTCCAACACATGGTGACAGACTTTGGTGAGGGACGTAACTTATGCTTTATGGCCTGGTAACTGTAAGCTTCCACCCCAAATAAATACCCTTTATAAAAACCAACCAATTTATGGTATTTTGCATCAGCACCCCTTTGGCTGACTAATACAGTTTTCTTCCTAGAAACAGAATCATATTTTAGTACATTTTCTCCTCTATATTAAATGACTTGTTCTGATATGTAGCATATCTTAGACAAGTATCTAAATCTCAATTCTCCTTGTGGCATCGGGTTAGGGGGAACACGGAGGGAGTTTATCCCTAAGGACACTTTCCTGTAGAGCTCTGAAGTCAACTCCTGGCTTATTCCAAAACCTAGCTAAGTTTGGTCTAGTAATCATTACCCAAAGGATATCTCCTGGATATGATGAACAGAAGTTGTTCTGGCTCTATTTTTTGCTCTCTTTCTGCCTCTATGCTTTATGGGTAACTTCTCTTAGTGAAGTAGTTTTTACTCTGAAGTAGTCAAAAAGCTGGACAAATTTAAGCCATGATTTTTCTTTCCTCTTGTGATTGTCCCCCAATACCCATCTTCCCTTCTTTCTTTTAGTGATAACTAGGCATATAGCCTCCTAGTAGAGACTCTATTTTGCAAATCCTTTGCAGAATGGCACTGGTGGCCATTTTAGACACTCCAGATAGTGGCACTTAAGTAGAAGTGATTTGTGCAACGTCCACATCACATCCTGTCGTAGATGCTGTGCTGCCATCCATCCACTGGAAAGGCTGTTGGCTAATAGCCCTCTTTGCAAATTGCTTCTGCTGAAAAGAAGCATCTCATCAAAGGTCATGCCCCTTCCCAGAACAGTTTACAGCCAATAACTAGTTGGAGCAGGGATAAAAAGTTCCAATTTCCCATCCTAATTCCAAAGAACCATCTCAGCTTCAGTGCTCCCTATGGGGTCAGTTGAAGCCTTGTTGTGACTATCTGCAGCCCAATTTCTCCCTCTGCCCATTTCTGCTTCCTTCCTTTCTCCCCACAGGTATTGGTCCCAGGAGCACTCCCTAACAAACTTAATGCATGCTGATGTTCATCTCAGAGTCTTCTTCCTGGGGAACCCAACCTATAACATATCTTTAAAAGAAGGCTGTCTGCCAGCCTCTCTCTCTATCTTTCTACAGGTTGGAACATAGAGAGGGTGGTGGCAAGCACATCTTGACCATGTGAATGAGAAGTATGTCTTAAGGGGTGGCAGAGCAATGAGAGAAAGTATCTGGGTCACTGGATGTCCTCATGAATCAAGCTCCCCACAAACCCTGGACCATTTATCACATACATACTTCAAATCTGTTATGTGAGAGAATAACTAACTATTTTCTTGTATGACTCACTCCTATTTGGGATCTCTATGATATAGCAGCTTAACCCATACCCTAGGAGTTGGAGAAAGTGTGCTCTGCTCCAGTTAGATCTTTTAGGGCCTTGTAGACCACAGTAAAGATTCTGGACTTTATCTTAAAGGCAGTAGGTCTGTGTTGTATCTTCAGGTATTGTTTATTATGAAGGCCTAAAAAAAGAACTGTAGACCAGAACTGATTGCTTTGCCCTTAGAACAGATTTGCCTTGACATAACTTAAAAAAAAATTAATATCAGTAGAGGTATTTATCCCCCAAGTTAAGTTAGAATGACTCAATTGAAGGAAACATTTTACATTATTTTCACAAAATACAAAATTGTGGGTTTCAATTTAATAAAGTCAGAATACTAAGTCCATGTGTTCTCTTTGGAATCTTTTTTGAACCACTATTCTTTGGGTCTCTCTTCACTGGAAATAGATTTAATTTTTAACTCCAACCTGGCATTCATGTAAAATTTGAGTGGAAAATAGGATTATGCTGAAAATTCCTTGGAGGGAGGAATGATTAGTGACTCTCACTATATGACCAAAGAACAGTAATTAGAGCCATAAATACTTTTAAAAATTAATTTTTAAAAATGTCTCCATCATATGTGTAACCACATTGCTTTCTTGGTTTAGACCGTGAACTAAATTCATATGTTTCCTGGCAACAATAGAAGCAACAACACCTTAGCAAAATTACCTCTAAAATTATTTTCCAAAAATCAAATAGTGTACAGTTTTCCCACTCTGGTTCTCAACCCATCTCTTGACAATTTGTGTTTTTGGACACACACATGTGATTATTCATCTAGGTGGTCTAGATTGGAATTTCAGTTATTGCTGTCCAAATAAAACACTCCTTTTCCAGAAATTAGTGGTCTCGGAACTCACTGTTCCTTCAGAGCCTGGCTGAAGGCTCTATTAGGATGAGCCTTCTCGTCAGTTCTTTCTATTGCATTTTTTCCTTAAAGTTCCCGGAGCAAACAGAAACGTCTCTAATAGAGCCTTAGATTGCAAAATAACCCCTACTCCACCAGCTCTTCAAGTCCTCCAGCTCTTCAAGTCCTCAACCATTTCCCACCAGTCATCCATTGGTGTCTCTCCCAAAATGCTTTAAAATCAAGACTACATAAAATAGGACTGGTCCCTTCTTTCCTCAAGACCAGGACAGGCTTTTTTTCTACTAAAACACATGTAATATGCTTACTTATAATTTAGTTTCTTCCCTCAGAACAGTGCTCCTCATCTGGAGGCTATTTTTGCCCCTCTTCCAAGGGGATATTTGACAATGTCTGGAGACATTTTTGGTTGTCACCACTGGGGGATCCTACCGGCATCTAGTGGATAGAGGACAGGGATGCTGCTGAACACCCTACACTGCCTACAACGCATGAGACAGCCCTCACGACAAATCATCAGGCCCAAAATATCAATACTGCCAATGTTCAGAAAGCCTGCCTCAATGTTATTTGAAATTGTATATAATTATTTTCCAAATTAATTAGCTATCATATATATTTTGGCATTTAGTTGGTAGCCTTGTTTGGAAACAAAGTTTTCACCTTAGAGTTGCCATATTTAGCAAATAAAATTATGGGAGCCCAGATAAATTTGGATTTTTATTTATACAAAAAGTTATTCATTATTAATATGAAATTCAAACTTAACTGGGAATCTTGTATTTTATCTGGCAATTCTACTTTCTGTGGAGACATTTGCTGTAGTTTCTCACTGGTAGAACCACTTTTATATCTTAATTTAAACCACAGATTTCAGTTGGAAGATATTCAACATTCTTTTTATGTTAATATGGCACATAAAAAAACCTAATCGTCTTTCAGAAAGATCATATTACTATGAACACAGCCTTAGAGTATCATTAGTTTCTTCTCTGAAATTTATACCAATCTGGTTTTTCTTAACACTGATACAATGTAATAGTAAACATTTTGCTCTCTTATGTTTTGCTAGGAAATGTCTACATTTATTCTGGACCTGGGCCTCGTTTGTCCTAAGATCTTACCCCAAAGACATGAATCAAGGTCTTTGATTTTCTTTTCTTGCAGAAGCATCTACTCCTTCTTCACTCTTAAAATAAGTAGGTACTTTTTGAGATGAATATGAATAACTGATACTGACAATCTCAGACAAGATCTAACATACCATCCACATCCAGAAGAAAAGTGACAATAAGACCGAAAATAATTATACTTCTCTTTTAAAAAAATATATGTTATGTGTATCAGCCCAGGGCTATGGGTCAGATGATCTGCATTTGGTTGAGATTCTGCCACTGGCTCACTCTGGGCCTCTCAACCATTCTCTGGGCTTCAGTGTCATTCACAGACAAGTTGGACCCCTGAGGTAGATAGACTTCAAGAACTGTGTCAATTGACAAGGCTCCAGCCTTGAGGTAGAACTTGAGTGAAAAACTATAGATAAGATACACATAATAGATAGTAGTGGGGATGACTGCTTCTTGGAGGATTGATCTAGAACATCCAAATTAGTCTGTAATGGTACAGACTAATTCTGGGAGGCACAGGGAGCCCACCTGCTTTAAGCCCCATTTTTGTTGGCTCAGGGACCGGGAAGCACAAACACTGCCTTTTGGACCTGGAGGTGGGCATGGCTGGGACAAATAGGAACTGACACTAAATCTCAGAGAGTTTTGAAAAATTACTGCCATAAAATTTAGTCCTTTTAAACCACGTTATTGTATAATATGCCTATGGAATTCATAAGGCAAAAACAAGCTTGATCATTCCCTGTCAGTTTCTAGTCATATTATGGTCAAGTCTGGGTCTGAACATAGGCTATGGAGTTATGGTGGAGGATGAACATTGCCTGGACTTTCTTCTATTGTTCACAAGGTGTCATCTATTCCGCTCCACCTCCCATCCAATCCTTCCAGGACTTTGATGTCCTTGGTCTCATATTCTAGAATGTAAGCTCCACAGGGAGAGGGTTTTTTTTTTGTCTGTTTTGTTCATGTATGACCACAAGCATGGAGGAGAAGACCTGGCACATAGCAGGCAACTAATAAATGCTTATTGAACAAATGAACGGCATGCTTCCTTTATTCTCAGCATCTCTTGCATGGTAGTGAGACTCCTTCCTTGGTCCTTCCCACTTTAGACACTTTCACTCTTGGGGTGCCAGCTACCAGGGCGAGATTGGGGCCACTGAGGGGGACCTGTGCCCACTATGACTGTGACAGGAAAGAGAATCCAAGGGAAGAAGTTCAGCTCCAAAATGAAATAGAGCAGAAGACAGCTGACCAACCTGGGGAAATGAAACCTCCTGAAATTTTAAAGCAACGAGAAAACAAGAGTTTCCCCAATCCTTTTCTGGACACCAGTCTTTTTCAGGAAAATAAAATACATGCCAAAACCCTCACTTTAAAAACAGTATCACCAACAAAACATATTTTATGCTCAGTGTTCCGAGTTCTAAACATCTGCATCATGTCTCTGCATTCTCACAACACCCTGCCAGCCAGGCAGAAGAGGGATCCCTGCCGCCCTGTTTGCAGTTAGGACAGTAATGCTCATAGACATTAGATGGACTGCCCAGGTCAACACACGGCAGAACCTGGTCCCAAACCCATTCCTCTAGACTTCTCATCTAGTGCTCATGCTCTTTACAAAATTTAAGATGTTTTGAGGTTCAGCTATATTAAAATATATTAGTAAGAATTTATTCATAAAATCATGTCTGGTGAATTAAATTTAAAATATAGTTAATTCATATAATCATTGTAAATTTACCAATTAAATTAACCTTTAAGTAAACTTATTATTATACACAGAACTATAAGCTGCCAAACGTTAAGAAATCCAGAATTTATTAGTTTTTGCCAATATATGAAAAGCTGGGGGAAATTATAGTAAAAATTAAGACATTTAGAAAGTTTTCTGGATTTTCTGATAAGTAGCATTGAGACACTAAAATGAGTATTCGCCAAAGGAGTTAAGACAAAGAATAAAGAAAATCCATCCTGTCCCAAATATGTTGACTGCAACTTTTCTACATGAAATTTGACTAATAACTGTCATTTTCTGAGTGCTCATTACATTTCTTTTTATCTTGTTTTTATTTTTTCATTTTACCACAGTGGCACAATTCTAAAAATTGCAACTTTGCCCCAATGGATAAATGTTTCTCTAATTTTTTATCTATTTGTTCATTTCTAGATTTTTCTGAATTTCTAAATCAAACCCCAAAGCCAGAGAGGAGAGAAAACTCTAGCAGATGAGAAGCAAGAAGGGTCCATCGCTGTAGCAGTTTGATATTATTTATGAACTCCAAAAAAGATATTTGATTATGTTTGTAAATTGGTCTATTGTTCCTTTGGGCATGATACCCTTTGATTGTATTAGATTCAGCTGAGATGTCTTTGATTAAATTGTGTTAAGATTAGGGCATGCAGGTTTGAATCCCCACCCCCTTGGTGGGCTGATGAAATAGACTCTCACATGGAAGTAGACACACAGAGAAGCAGATATGTGAGGAAAGAGAGAAGGCTCCATTAGACATAGCAGAGGTCCCAGGAAGGGCGATAAGCCTGATAGTCTACAAGCTGATTTTGTGAAGAGAGCAGAGCAGCTGAGCCCAGAAAGAGACAAACCCTGGGGAGAGAGATGAGCTTTATGCTAACCTACAGCTGAGATCAGAAGAAGCTGGAACCGTGGAGCCTTAAGAGGAAGAAGAAAGGCTTAAAGGATACACCTCACAGACATTGCCCACTATCTTCAACACGTGGCAAATGACTTTGGGTGAGCAAGTACCTCTTATGGTACCTTGAGTTGGACTCTTTAGGGCCTTGTGACTATAAGCTTCTACCCCAAATAAATACCCTTCATAAAAGCCTACAGATTTCTGGTCCTTTGCATCAGCATCCCTTTTGGCTGACTAACACAATCCCAATGTCCTGCAAAGGTCTGGCCTCCATAATGTGTCTGGCAGGATCTGTGTCTTGAGAATAAACACTGAGAGATGTTCTATGCCATTGACATCTGAAAGCACCTGCCCAGGATGCAGAGTTCCAACTTCTCCCGGCCAAACACAGTGCTGATTTCACTTACAGAATTTGGACAATATAATTTACACATCGTAGCCATCATGCTAAAGCAGATAACCTAAATATTTTCCATATTCTCCATTTGGGGTGGCTGGTGGAGATGGACTGTAAGACAATCCGGAACATTATTTAGAAAACCTGGCTTAGCCATTAATTGGCTAGAGTTCTCTGTTACAGCTACCTGCCGCATGTGGAAATTGAGGGAAAAGAATTTTAAATTCCTTTTTAGATGTAAAATCTAGTTCCCTTTATCTTCACCTGTCTGGCCCTGATTCATTTTTCCCACATTAGGAGGGCCCTAGCTATTAAAGACCATTTCCCATACTTACTATCATGCATTTCCCTGTGCACAGCTGCACTTTTAACCTTTGAAGAAGCAGTATTGTAGAGGAATGTTGAAAACCCACAATATAATAAGAGTTTCTCCAGGATCTCTCACCAATCTGTTTCTGATGATAAATACCAGATGCTATAGAGAAAGATTAACTATGCAAACAACTTGCATACAAATTATACAGTAATAGCATGCAAACGGGGTCTGGAGGGATGTGGAATTTCATTTTGAACTTGGCTAAAGGATCTGCTTCTGTTCCTAAAGGAAAATATTTTAGAACTGCTTTAGGTTCATTCATACACATATGCTCATCGTTCTTCTTTTCTTCTTGAAGGAATTGCATGGTTGTCCATTTTCTCTTTTTTTTTTTTTCCATTGGAAGAACCATTTTAAATTGGTTGGAGCTGTTTTTTGTTTTTTTTTTTAACTTTATTTTGTACATTTAATAATTGAAAACATAAACAATTAAAAACTAAAAAGTAAACACAGATGAATAAATATATACATTTCTCAATTAAATGTAATGGCTACATGTAAATTTTTTTTTTTTTTTTTTTTTTTGTGAATCAAACAATATATTACACAATACATTTGGTTCATAGTAATGCATTCATACAGTATTTGTCCTTTTGTGTCTGGCTTGCTTCACTCAACATAATGTCCTCCAGGTTCATCCATGCTGTTTTGCAGCTGCATTGTGGAGCTCAGAATACCACGTACCGTTGTTTGAGACCCGTATTTGGTGAGAAATGGTTAGAGAGATATTCAATCAGGGCAATAAGTGATAGGGCTGTCAGCCTTAGCAAACAGTGTGGTGTGGTCTCTGTACTAATCCTTCAAAATTGTCACTTGGTTTAATAAAAGCATCTCCTTTTTTTCTATCTCTCCTTACTTTTTCCTCTTATCCGCTCCCCTTCTGATTTCTTCCTTGCTCCCTCTCTTCTTTCCCAGAACATTGCCTGACTCTCCCATTCTCTTTTAAAAAGTTATGAAATATTTCAGGCATATAAAAAAGCATATGGAAGTTCCTGCAATACCACTACTGGGTAGATACCCAGAAGAACTGAGAGCAGTCACACGAACAGACATCTGCACACTGATGTTCATAGTGGTGTTATTCACAATTGTCAAAAGGTGGGAACAACCCAGATGTCCATCAGCCAATGAATGGATAAACAAACTGATGTATACACACGATGGAATATTATGCAGCTGTAAGAAGAAAGTTGTAAGCATGTGACAACATGGATGAACCTGGAGGACATTATGTTGAGTGAAGCAAGCCAGACACAAAAGGGCAAATACTGTGTGATTGCATTACTATGAACTAAATATATTGTGTAACTTATTGTATGATTCCATTTATATAAAATGTAAATATAAATCAATTTGCAAAAATGAAATTTGATTAGTGGTTATGTAGGGCTAGGGAAGGCATGTTAAGGGGTGGGGAGTTTTTCTTTTTGGAGTAATGAAATAGTCCTAAAATTTTTTTGTGATGATGAATGCACAACATTGTGATTATACTAAAAGCCATTGATTATACACTAGATAGATCATATGATATATCTCAATAAAACTGATAATAAATAAATAAATGTGAAAGAATAGCCAGAAATAGCAGCTATGTACAGCAGGGGAAACAGAGAGAGATTGAGAGGTAAAGAATTTTCTTGTCTGTTTTTTGTTTATTATTATTGAAATGATGAAAATGCTCTAATAATGATTGAAGTGATGAATGTACAACTATGTGATTATACCAAATACCATTGATTATATACTTTGGATGAATTGTATGCTTTATTAATATGTATCAATAAATTGATTTGAAAAAAAAAAAGCATATGGAAAAAAACATGTGTGCTTACTACTCATTTAAGTAGTTCATTATTACAAACTATGCAAACTCCTTCTACATCCATCTCTTGAGATTATCTACATCCTCACCCCTAAATCCTGGTCCTATTCTCCATCTCTGGAATAATCTCAATACTTAGCTTCCACCCACTCACCTGTACTAGACCATAATATGGAACAAAAAACAAACTTGTTCTTGCTGAAAAGAAATTACATTCTTTGTTATGATAAGAATCAAAGCATTTAATTAAATTTTTAAAGAAAAGGATGAAATGATGAAATGAAGTTTTTCAAATGAACTTTCTTTAAAATAATAATCCCCCCCCCCCTCTGCTATAGGGGGTGAGTACTAGTTGAGCTACTCAGCACTGTCAATGCTATTTTGTTCAGAAGTCATTTTCTTTTTTTTTTTTTTTTTTTTTAAGATTTTATTTATTTATTTATTCATTTATCCCCCCCCTGCTGCTTGTACTCTCTGGGTCAGCTAACCACGCCGTGCGGGCGGGCCCGCCCTCACCAGGAAGCCCCGGGAACCGAACCCGGGGCCTCCCATATGGTAAACGGGAGCCCCACTGATTGAGCCACAGCCGCTTCCCAGAAGTCATTTTCTGAATCTGTATTAAGTTAAAGCTCTTTAATTTTGTAGTCAGGCTTTCCTCTTTTTTTTTTTTTTTCTTCTGGAGTTTTTAAACTGTCTGGTGTTTCTCTCCTATCTCTGGTTATAGGACTCACTCTGACATTTACTGCTTGGAGAATTTATTCTTGAATGAAAGTGCTCTTTCCTGCTCTTTGCTCTGCATCAAGTGATTACACTTGACTTTCTCTGTGTCCTTTCTATTTAAATGATTTGGGGGAAAGGATGAGAATTGTTCATATTGAAGGAGCCTGAGGTCATTGAGAGGGGCACTTCCCAGCCTTCCA
Organism: Tolypeutes matacus; assembly: GCA_026826555.1. Taxonomy (NCBI): domain Eukaryota; kingdom Metazoa; phylum Chordata; class Mammalia; order Cingulata; family Chlamyphoridae; genus Tolypeutes; species Tolypeutes matacus. The sequence goes on from JAKSZT010053785.1 coordinate 4,660,668, forward strand.
AGGTAGCATGTCTCTTATGCAAGTCAGAGGGCACGGTTCTTGGCCTTTTGCTTCTCTACGGGATATGCTAATGGTTTAGAGGCAGCAGAGTCATCCTTACCAATTGGGCCTCCTTAACATTGATGGGATGTCTATCCTCAGTGCCAAGACTGGGGGAGACCTCTGCTCCCATCAAGCTTAGCAGATGTTCCTGGGTAGTGGTGCCCTTGATGTGAAGGTCTCGCCTCAGATCCAGCCACTGAAGGCAGTGGCTGGGTGCCCAGGGAGTGGAATGCCCACTGTAGAGTACCCACCAAGTGTAAGCCCAGTGTCAGGTGCTGGTCGGTTTGCTATTTTAATATTAATGCTAAATAACAAATAGAGTGCAGATACAGTATAAAATATGGGTGTAAAAATATCTAATCAATAGGCTCAAAGTTCAAAGATGAGTGGAAGGAGGGTTATAACACTGGCATTTTTCAAATAATGTTACTTAAATATTTTCCAGGTTGGTATTATTTTTTTCTTCTTACCATCTGATTTATTTATATCTCTGGTAAATAGTTAATTTCAAGAATGTCTATGAAGTCAATATAGTTTAGTGCAAAAAGCATGGGCTTTGGAGATAAACAGAATTGGATAAAATTCCTTGTGTAATCACTTACTGGGGCAAATTATTTACTTGTGGTGTCTCCAAGTCCAAGCTTCTTAGCATGGTTGACATGGGCCTCTGACTACGTCTATAGTCTGCTTTCCCATCATTATCTACTGCTTACTCTGCTCTCCTGAAACGGTGAGTTACATCTAGTTCTCAGCCCACAGCCTCCTAGATGTCTATCCCCTGCCTCCGCTTGCCCAGTTATGTCTGCCTGGAATACCCTTTCTTGCCTTCCTCCCCTGGTTAGCTGCCTCCAGGAGTTCTTCCTGACACTGCTTCATCTCCAAGCCCTGTGCAATGGGGGAGTGATCCCTCCTTCACAATCTCTTAACATCCTGAATTTACCACCATTAGCACTAGCTACACATAATGGGAGTTACGTGTTTATCTCCTCTGATGTATTCATCATTCATCTTTAGTAACATGAAAGACCTCTTGTTCATCTTGGTGTCACTGGTGCCTAGTATTTAGTAAACTCAATAAATGTTTGTTGAAAGGGCTGTATGTATTTAATGAATATAGTATTATGCCTAGGGTTATCACAAGGAGGAATTCAATGTTAGTCCCTTTATTGCTATATCTGTTATCTAACCTTCTCATAAGGTATTTCTAAAACACATAGTACATGCGAAGAAAATTTATATGAATAGTCACCTCTAGGTGTCGTTTTGTACTCAGAACTTTTCCCATAGAAAAATATGTTCAACAGACTTGCAAATTTATTGCCAACTTTAAAATACCATGTAGCTTATGAAATCCACATAGACAGACGATACTCATGTACCAGATGAGCAGTTTAATTGAGTCAACTGTTCTCTCTTAATTTTTATAAATTGTTGGCCATATCCACAGATATAAATGATCTTGAAATAGAATAAATGTAGAAGTGCATTGTTTTTAAAACAGGTCCACATATATAATGAAGACATCTACATATAAAAAGTTTGGAGAGAAGGAAATTTTTTCTTCAAAATGGAGGCCCTTTGGGAATATTGCCTTTGCCTCAGGAAGCAATTCCTGCCCTGGAACCCTCCTCCACCCACTTTGCACACATTATGTGTTCTCGGAAGCACCTCCCATGGATATTTATACTGAGTCACTGTCCCACCCTGGAAAATATACCCAAGAGAATCCCTACTACCCCCCACCCCGGATTTGACTCTTGCTCTCTCTCCTGTCATTAGTTGATTTTCAGTATTATTGTTAGTCTTGGATGAGTGTCTAAAGTCCCTTCTTGATTATCTGCTCCAGCAAAGAGGGAAAGAGGCACATAAATTGTATTTATTCACATAATAGTTTTATTGTTTTAGCCCTACGCTGGGAATCAGAGGCGGGAAGTAAAAAGCTGTAGTGGCAGTAACAGAAGGTTTAAAGTATTGGAGAATGGAAGGATTGATGTGCCTTGCAGAGGCAGGGGTGAGCAAAAGGAGGAAGGTTCAGGTTTTCGAGTAGAAAATATACAATGGAAAGGGAAAGCATACCACCAAGGCAACCACTCTAAGGAGGGATGGACATTGTGTGAGAAGCAAAGGGTGAATTTGAGAACATGGAAACTGAAGAGACAATAAAAGTTCTACTCTTTTAATAGTTGAACATGTTTTGTTTCCCTCCCTCTTCATGGGAATTCCAATCAGCTGTGAGCATATATTACATGCTTGTTGGATGCTGTGGTATATAAGATTTAACCCCTGCATTTGAAGTAGAAAACTAGGGTGCAACTTTACACATGGACAACCATGTTGTATGAGTAAATATAGTAATACAAAATTAAGAATAATTCATAAGTATTTATGAAGGCACTTAGATAGTCTACCTATAGCCATTCCTCCTACATTCCGTGTACCTAGTCAAAACGCCTCTTGGCTTGATTTTAATGTCATTGCCTCAGCACTCTGATGAATATGGAAAGCTAGAAGGTCCCAAGGTCTGTACACAATACACAGGTGACAAGCCATACTGTGACAACATTTCGAATTCATTGGACTCTGTTATTTCCTCTTCAAAGTCACTTCCATTACTGAGAATGTACATTAACTCCTTTTAGTCTGCTAAGATGACATTAAAAACAGTTTTGTGAGAAGTGGTTGACATTTCAAGAGGATATTCCATAAAGCAAGGTATCAAATCAGATATGTCTTGTTTTACACAACTAATATGATTGTGGATAGATAGAATTTTTATATGTGGACTATTTAAATGCTAGAGTGTTTGCTATTAATTATATATTTATATATAAAGAATCCCCAAGTAATAAACACATATTTATCAAGATTTTAAGATGGCGTTTCACAAGGCAGGGTTTAGGTGTTCTTCACTTATTAATGGCAACCTATTAACCTGGAAAAAATGCAGCTCCCTAAAAACTTAACATTATCATGGAATGACTTAAGTTCTGAAATAACTATGCCCATTTTATGTACTCAATTGAAAATCTTTCTAGAAAGTGATACCAGATTGATAACTTTTTAAATTAAAGAATTTGTAGGTTTACAAAAAAAAAACATTCACAAAATACTGAGTTGCCATATACCAACCTATTATTAACACCTTGCATTAGTGTGGTACATTTGTTATAATTCATGAAAAAACACTTTTATAACTGTACTATTAACTATAGTCCATAGTTTACAATAGGGTTCATAGTTTGTTGTAAAGTCCTATGGGTTTTTTTTTTTTGTTTTTCTAGTAACATATAAACAACCTAAAATTTCCCCTTTTAACCACATTCAAATATATAATTCAGTGTTCTTAATTACATTCACAATGTTGTGCTACCATCACCACCATCCATTCCCAAAACTTTCCCATCACCTCAAATAGAAACTGTAAAATTTAAGAATTAACTTCCCCTTCCCTACCCCCACCCCAGCCCCTGGTAATCTATATTCTATATTCTGTCTCGTTGAGTTTGCTTATTCTGATTATTTCATATCAATGATATCATACAACATTTGTCCTTTTGTGTCTGGCTTATTTCCCTCAACATGTCTTCAAGGCTAATCCATGTTGTTGCATGTATCAGAACTCACTTTTCACGGCTAAATAATATTTCATTGTGTGTATATACCACATTTTGTTTATCCCTTCATTTGTTGATGGACACTTGGGTTGCTTTTGGCAATTGTGAATAATGCTGCTGTGAACATTGGGGTGGAAATGTCTATTCAAGTCCCTGCTTTCACTTCTGGGTCATATGGTAATTCTATACTTAACTTTCAACAGCTGAACTATATTCCACAGAAGTTGCACCATTTTACATTTCCACCAACAATGAATGAGTGTTCCATTTTTCCCACATCCTCTTCAACACTTTTAATTTTCTGGGTTTTTTTAAATTGTAGCCATACTAGTGGGTATGAAATGGTATCTCATTGTGGGTTTGATTTGCATTTCTCTAATAGCTAATAATGTTGAGCATCTTTTCATGTGCTTTTTGGAGAAATGTCTATTCAAGTCTTTTGCTCTTTTAAAATTGGGTTGTTTATTTTTTAGTTGTTGAGTTGTAGGATTTCTTTATATATTCTGGATATTAAAACTTATCAGATATGTGGTTTCCAAATATGTTTTCCCATTGTGTAAGTTGTCATTTTACATTCATGATAAAGTCTTTTGATGCACAAAAGTTTTTAATTTTTCTTTTGTTGCTCATGCTTTGGGTGTAAAGTCTAAGAAACCATTGCCTAACAGAAGATCCTGAAGATGCTTCCCTATGTTTTCTATGAGGAATTTTACAGTTTTGGTTCTTATATTTAGGTCTTTGATCCATTTTGAGTTGATTTTTATGTATGGTATGAGGTAGGAATCCTTTATTCTTTTGCATATTGACATCCAATTTTCCCAGCATAATTTGTTGAAGAGACTATTCTTTCCCAATTGAGTAGATTTTGCATGAGCATCAAAAGTCAGTTGGCCATAAATGTGATGGTTGATTTTTGAACTCTCAATTTGATACCATTGGTCTATAGGTGGGTCCTTATGCCAGTACCATGCAGTTTTGATTATTGTGGCTTTGTAAAAAGTTTTAAGATTGGGAAGTGTGAGTCCTCCAAATTTGTTTTCTTGAAAACCACTTTGGCTTTTGGGGTCCCTTAAAATTCCATATAAAGTTGATGATTGACTTTTCCATTTCTCTGAAGAAGGCTATTGGAATTTTTATTGGGGTTGCATTGAATCTGTAAATCCCTTTGGGTAGAACTGACATCTTAATAACATCTACTCTTCCAATCCATGAACACCGAATGCCTTTCCATTAATTTAGATCTTCTTTGATTTCTTCTAGCAATATTTTGTAGTTTCCTGTATATAAGTCTTTTACATCTTTGGTTAGATACATTCCTAGATATTTGATTCTATTAGTTGCTATTGTAAATGGAATTTTTTCTTGATTTCTTCTTCAGAAAGAAGAAACACTGATTTTGGGGTGTTCATCTTGTACCTCACCACTTTGCTGAATTCGTTTATTAGTTTCAGTAGCTTTGTTGTGGATTTTTCTAGATATTCTGTATATAGGTTCATGTCATCTGCAAATAAGGAAAGTTTACTTCTTCCTTTCCAATATGGATGCCTTTTATTTCTTTCTCTTGCCTATTGCTATAGCTAGAACTTACATTATAATGTTGACTAACTGTGGTGACAGTGGGCATCCTTGTCTTGTTCCTCATTTTAGAGGGAAAGCTTTCAGTCTTTCACCCTTGAGTGTGATGTTAGCTTGTGGTTTCTCATACATGCACTTTATTATGTTGAGAAAATTTCCTTCTATTTCTAGTTGGCTAAGTGTTTTTTTCAAGAAAGGATGCTGAATTTTGTCAAATGCCTTTCCTATGTCAATTGCAATGATCGTGTTTTTTTTTTTCCTTTGTTCTGTAAATGTGGTGCATGACATCAATTTATTTTCTTATGTTGAACTACCCTTGCATACCTGGGATAAATCCCACTTGATCATGGTGTATAATGCTTTAATACTCTGTTGGATTTTATTTGCTAGTATTTAGTGGAGGACTTTTGCATCTATGTTCATAAGAGATATTAGTCTGTAAAATTCTTTTTTTTTTTTTTTTTAAAGATTTTATTTATTTATTCATTTATCCCCCCCCTTGCTGCTTGTGCTCGCCGGGTCAGCTAACCACGCCGTGCGGGCGGGCTTGCCTTCACCAGGAGACCCTGGGAACCGAACCCAGGGCCTCCCATATAGTAAACGGGAGCCCTACTGATTGAGCCACAGCCGCTTCCCTGGATAGATCTTATGGTATGTGAATATATCTCAGTAAACCTTCTTAATAAATAAATGTGCATGAATAGACAGAAATAGCAGCTATGTACAGCTTGACAAAGGCCAAAATGAAGGAGAGAAATGGGACTGGAGTAGAAGACTCAGGATAAGGTTTTTGAAGGAAAAGACAGGGTGAATCTGTATACACATGAAGGTATAGTTGGCGTTATTGAGCAAATGCCTGCAGTTGCTGAAGAGGAGAGGGATGGGATCCCCAGAATCGCCCTAAGTATTTAGAGGATGAGAGCTGGAGCTGGAGCAGTGGAGCTCGCATTAGAAATTATATTCTTTGTCTCTGACACTGGAGGAAGTTTCAAGGGGAATATGGATTGATGGGGTAGCTGAAATCAATTACCTTCAAATTTCCTTTTTATATTAGAAAACAGATTGCAACAACCTGAGAGGAATAAATTGGGGTTTAATAAGAGAGAGAGAACAATTTAGAGAATGTAACAGGGAGCTAGCAAAAAGTAAATGAGAGCATGGCTGACTGTGGCAAATGTCAAATTTAAATTAATATGAAGGAGATAAATCAAGTGACAATGGGCAGGGTAATAATTAGGTGCCCTATCAAATAGATATTCTTTAAATATTAAATATTTTGGCCTTTGTCAAGCATTGCAGGACATTGAGGTTTTTGTCTAAAAGCATGTAAGACTTGTGTTCTGCTTTACAAAATGGTACCTCTAATAGTCTCTAGTTATCTCAAATATGTGGGCCTTGTTTTATTAATTACACCTCTGAAAGCATGAAATTAAGTTTTTATTCCCTGACAGCCTAACAGTATTCTGGGAATACAGAAGTTACGTAATGAATTTGTTTAATGACTTAATGCTAGAGAAACATTATTGAAACAAGTAATCATAGTAATGTCTTAACATTGATAACCCCATTTTGAGTGAAATTATGCTTTTCAGTGGGCTATTTAGAAAGCTATATGAGGTGTAGCAGTTTGGCAGCTTGATATAGTTATGAATTCCAAAACTAGACATTGGATTATGCTTGTAAACTGGTCTGTTCATCTGGGCATGATTAAGTTGTAATTAGGGCTTTGATTGGGCAACATCAATAGGGTGTTGAGCCCCGCCCCTTGGTGGGTGGGGAAATCAAAGATAAAAGACATGGCAAAGGACAGAGTTGGAGTGTTTTGATGTTGGACTTCTGATGCGGAGTCTTGAGCTGGAGCTTGGTGGTAAGGAAAGAGAGAAGGCCCCAGGAAGAGAAGCAAGCCATTTGCCTAATAGTCTACTGCTGGCCTTGTGGAGATAACAGTGCACCTGGCCAGGGAAAGAGGCAAGCCCTGGGAAGAGAGGAACCCAGGAAGCCTGAACCCTGGCAGGCATCAGCAGACATCTTACTCCAACACGTGGCCATAGACTTTGGTGAAGAAAGTAACTTTAACGCTTTATGGCGTGGTAACTGTAAGCTTCTACCCCAAGGTTAGCTGACCCAGCGAGGACAAGCAGCAAGGGGGGTGATAAATGAATAAATAAATAAAATCTTTAAAAAAAAAAAAAAAAAAACCCTTTATAAAAGCCAACCGATTTCTGGTATTTTGCATCAGCATCCCTTTGGCTGACTAATACATGAGGCAATATGAGACAGTGGTTAAGAATATGAGCTCTGAAGCCAGACTACTTGGGTTCCAATCCTGGCTCTACCACCCATTGGTTATGTGACCTTAGGAAGGTTGATTACCACTTTTGTGCCTTAATTTCCCTCCCTAAAAAAAAAAAAAAAAAAAAAAAAACATTACTTGAACATGGAACTGAACTATAGAACCTTGGGGTTGAAAGAGACACTCAAGGCTCTCTAGTCCAATTTTCCCAGAAGGGACGATACCACATCTCACCAGTCACAATGTTTCATCTTTGCCTACAGCAGCCCTTCACAGATTCCTAATCACCCAGAAAAAAAGATCCTAAGAACCTGCACCACTGCTCCCAAGTTAAGCTAAGAAACACACTAGGGATAGAATGGATGCCAAGGTCAGGTCTCCTAAGTTCAGATGAACATCACTAGATGAATCCATTTTTAATGTTCGTCTTTTGAAAAATAAGATTTGTTTTTCAGGGAAAACATTGTCTGGAATACTCATTATACTGCTATGATTAAAGTCATCCCACACATATGTGAATGTTTTGCAAATAGTATGTTTCCTGTTAGGAATCTGATATTATGATTTTGATGACCTCTGAACAATACTGTTTAGCAGCCAGGAAAAGGCTCAGGGGCCAACTAACCATACCATAATTCCTGCAGGTTTCAGCTTTCTGTGTGGTTCTCTGGAACAGTATTCAGCCTGGTTGTGCAATCAGCTGCACCAGGGTTTTTAAATTCAATCTTGCAGATACAGCCTCTCAAGAGAAATAGCAGTAATAAAAGATTGCTATTAACTAGGCACAAATAAACCAGTGTGTAAGGATTCTCTCATCAGATGCAGTGGCATGCTATTTTCTTTCCCAATTCAATGATAAGAGAAGAGATTTAATTTCTCTTTAATGCAAATGAAATCATCCTATGTAACAGGAAGGGAAAGGCTCAACTGAGCATACATATTATGTGTCTGAAAAGAATGCTCATCTACCCACCTACAAATAAAACGCAGAAAATCCACATTCTCTCTGTATCATTATTTTAAATGTCCACTAACTTGAACCTGAAAGTTGAATTACCTTTCCTATACTGAAGGTTGAACAGACAGCCTTTACTAATCCTACAGGGAAAGCATCATTCTTCCTTTGGGCTTCTGTAGCGTTTAATTTATACCTCTAACCTTACTCATGACAATTGGACTTTTTATACCTAGTTGTATGTCTGTCTCCTTTGTAGACTATAATCTCCAAAGGACAGAATTATGTCATATTTACTTTTGTATTCTCTCAGAGTTCTATGGTGTCTTGGACATTGTAGGTGCTCAATAAATGTTTTTGTACTTAGGTTTTTTTTTTTTATTAGAGATGCTGTGAGTTTACAAAACTATCATGCATAAAATGCAGGATTCCCATATACCGCCTTATTATTAACACCTTGCATTGGTGTGGAACATTTGTTACAACTGATGATAACACATTTCTATAATTGTACTATTAACATAGCCCATGGTTTAACTTAGGGTTCACTGTGTAGTGTACTTCTGTGGACTTTTTAAAACTTTTATTCTGTTACCATATGTACAATCAAACATTTCCCCTTTTAATCATATTCAGATATATATTTCTGTGCTATTAATTGCATTCACAATGTTGTGCTACTATCACCACCATCCATTACCAAAACATTTCCATTATTCCAAATAGGAACCCTGTACATTTTAAGCCCTAACTTCCCGTTCCCTATCCATCCCAACATCTGTGACAGTTTGAATTTGGTGAAACCCCAAAAGAGAAAGCTCTTGATTTTTAACTAATCCATTTCTGTGGTTGTGAGATCATTTTCATTGGACTACGTCAGTGAGGCATGACTCCGGTTGAGTCTCCACCCTCTTGCTGAGTCTGATAAACAGAGACACACACACAGGAAAAGGGAGTGCCACCATTTTTGATCCTACCATGTGAGAGAGGAATTGAGGATTGCTTAAGCATGAAGCCCCCAAGAGGCTGGGCCCATGGAGCAGTTCAAGGGTGAGACAAGCCCTGCCATATGCCTGATCACCATGTGGTGGGATGCTAGGATCAAGGGTAGCTGACTTTGGTGAGAAAGCATCTCTGATGGTGCCTTGATTTGGACATTTCATGGCCTCAGAACTGTAAGTTTTTACCCCCAAATAAATCTCCTATATAAAAGCCACCACATTTCTGGTACTTTTCATCGTAGCCCTGTGGCAAGCTAAGACAACCCCCATCCCTGGTAAACTTTATTCGAGATTCTGAAGCTCAAAGTTGCTTATTCTAATTACTTCAAATCAGTGAGCTTACACAATATTTGTCCTTTTGTGTCTGGCTTATTTCACTCAACACGATGTTTTCAAGGTTCATCCATGTTGTCACATGTATCAGGACTTCATGTATTTTTACAGCTGAGTAACATTCCACTGTATGTATATACCACATTTTATTTATCCATTCATTGGTTGATGGGCACTTGGGATGTTTCTATCTTTTGGCAATTGTGAATAATGCTGCTATGAACATGGGTGTGCAAATATGTGTTAGAGTCCCCAATTTCAATTCTTTGGGGTATACACCTAGTAGTGGGATTTTCAGGTCAAATAGTACTTCTATACTTAGCTTTCTGAAGGTTTTAGTTTCCTAAGCTGCTTAAAGCAATACCATGAAATAGATCAGCTAAAACAATGGGGATTTATTAACTTACAGTTTAAGGCTGTGAAAATGTCCAAATCAAGGCACCCTCAAGGTCTTCCAGAAGACTGGCTGCCTGTGATCCTTGACGCCTCTGCCACATATCAGGGCACATGGTGGCATCTGCTGGTCTCTCGTCTCTTCTGGGTTTCTTGATTTCAGCTTTTTGCTTCCATGGCTTTCTCTCTCTATCTGTGTACTCATTCTGTTTATAAAGGACTCCAGTAATAGGATTAAGACCCATCCTGAATGAGGTGGGTCACACCCTAACTGAAGTAGTCTTATCGAAAGGTCCTACTTACAATGGGTTCATACCCACAGGAATGGATTAGATTTAAGAACATGTTTTTCTGGCATACATACAACTTCAAACCACCACACTCCACCTCTGGGACTCCCAAACAAATGTTCTTTCAATATGCAAAATACATTCATGCCATCACAATATCCCAAAAGCCTTCTGCCATTTCAGTAACAATACTAAGTATAAAGTCTCATCAAAATCGGTTATAGGTGTGCCATGTCTTGGAACACAATTCCCCTCCATCTGTGGACTGGTGAAACCTACAGAACAAGTTATCTGTTTCCAATATACAAAAGAGGGACTGGAATAGGATAGTCATTCCCATATCCATGGGGAAAAATTGGAAGGAGAACAGGGGTCATGGGTCCCAAACAATTCAGGCCCTGAAGAGCATACGCCATTAGATTTTAAGGTCTGAAAGTCATCTATAGAGCAATGTTTTGTCCTTGGGGCCTGATGGAGTGGCAGCCCCACCCTTTCCAGGTGCTTGCACAGCAGCCATGCTCTCCTCAAACACCCTGTACAAGCATTGGGTGGCAACCAAATTCTCCACAATCCCAAGGGAATATGCTCCACACTCTCTGAAGACTAGGGTGGCAGCATTCTTTCTAAACAAGATGGATGCCTAGGAGTTCAGTACTCAGCTTATCTCTTTCCTCTTGCTGCCAGGAGAAACCCAGCTGCATTTTCTACATTTAGTTTAGAAATATCTTCAGCTTTATCCAAACTCATTGCTGCCAAATTCTGCCTTCCACCCAATATCAGAAGTCAATTTCACCAAGTTCTCTGCCACTTTAAAACAAAGATTGCCTTTCTTCCAATTTTTAATGACATATTCATCATTTCTGTCTAAGGCCTCATAGAATGTACCATATTCCTACCAATAGTCTCTTCAAGACAATCTAGAAATTTTCTATTAAGTGTGTCCCAATCCTTCCATCCTCTACCCATTACCCAATTCCAAAGCTGTTACCACATTTTTGGTATTTGCAAGAGCAGCACCTCACTCTTCTGGTACCAAAATCTGTTTTAGTTTCCAAGGCTGCTTAAAGCAATACTATGAAATGGTTAGGTTTAGACCACTACACTGAAAAACTGCCAAGTATCATCTACAGTGGCTGCACCATTTTACATTGCCACCAGTAATGAATGAGTGTTCCTATCTGTATTATTTAGCCAAAGGGGTATTGATGCAAAGTACCAGAAATCTTTTGATTTTTATAAAGGGTATTTATTTGGGGTAGAAGCTTACAATCACAAAGCCCTAAAGAGTACAACTCAAGGTACCATAACAGGTACTTTCTCATCCAAAGCCATTGGCCATGTGTTGAAGCAAGATGGCGGGGCTATGTCTGCAAAGGTTCAGTCTTCTGTCTTCCTCTTAATGCTCCGTGGTCTCAGCTTCTTCCAGTCTCAGCTGTAGGCTGGTATAAGGCTCATCTCTCTCCCTAGGGCTCATTTTCTTCTGGGCTCAGCTGCTCAGTTTTCTAATGAGCTGTCTCTCTTCCTCTGTGTTCTTCTTCTCTGTGAATTTTCTTCCTGGGGCTCCAGCATCAAAACTAAAACTAACTCTCTCCTCTGCCATGTCATTTTCTGACATAGCCGAATCAAAGCCCTAATCATAATTTAATCAAGTAGTGAAACCTCTGAATTTAATACAATCTAATATGCCCAAAGGAACAGACCAGTTTACAAACACAATCCAATATCTATTTCTGGAATTAATAAACAATTCCAAACTGCCACACTATCTCTCTGCATCCTTTCCAACACTTATTATTTTCTACTTTTTTTGGATTTTTTTTTTTTAAAGATTTTATTTATTTATTTATTTATCCCCCCCTTGCTGCTTGTGCTCACTGGGTCAGCTAACCACACCATACGGGCGGGCTTGCATTCACCAGGAGGCCCCGGGAACCGAACCTGGGGCCTCCCATATGGTAAACGGGAGCCCTACTGATTGAGCCACAGCCGCTTCCCCTTCTACTTTTTAATAGCATCCATTCTAATGGGTGTGAAATCTTATCTCATTGTGGTTTTGATTTGTATTTCCTAGATAGCTAATGGTGCTGAGCAACTTTTCATGTACTTTCTGGCCACTTGTATATTTTCTTTGGAGAGATGTCTTTTCAAGTCTTTTGCCCATTTTTAAATTGGGTTATTTTCTTTTTGTTTTTAAGTGGAAGAATTTCTTTTTATATTCTGGATACTAAACCCTTATTGGATATGTGGTTTCCAAATATTTATTCCCATTGTGTAGGTTGTCATTTTACTTTCATGATAAAGTCCTTTGAGGAATAAATGTTTCTATTTTGATGAGGTCCCATTTATCTATTTTTTCTTTTGTTGCTTGTGTTTTGGGTCTAAAATCTGAGAATCATTGCTTGACACAAAGTCCTAAAGATACTTCCCTAGGTTTTCTTCTAAGAGTTTGATAATCCTGTCTCTTATATTTAGGGTTTTTTTTTTTTAATCCATTTTGAGTTGATTTTTTTATAAGGTGTGAGGTATGGGTCCTCCTTTTTTTGCAAATGGAGATTCAATTTTCCAGCACCATTTGTTGAAGAGACAATTCTTTACCAATTGAGTGGTCTTTGCCCCCTTGTCAAATATCAGTAGGCCATAAAAGTGAGGGTTGATTTCTGAGCTCTCAATTTGATTCTGCTGGTCTATATGTCTGTTCTTGTTCCAGTACTATTGATGTTTTGATTGCTGTGGCTTTGTAATAAGTTTTCAGATCAGGAAGTGTGATTCCTCACTTCATTATTCTTTTTCAAGTGGGCTTTAGCTATTTGGGGCCCCTTACCCTTCCATACAAATTTGATGATTGGTTTTTCCATTTCTGCAAAGAAGGTTGTTGGGATTTTGATAGAGATTGTGTTGAATCTACAAACTGCTTGACATCTTAACAATATTTAATCTTCCAATCCATCAACACAGCATGTCTTCCACTTACTTTCTTTTAGCAGGGTTTTTTAGTTTTTTTGTGTATAAGCCCTTTACATTCTTAGATAGATTTATTCCTAGATATTTGATTCAATTCGTTGTTATTGTGAATGAAATATTTTTCTTGATTTCTTCATCTGATTGTTCACTGCCTGTGTATATAAACACTACTAATTTTGGGGTGCTGACCTTGTATCCCACCACTTTGCTGAATTAGAGTTCTGTATTCTAGGAGCTTTGTTGTGTATTTTTCATGATTTTATGAATATAGGATCATGTCATCTGCAAATAGGGAAAGTTTTACTTCTTCCTTTCCTATTTGGATGTCTTTTATTTCTTTTTCTTGCCTAACTGTTCTCACTAAATTTTCCATACAATGTTGAATAACAGTGGTGACAGTGAGCATCCTTATCTTGTTCCTGATCACAGAGGGAAAGCTTTCAGTATTTCCCCATTAAGTAGGATGTTATTTCTGGGCTTTTCATATATACCTTTTATCATGTTGAAGAAGTTTCCTTCTATTCTTAGTGTTCTAAGTGTTTTTATCAAGAAGGGATGCTGGATTCTGTCAAATGCCTTTGCTGCATCAATTGAGTTGATCGTATATTTTTTCCTTCATTCTGTTAATGTGGTGTATTACATTGATTTTCTTATGTTGAAGCAACCATGTATACTAGGGCTAAATCCCACTTGATCATAATGTATAGTGCTTTTAATGCTGTTGGATTTGACTTGCTAGTATTTTGTTGAGGATTTTTGCATCTATATTCGAAAGAAATGTTGGTGTGTATTTTTCTTTTCTTGTGTTGTCTTTATCTGGCTTTGGTATGACGGTAATGTTGGCCTCATAGAATAATTAGGGAGTGTTCCTTCCTGTGGTGGTTTGAAATTCTATGTACCCCAGAAAAGCATGTTCTTAAAGCTAAGCCATTCCATTACAATGGGTGTGAACCCATTTTAAGTAGGATATTTTGATGAGGCTACTTCAGTTTAGTTGTGACATCCTCATTCAGGATGGGTCTTAATCCTCTTACTGGAGTCCTTTATAGACAGGATGAACAAAGAGAGAGAGAGAAAGTCACAGAAGCAAGAAGCTGAAAACAACAAAACCTGCAGATGCCACCATATGCTTTGCCATGTGGCGGAGGAACAAAGTATCACTGGCAGCCAGTCTTTGGGAAGAAAACATCACTTTGCTGGTGCCTTGATTTGGACATTTTTCTCAGCCTCAAAACTGTAAGCTAATACATTCTCATTGTTAAATGCCAACCAATTTTATGGTATCTGCTTTCAGCAGCATAGCAAACTAAAACACCCTCTCTTCAATTTTTTGGAAGAGTTTGAGAAGAGTTGGAGTTAACTCTTCTTGGAATATTTGGTAGAATTCTCCTGTGAAGCCATCTGGTCCTGGGCTTGCCATTGTTGTTGTTGGGAGGTCAATGATTCAATCTCTTTCATTGGTTTGGTGAGATCTTTCATTTCCTTGAGTCAATGTAGGTATTTTCTAAGAATTTGTCCATTTCATCGAGGTTATCTAATTTATTGGCATACAGTTGCTCATGAAATCCTCTTATAGATTTTTATTTCAGCAGGGTGAGTAGTAATGCCTCCCTTTTCATTTCTGATTTTTGTTATTTGTATCCTCTTTCTTTTTATCTTTGTCAGTCTAGCTGCCAAAGGTTTGTCAATTTTATTGATATTTTGAAAGAACCAAATTTTGGTTTTGTTGATTCTCTCTATTGCTTTTTTGTTGTTTTCTATTTCATTTATCAATCTTTGTTATTTCCTTCCTTCTGCTCGCGTTGGTTTTAGTTTGCTCTTTTTCTAGTTCTTTCAGTTTTGAGGTAGATCTCTGATTTGAAGTATTTCTCTTTTTTAATGTAAGCATATAGAGATGTAAATTCCCTTTTCAGCACAGTCTGTGCTGCATCCCATAACTTTTGGTGTGTTGTATTTGCATTTTCATTCATCTCAAGATATTTCCTAACTTCACTTGTGATTTCTTCTTTAACCCATTGGTTATTTAATAGTATGTTTTTAATTTCCACATATTTGTGAGTTTCCCATTTATCCCTCTGCTATTGATTTTTTACCATCACTCTCTTGAAGTCAGAGAATACACATCATACGATTTCAAAATTTTTCAATTTATTGAGACTTGTCTTGTGACCCAACATATGGTCTATCCTGGAGAAGGATCCATGTGTACTTCAGAAGAATGGGTATTCTGTTTTTGTTGAATGAAGTATTCCATATATGTTTGCAAGTCTAGTTGATTTAGAGTATTGTTCAAGTCTTTTATTTCCTTATTGGTCTTCTGACTAGAAGTCTACCATTATTGAAAGAGGTGCATTAAATCTACTACTACTAATATGGGACCATCAACTTCTCCCTACAAATCTGTCAGTATTTGTTTCATATATTTTGAGGCTCTGCTCTTAGGTGTACATATATTTACCAGTATATAATGACTGTCTTTGTCCCCCATAACTGTTTCTGACTTAAAATCTATTTTATCCGAGGGGTGCAGATGCAAAGTACCAGAAATCTGTTGGTTTATATAAAGTATATTTATTTGGGGTAAAAGTTTACAGTTACAAGGCCATAAAGAGTCCAACTCAAGGTGCCAAAAGAGATACTTTCTCACCCAAGTCAATTGCCAAGTGTAAAGCAAGAGGGCAGGTGATATCTGTGAGGGTTCAGCCTTCCTCTCTCTCAGCTACAGACTGGCATAGGGCTTGTTTCTTTCCAGGCTCAGCTGCAAATTATCAGGCGAAATGGCTCATCTCTCTTCCTGGGGCACCAGGATCAATGTTCTCTTCTCTGCTGTGTCTATGGAGCTGTCTCTCTTCCTGTGTCTTCTTCTGTGTGTCTTCTTAAGTGAATATCTGTTTCTATCAGCCCACCAAGGGGTGGGGACTCAACACTGAGTCAAACCTTACTGATGTGGTTGAATGAAAACCCTAATCTTAACAGGTAATTTAATCAAAGACATCTCAGGTTAATCTAGTACAATCAAAGGGGATCACACCCAGAGGAACAGACCAGTTTACAAACATAATCCTTTTTTGGAATTCAGAAATAATATCAAACTGCTACATTAGTATAGTTACCCTTGTTTTCTTCAGTTTGATATTGTTTTCTTCTGTTTACTACTTGTATGGTATATTTTGTGCATCCTTTCACTTTCAACCAACTTGTATCTTTGAATTTAAGATGAGTCTCTTGGAGATAGTCTAAAGTTGGGTCATGCTTTTTTATCCGTTCTACCAATCTCTGCCTTTTTTTTTTTTTTTTTTATACTAAATGTTTATTTTCTTTTCTTTTTATTTATTTATTTATTTATTTATTTATTTATTATGGGTAAAAATCAAAATTCTCACAATACATACAAACATTTGCAAGATGATATGTAAATATATATGCATATATGTGTATTTGCTTACAAAAATGTTATTTATATATATATATATACATATATTTTAAGAGGTGCTTAGATTACCTAAAATATTGCACGGAACCTACTGGGATTCCCATGTTGCCCACCTCCCACACCTCCCACCACATCCAACACAAACATCTCCCACACATCCAACACAAACATCTCCCACAGTGTGGCCCACCAACCTCAATGAACTTACATATCCTGGAGCCTTGCCACCAACCATAGACCACAGTTCACACTGTAGACCACACTCTCTCCCACTCAGTTCTGAGTGGTGTGTGCTGATTTAAAATGGCCTGCATCCATTGCCACAACAGTACTCAAGACAACCTCCAACTCCCAAAGAAGCCCCTGTATTTCAACTGCTCATCCCCTCCCTACCCAAAAACTGTCAAGTGGCCACTGGCTCCACCTAATTGTTATAATTTCTTGCATTGCAAGAATCACCATATGTGAGCAAGAGAATACCATCAAGTCCACTCTAGTCCATAGTTCTTCCCCCAATCCAGAGGCGACTGGGATGGTGATGTCCACTCCAACTCCAAGTGAGAGAGGGCTTATATCCCATGGATATGGTGGGTGGGATGATCCTGCCTGCAGATGTAGGCCCTCTCCATTCCCTGGGATGGCCATTTCCCATCGTTGTCTCCTCACCAGGTGACTTGGATGAATCCATTGAGCTGTAGGGTAGGAGTTGCAGCTCCACCTAGATTTCATGCACACCTGGCACATAGGTAGGCGGGAGGCTCCAGTCTCTGGAAGTATACCTAAGAAACTCCAGCATCACATGTAGGTTTGAATAGAAGGGACTGGTGAACCATGTGCAGAGAGGACTTATTTGAGTCTAATTCTGTCACTCTCAGGAGCACAGATTCCAAAATAGAACCCACTGATAAGGCATCAGTCTCTGGGGCTATCCCCCCTTATATAGGACCAGGGTGTCTCGAGAGCTCTCAGGAACCCCACTGAGTGGGGTGATAGGCACTTAGATGTTCTATGAGCTCCTACTGAGGTGTGCATAAGAGTTACCTCTGGGATGACCTCCCGACTCTCTTTGAAGTCTCTTAGCCACTTGAACTCATTTGTCTTTACCATTTCCCCCTTTTATTCAAGGTCTTTTTCCAGTTGTGTTGCCAGTTGGCACTTGGGAAAAGTTTTCAATTAGCAATAATCGTGCCTCGGATAAACCTCATTGGCTACCAATCTCTGCCTTTTGACTGGAAGTTTAATCCATTTACATTTAAAGTCACTACTGATAATGCAGGACTATCTTCTGCCATTTTGCTATTTAGCCTTTGTATGTCTTATATCTTTTTTGTCTCTCAATTTTTCCATTAATTTCCACTTTTATATTTATTTGATTTTTTGTGTTATAGATTGACTTCTCTTTTTTATCTGGATATATTTTCCATTTATTTTCTTTGTGGTTACCATGGGGTTAAAATTTAACATACTAAATACATAATAATCATATTTGGTTTGATAACAACTTAACTTCAATAGCATACATATATCATTTACCTATACCCCTTCTGTCCCTCCACCTATTTTTTAGTACTTTGTTACCACTTATATCTTTGTACATTGTATGTTCAAACCCATAGATTTATCATTACTTTTTATGTATTTGCATTTTAGCACCCATAGGAAGTAAGAAGTGGAGTCACATACCAAACAATACACTACAATAATACTGACATTGGGAAGCGACTGTGGCTCAATCAGTAGGGATCCCGTTTACCATATGGGAGGCCCTGGGTTTGGTTCCCAGGGCCTCCTGGTGAAGGCAAGCCTGCCCGCACAGCGTGGTTAGCTGACCCAGCGAGCACAAGCAGCAAGGGGGGGATAAATGAATAAATAAATAAAATCTTTAAAAATAATAATAATACTGACATTTATAATTACGCAAATGGTTACCTTTACTGCAGGTCCTTTTTTTTTTTTTTTTTAATGCTGCCTTGAAAAACCACCTTTCATGATGAACACCCTTTATCATTGCTTGAAGGGTAGGTCTAGTGGTGAGGAGCTCCTCAGCTTTTGTTTATCTGAGAATGTCTTAATCTTTCTCTCATTTTTCAAAGAAAGTCTCACCAGATATAAAATTCTTTGTTGGCATTTGTTTTCTTTCAGCACTTTAAGTATTTCAATCCGCTACCTTCTTGCCCCCATGATTTCTGATGAGAAATTGACACTCAATCTAATTGGGACTCCATTGTATATAGCACATTGCTTTTCTCTTGCAGCTTCCATAATTATCTCTTTGTCTTTTGCATTTAATAGTGTGATCAATATTTAAAGGGGTGTGTTTTTCTTCACACAGGTTTGGTGTTCTCTGGGCTTCTCCACCCACCACCCCCACCAAGGTGGCTCATCTGTTTGCTTGTTATTGTTTTCGCTTATTGTCTGCTTGTTGTCTGTTTTTTTTTCTTTAGGAGGCACTGGGAACTGAACCTGGGGTCTCCCATGTGGAGGCAGGTGCTTAACTGCTTGAACCACATCTGCTCCCTCGTTTGTTTTTGCTCATTGTCTACTTGTTTGCTCGTTGTCTTTCTCATTGTTTTTACTCATCATCTGCTTGTTGTTTGTTTGTCTTCTTTAGGAGGCACCAGGAAACAAACCTGGGACCTCCTATGTGGGAGGGTGGCGCTCAACTGCTTGAACCACATCTACTTACCTCTGGGCCTCTTGTATGTACATATTCATGTCTTTTGCTACGTTTGGGTAGTTCTCTGGCAATATTTCTTTGAATATTCCTTCTACCCCTTTTCTTCTTTCTTCTCCTTCTGGGACTCCCATAATGCATATATTGGTATGTTTGATGGTGTCCCAGAAGTGTCTTAGGCCATTTTTGCTTTTTATAATTCTTTTTCCTTTCTGCTCATCAGCCTGATTCATTTCAAGTGTTTAGCTTTGAGTTCACTAATTCTTTTTTCTGCCAGCTCCAATCTGCTCCAGAAACCCTCCTGGGCATCTTTTGCTTCAGGTATTGTGGTCTTCTATTCTAGTAGTTATGTTCCTTTTTAAAATTTCTATCTGTTTATTAAAATTCTCATATTGCTCATTCACTGTTTTCCTGATATTCTTTAGCTCTTTCTTTGTATTTTCTTTCATCTCTTTGAGCATTTTTAAGATCATTTTTTAAAGGCTGTATTCGATATGTCGAAATTCTGGTTTTCTTCATTGGTGTTTTCTGGATTTTTATCCTCTTCCTGTGGATGGGCCATTGCTTCCTGTTTCTTTGTTTGTCTTTTTTTTTTTTTTTTTTTAAAGATTTTATTTATTTATTCATTTATCCCCCCCTTGCTGCTTGTGCTCACCGGGTCAGCTAACCACGCCGTGCGGGCGGGCTTGCCTTCACCAAGAGGCCCCGGGAACCGAACCCGGGGCCTCCCATATGGTAAACGGGAGCCCTACTGATTGAGCCACAGCCGCTTCCCTCTTTGTTTGTCTTGATCTTTTTTTTGCCTACTGTACATTTTAATATTTTAAAATGTTAGCTCTTACATTTATTCCTTGAGATGTCAGTTTCTTGATTTTGTAGCCAGTTGGTGATGACAGAGATTTTCTTGAGCTTCAGCACTTCTACCAGGAAGATCTGCCCAAGATGAAGGCAGTGTGCAGGATTTTCCCTGTCTTTCTGGGCATTTGTTTTGTCCTGGGCTTTTGCTTAGTTGTTTTGGAGTTCTTCTCTTTATAGGAATTTGGTTGTCCCATCTGTTTCACAGGAGAGAATTCCCTCTCCCAGGTTTTTGAAGCTGGAAAGACTGGCCCCAGACTTTCCTCCTCTATAGTTTCTTACACTTCCTTTTTTTTTTTTTTCCCCTCAAGCTGCATTTGCTTGGGCAGCAAATTCTTGGAGGAATGGCATGCCAGAGAAGAGCTTCCCAAATCAGCCTTTCCTAGTCAAAACAGTGCCAGGGACTCACAAGGAGGTGCAGGCTGACTCCACAGTTCCCTGAGGATGGAATCAGGCAGAGCTTCTTGCATGGCTCCCCAATGCTGAGCTTTCTTTGCCTGCACAGCAAATGCAGCGCTTCTGCAGTCAGAACACGTTGGATTCTCTAAGCTCTTGGCTATGTCTCATAAAAGAATTTAAGAATATACCAGTTTAATTAGGCCAGTAAAAAAAAATTATTGAGAAAAGAGTTATTGAGAAACGAGAGGAAAGAGAAAAGTACACACCTAAGACATGGATGTGGGCTACCTCCAGGCAAAGAGGTGCGCCTGGAGTCAGGGAATTGCCTTTATTAAAGCCGTTCTTCCCTCCTCCCCTTTCCTAATGTCAGGGAGAAGCCACAGCTGTTTGCTCTTCTGACTGGTTGCCTTATGATACCCACCTGTTAGCTTTCAGGGGCCCAATAGGGAAGACTTTGTGTTAGAAGTTATCTGGGACCAAGGGGGAGGCCTGTTTGAGTTATCCAGGGCTTCCTCTGGAGTCCCGAAGGTACCAGGGTCTCGGAGGGGTCTTTCCAGCTTTGTTCTTTTTTTTTTTTTTTTTTACCGGGAGGTCCCGGGGATCGAACCCAGGTCCCTCCATATGGGAGACAGACGCCCAACCATTTGAGCCACATCCGCCCCCTCCAGCTTTGTTCTTAGTACCGGCCTTCCCTCGGGGTTTCTAGGCAGGATCTCATGGCCATGGTCTCTGCCGGGTCCCAGCTGTGACTCATCTTCCCTCTTTCCCTATACTAACCAGCCTCACTTAAGTAACTGTCCCCACAGTCCTAAGGAAGCGCAGCATTCGTAAATCTCCACCAAAACTACCCCTATCTGAGGTGGTTTGAAATAATGGCAGCTGCCGCCCTTGAAACAATTGCTGCTCTCAGAGCCAGGACCTCCATGATCTTTTAAGTCTTGAATCAAATGTCATGTTTAGTGATCGGCATTAACATTCTCTTCCCCAGTCCTGGTCTTGGGGAAGAGAATTTTCATATCCCCTTCTCTCAACAGTGAGCTAGCCAGGGACTGGACGTCAGAACATCCTACTGTGAGAGTGGGAGATGGATGCCAGCAGTCACATGCAGAGAAAGGAATTTATGTTCTTCACTATAACTTACCAACCTCTTCCTCCCACTCTTTCCTGGATGCT